>PYUH01000808.1:98912-166897 GCA_016808085.1 Suaeda aralocaspica
AATTATAAAAAAAAAAAAAAAAAAAAAAAAAGTAAGAGAATATATTGGTAATCACATACCTATCAATGCGTTGTCTAAGCTTAAGCAAAAACCTCTCATTATCTTCTTCAGCAATATTAACAAGCCTTTGTAAAAGTTCTTTTTTGTCCTCAAATCCAAGTTTTTCAACATCAATTTCTTTTGAAGGTCCATTAATATCATTTAATATACCTTTTCTTATTCTATTATATGTTGGTAATTTCTCAATTGCTGCCCATTTTAATGCTTCTTCATCATCTTCTTCTCTTGTTGATGTTGAAAATACTTCTCTTCCACTGTTTCTCCACACTGTTGAATTGCTACTGCTTATTCTTCCACTTGCTACTCTGTATAATTCTGCTGCTGCCTCCATTTTTATCAACTTTAATCTGAATTAAAGTTGATTTTTTTTTCTGTTTTTTTTTCTGGGTAATTTGAATAAAACCCAGAAATTTTTACTGCTGAAAATGAAGAAAGTTTTGAAATTTCTTCAAATTTAAGTAATACCCAGAAATTTTAAATGAAGAAAGTTTTGAGTTTTCTTCAAATTTGAGTAATATTCAAAGAAAATTAGTGCTGAAAATGAAGAAAGTTTTGAACTTTCTTCAAATTTGATTAATACCCAGAAATTTTTAGTAAAGAAATTGAAAAAAGTTGTTAAATTTTTTAAAAATTTGATTAATGCCCAGAAAATTAATATGGAAAAATGTAAGATTACTTTTGTTTAGCACTATATGTTTTCATTTCATTTCTTCTAAAGATGAATGAGTGAATGAAGTTAAAATAAGCACACTAAAAATGTGCCATTTTTTTGCTTATTCTAGTAATGTGAGCAAAACCCAGAAATTATCAATGCAGAAAATGAATGAGCTGTTTTAGATATACTTAATATTTATAAATTTTTTGGAAGAAAAGTTGCCTTTATTTAATTGAAAAATAAGCAGCAATTTTTTGTTTTGTTTGGGTTTTTCTTTGGGAGTTAAGAGATGAAATATTTCAATATTACTTTTAGGGAAAATTGCCTTTTATATACAATGTGATGGTTTGAGGATGTTCAGCAGAAGATTGTGTTTGATGTGTTTGTTAAGCTTGCAGGAAAAAAAAGGGGGAAAATATATATAGTAATATGATATTATGATGTAATGCTAAAATGAAAGGAATTAATTAAGTTGCACAATTTTGACTTTTGAGTTTTCAATGTATGATCTTCTGGTGTTTCTTTTTAGTTGTTATATATTGATTTACGGCATTGTTTATTTATGTACTAGGTTAGTGTTCGTGGTTAAATGAAAAATATTTAAATAATATGGGATATACATTTTTTTATATTTAGCTTTTTATTAGATAATTAGATTTGTAACATATAATTAGATGTCATATAATTATTTTTTTTCTTTGTTCAAGGCTCATACACTTATAATTCTCCTTACAACTAAAGTGCACTATGGTTCATACAACAAATAATTTACGAGCATTCAGGGGCGGAGGTAGCACAGTAGCACCGCGTGCACGTGCTACCCCCCTTTTTAAAAAAACAGCTAATTAAAAAAAAAACGCGTGTGTGGGCTGAGAGCCCCAATTCAGCAAACCAAACCCTAACTTTCTCTCTCTTCTCGAGTTCTCTCATTCTCTCAAATCTCAATCGCCGTTCTTCTCTCAATCATCACCAACCCCAAAACCCTAACCCCAAATCATCACCGTTCTTCTTCAGCCTCCGTGCGTCGGTGCGTGGGCTTCGACAGTTCGACTCTTCCGGCAGGCGGCAGCGGCAGTTCGACTCTTCCGCCTCTTCGACTCAAGAATCAAGATCCAAAGGTTTCATCTTTTTTAGGTAATTTTATGAATTTTTTGTTTTGATTTGTTATTTAATTGGTTTTATGTTGTGGGTTAATGATATTTGGTGTTTTTTTGATTTAAAGTTTTGATTTTTATTTGAGTTTTTGTGATTTTTGTGATTTTGGTTTTATGTTGTGGGTTAATGATATTTGGTGGTTTTTTGATTTAAAGTTTTGATTTTTATTTGAGTTTTTGTGATTTTTGATTTAAAGTTTTGATTTTAAGTTATTGTTTTGATTGATGGTAGTTTTAAAGATGTTTTACCAGTTTACTGAATCAATGAAAAAATTGAAATCATACTCTCTAGTCTCTACTATGGTAAACAGAAGAGATGAATTTGGTCACAAATTTTTGTTCTTATTTTTTTTTTAATTTCTTTATTATTATTTTTTTAGTTTTTGGTTTTGATTATGTTACAGAAGTTTAGTTTAGAAATGGAGGTAATAGACAAATAGGAACAAATTCAAGAATAGAATATTTATGTGAATGAAAACAATTCCACAGCTAAGGGAAGTTTTATTCGTGATGCAAAAGTTAAATAATGTATTTTGTTACTTTCTTTAATTAATTTGATTCTTGTGTTTTATGATTTGTTTAAATTTATTTAATTTGATTTGTGATATTTTAATTTGTATTGACACTTAAACTTCACTAATTACATTCAATAAGACAACAAATCAAGAATAATGAACTAATCTAAATTAATTGCATATCATAATTTTCATAATCATGAAAAGAAAATATGGAAAAGATGTTTCAAGTTTTTTCTCAAAAGAGAAACGAACAGAACTTAGACAAGGTTCTAACTATCATTCTCCCACTCAAGCAAGTGAACCAACACAACAAAATTCACCCCCATGTCAAGAAGCACAACAAATACCAATTAATAATGAAAATGAAGAGCAAGCAACAGAAGCAAGTTTTGAAGGAACTTCAAGTTGTAGGAACCAAGCTAGTAGTCGACAAAGACAAACGGCTTTAGATGTTGCTAATCTTCCTCATGACCCCGAACTAAGAAGGAAGATGAGTGACTTTCATCCTAGTGATTTGGGTGACATTAGAAGACACTACATTGCAAGGGAACCTTGCCAACCTAAAAATCATGCCTTTCCTCTTACACCTTTTGGGAAAAAAAATCGTAGATTCAACCCCAAATGGTTTAAAAAATATCGATCTTGGCTTGAATATAGTGTTGAGAAGGATGCTGCCTTTTGTTTTGCTTGCTATTTATTCAAGGATGATGATGTAGTGTCTGATGTTTTTGTTAGTACTGGGTTTAGAACTTGGAGTCGAACTGATGCATTTGTTACCCATGTTGGAGATCATAAGAGTTTACATAATAAAGCTATGAAGAAGCTAGAAGATTTTAAAAAACAAAAGGGTTCTATTATCTTTGGATTTACTCAACAATCTCAAGAAAGCAAAGAGCGATATGAAAAGTGATTAAAAGCTTCCATTAAATTTTTAAAGTGGCTCTTACTTCAAGGATTACCCGCTCGTGGTCATGGTGAAAGTGTGTCTTCTTCGAATAGGGGAAATTTTATAGAGTTGTTGAAATTTCATGTTGAAGATAGAGATATAAAAGAAGTTGTTTTAGATAATGCCCCTCAAAATTGTCAAATGACATCTCCTACTATTCAAAAAGATATAATTAATGCTTGTGCTAGTTTGACAAAAAGAGCAGTAGTTGAAGAAATTGGTGATGGTTTCTTTACCATTTTAGCTGATGAGTCTGCTGATATTTCTGACAAAGAACAACTAGGACTTTGTTTGCATTATGTCAATAAAAAGGGGCCGGGGAGGTAACGGAAAGGTTTCTTGGACTTGTACATGTTGCCAACACTACTTCCTTGACTCTTAAACAAACAATTGAGTCACTTCTTATGGAGCATTCTTTAAGCCTTTCACAAGTTCGGGGTCAAGGTTATGATGGTGCTAGTAATATGTATGGTGCAATTATAGGTCTTAAAACTCTAATTATGAATGAAAATAAATTTGCTTATTAATTATGTTCATTGCTTTGCACATCAACTTCAATTGACTCTTGTTTCTATTGCCAAGAAGAATAGTGATTGTGAGTGGTTGTTTAATGATGCACTTCCTCTTTTGTTGAATTTTGTTGGTGGTTCACCTAAGAGAAAAGAATTTCTTAGACAAAAACAAAGAGATCGTGTAGTTGAGGCTTTATCTTTGGGTGAAGTTACATCGGGAAGTGGATTGAATCAGGAGCTTACATTGAGTCGGCCATGTGATACTCGTTGGGGTTCTCACTTCAAAACAATTAAAAATGTGCTTGACTTGTATGTTCCTATCCTTGAATCACTTGATGAGATTGCAAAAAGTACCATAGAGGTAGGTGAAAGGAGGAAAGCATGTGGAATTACAAAGATATTGATGTCTTTTAATTTTGTTTTTGTGGCACACTTGATGGGCACTATATTTGGAATTACTGATAATTTGAATCTAGCCTTGCAAAGGAGTGATCAAGATATTGTCAATGCTATGAATATGGTTGATATGACTAAGAGAAGTTTGCAAAGGTTAAGAGATGATGGATGGGAAACTCACTTGAACAAAGTCACTTCCTTTATGGAGAAGCATGGCATGGAGATTCCCGACATGGAGGCAAGGTATGTTGAACCTGGTAGAAGATTTTTCCGAGGTAATCCCCCTTTTGTGAGTAATCTTCACCATTTTCGAGTTGAAGTCTTTCTACATGTCATTGATCAACAATTGCAAGAACTTGAAAATCGTTTTGATGAAACTACTAAAGAATTGCTCATATGTATGTCTTGCTTTAATCCCACTAATCGATTTGAATCATTTGACATACCAAAATTGATGCGCCTTGCGGAGTTTTATGAGAATGAATTTTCAAGTGGTGACTTGATTTTCTTTGACTACTTGCTTGGAAATTTCCTTGATGATATGCAAAATGATGAAAGATTTTGGAATTTGAAGAACCTCAATGAGCTCTCTATGAAACTAGTTGAAACAAGAAAGCATGATGTTCACCCCCAAGTATTCTTTCTTTTGAAGTTAGTGTTACTCTTCCCCGTAGCTACGCCAACCGTTGAACGGGCTTTTTCTGGAATGAATTTTATCAAAAACAAGTTGCGGAATACTATGGGAGATCAATTGTTGAATGATAGCTTAGTTTCATATTTAGAAAGAGAAGTGTTATTAGATATAAAAGATGATAGCATTGTAAATTGGTTTCAATATATGAAAACCCGAAGAGAGCAACTTTAAATTTTCTTAGTCATTGTATTAACTTAAACTTTTATTAGTCGTTGTATTAACTTTAATGTAAGTTTAATTTGTAACTTTTTATTTATGAACCGAATTGATGAATCATATTTTTAGTTGTTAAACCGAATCGATTGATCCGAACATCGAAATTTTTAGAGTGCTACACCTATTTGAAATTCCTAGATCCGCCCCAGCGAGCATTTAATTTTTTTTTTTTAAATTTTTTTAGTGTACTATGGTTCATACAACAAATAATTTACGAGCATTTAATATTTTTTTAAAAAAAATTTTAATTCTAAGTGTTTGATTTTTTGAAAATAATACAAAGGAAAGTGAGATAATTAGATTTATTAGAAATTTGGAATTAAACTAATAAAATTCTAAAAAATGAATTAATTAGTAAATTTCCAAAAGATTCGAATTATATTAAAAATCTCAAAAATGTAAAGTATTTTTAAAATCGTTAATATTATTTGAATTTTCTAATAAATGTTAAGTGTATAAGTTAGTTTCTATTTAATCAAATATTCTATTAATCAAATCCTTAGGATTTGATTAATAATATCTTTTGCAATATTTTACTAACTAAATCAAATATATTGGTGTATAAAAAAATCTTCCGAGTAATCAAATGATATTAAGGAATATAATTTAAATTTATGGAAAATATTTTATGTAATCATTTAATTTAGTTAGCTAATAAAATATTGTGATTGAAAAATCTTAGAAAATCTAAATATGCACAAAATATAAAAATAAAAAACAAGCGGTAAATGATTCGGAAAACCATGAACTACAAATCCACAAGTTTAATTTTTAGGGCTCTCAGCAAACGTACCACTTCTCATATGAAGATCTGGTTCAAAGACCATGAAGCTGAGGGGACACACAGATAATGTTAGGGCTTTGCTTTTGGATTCTACGGGCAGGTCTGTTTAATAAAATTTATGATTTGCTTCTTTTATTTTACTTTCCTCTGTTGCATAAACCTCTTCAATTTCATCATCACCCTTGCTCGGTTAATCCCAATTTGTTCAAATCCCTCATTGACATTGTATGTAATAAGTGTAAGTGTATGTAAAGTGATTTGTTTCTTAAATTTAATGTTCTTTTTTCATATTTGGTGTTATGATTATGTTCAACTAATATTATGAATTTTTGAGTATACAAAACTACATTGAGATGTGGTGCTCTTGGTCACAACATTCCAAAGGTAAAACATATCATTGTTGTTTCCATTTTCACGAATTTATAACCTCTAGAGTCTAAACACATTCTTTTTCAAAATTGTAGATGTTACAAAGTTGTGATTTACAATAGCTTATGTTGTGATTGAATGACTTGGTCTAACATGATTGTAATGAATGTCTCGTGTTCTAATTTACTATAACATATGTTTTGACTTTGAATATTCACGTAATTATCTATATTCCTTTAAATTTTTGTAGGTACTAGTTAGTACAAGGACATTAATAAGTACGTAAATTTTGGCATAGAACATAACAAATTTTGATTTGTCTAATACGCTTGCAGGTTTTCTTTGCACTCGCTATGGCAGCAGTAGGAATATCTGTATAGAAGGTTTGTGTCTGTACCTAATTTGTTGCTAAATTGTACAGGTAGATTTTTCATTATGAGATGGTCTGCAACTCCTTATTTAGTTATCATGTTTCTATTTGCTTTTCGATTTTAAATGCTGATAAGTAGAAGTTGATTTGTGAAGGATAATAGATTAATCAGCAATTAGATGTTCGATGAATATGATATAGTGAAGGTGTAACTGATCATCACAGTTATGGTAGCTTCCCGTCACGGTTGTTGCTGATTGATTGCATCAGTCTTTTCTGTTGCCAGTTGTTAGTTATGATATGCATAGGTATGAAACTTTCAATTTATCAGCTTACCCCTCTTTCATCACCATTCCTAAGGCATCTAGCTTCAATATAAATTAGTGTTGGCTTTGGCTTTTATCATTATGTCTTCTTCTTTTTTGTCTTTGTTTTTGTTTTTGTGAGTTTTAAATTTTGTCTTGGTTTTCAAAATTTTGACTAACATGGTTTCCTTCATCTCAAACTAGTGGTTTTAGCTTATGTTTTTAGTCGTTTATTTATTTCATATGGAGTTGTATATATGTCTCTCATATGTCATCATTCCAAGAGTATTAATGTTGTTTTTATTGATTATTTTGGCAGCAATATTATGCTGTTGGAGAGTTTGAAGAGGTTAAGCAGCGGTAACTAAAGTAGAAGCTCGAAATTGGCTAGGTTTTTAAGATCTCGGCAATGGACCAATCGACTACAAAGCATTTATTTGAAGATCACTATATCAAAGTTTGAAGATTTGTGAGATCAAGTCAATTTGCTAAACATAGGCGTATATAGATTAGGATTTTTGTGAAGCTACATATGGATTTTGAATATTTTGGTTGCTAGTACATATAGCTATTGCATAATTGTTGCCTTTGTAAACAATTATGACCGAATAACTAGTTCTTATAAATTTAATTGTACAAACTACTATATATAAATGCATATGAATTTTAAATTGTTAAACTTTGATTCTCATCATTAATTTAATATCAATTTTAGCATGGGTTTTTATCAAATGAAAAAAAAAAAAAGAAAAGAGAAGAAGGCGTTGCATTAGGTTTGAAATTGGTGTCGCTTTAGGTCTAATGCAACAGTTGTAAAGGTGAAAAGGTGCTGCATTAGATATGATTAAGTGTTGCAATAGACCTAATGCAACGGTCTACATATCTTAAGAAAGTGTTGCATTATATCGAAATAAGCGTTGCATTAGACCTAATGCAACACTTAATGCAACGGTTACTAAAAATTTCATAGACCGTCGCATTAGCCTCATATAACCGTTGCATTAGACCTAATACAACGTCAGTATTAGTGACCGTTCGTGAACCGTTGCCTTAGGCCTAATGCAACGGTCAAAGGGGCAAAATGCAACGGTTAAAGGGTGTTGCATTTGCCAATAAATGTAGTAGTGTTACGCTACGCTATGGAGCGCTGCATAATTTGTTGCGCTTGTTAAGTAGCGTTGAAAATGTTGTGGCGCTCCTCATTTAACACTACAAAGTTTGTGATGCTACGCTTTTTTTAATTTTTTGGCTCCTTTTTTTTTCTTTGTAAAAGCTTTTCAAGTTTAACTTCATTAATTGTTCTTGTATTATTGATTAGACTTTGAGCCTTTTATTTTTGACATATAACTAATGAGCTATATTTTGAGACCGAGGGTCCGAGTAGGGGAAAAATGGCAATATTTTGTGGAGGGTTATCCGACTTACTCCCAAAAAATAATCGCCAAAATGAAGTTTCAAGTGAGACAACTTCCATGTTTTGTTTTCATAAGGGGCAACAAGAAAATATCATAAACTTAATGGGATTTTGAAGCAAGTGGATTCATAACTAATTTTGAAAAGAATGTAGACCTCAGGGTGTATAAGGGGGTGTAAGTATGGAGACTTGTAGCAACAAGAAAGGTCATAAATGTGTATGCAAAGCTAGCTAGAAGAGTATGTACGAGCTAGTTATAATGTAAGTATGCTCAAATTAGCTACAAATAAGCACGAGGAAAACAACCAAAAATATGCACAAATGAGCATGGAGGTGCCATAACATGAGTTAGTAGGAAGCAAGGGATGGGGGTACCTCAACTTTCCCTAAATCGATTGTTTTTTTTTTTTTTTTGAAAAAAAAATGATTATTTTTTTGTACGAGGAGAATGAGAAAGAAAGAATAGTAGAATTTAAGGATCCAAAATTGATTACAGTTGTTGTATAATGTGCTTGACAATGCTTATGATTCGAAGGGGAGTGATTTTAGCTTGCTCATTTGATCTTAGATTATGATGAGCTATCATCTCATACTTTCGTGATTGTCTTCTTTGAGAAGTTTGTTCCAAATTCAACTATTGGCTACTAGTAATGTGAATCTCTTTAGAGAAATAAGAGATCAATATTATAAATGCTTGCTCAAGTTTTGAAGTGTTGAAGATGATAATGCTTGAAGTACATGAGTTGCCAAGTTTATGAAGACCAAAACTACAAGAGATGGGAAAGATTTTGGTGATGAGAGGATGATATGGAGTCAAAGTGATGCCTCATGCTGCCATGGATAGGTATAAGATAGCTATGAAAATTCATTCTTTAAGAGAAAATGAAGAAGTTGGATGATTTCGCGGGATAAAAAGGAACGAGTAAAGGAAGTATGTGGGTGTTTGAGTTAAAAGATGACACTACAAGAGTTGATGATAATGAGCATGAGAAAGGAAAGAAGCTTGATGAAGAAGAGTATGTGTGAAAAAAAAAGGACAGAAGGATGATATGTGTAGAAGAAAATGACTTGCTTTATGTGACATTAAGGCAATTTTCTTTTAAGGATAGTTGTGCGTCCTAAAATAAAACAGTTCCAAGACCTTAGGTGGGTCTTGTGTTCAAAGGACCTTTTTTTTCATGGGCCCTTAAAAGTTTACTCATGTTACATGTCCTTAAGATGTGGGACTATTAAGACCGCACCTTATGAAAGGTTGCATACATATCCAATTCGAGTTGGAATCAGGTCTTACGTAGCTCTTGCTTCTGAGTTATTGATGTGTTAAAGGTAAACACACAAGTTTTTTGCATTTTTGTTACACCTCAAGGAGGGCTTTTTAAGGGTTGTATCGTGGCTAAGCTTAATTAGGGTGTAAGAAAAAAATGGAAAAGAAGGCTCAAATACCCATAATTAACCCAAACTATGCTACAAACTTGTTCTTAGACTTGAGCAGCTCTTTTACTTGCAACTTTACTTGTTGACAACTTTTCATGAATTTCCATTTACTTGAATTGAAAATCAGAGCTACTTTAACATTATTTTCTTTATGGAGTTGCATTTTAATTCATGTCCTCGTAGCATTCCCATCCCAGGCTAAGTTTGATGTAGGTTGAAAGAAACAAGCTATGTGTTTAGGCACAAACGGGCTACCAAGAAAGTGGATCATAATGTAGGTTATTCAAGATAAGGGGGACATTTTTAGGGTTTCAAAGGTGCCTCTTATGCTGGTGTATTGCACCTTTAAATAAACACTAAGTGGAGTTGGAGTGAGCCCCCAATTTTTGAGACTTAAATTGAGCCTCAATTGAACTTTTAGGCTCGTGATGACTGGACCTATGGTTAATAAAGTAAAGTTTGTTGCCCAAAAGAGAATTTATTTGAACCACTTTGCTTTATTAACCTAATTAAGAAATTGGCACATTTAATTTAAAGGATGCAAAATATAGAGTAAGTTGTTTAAGGTGTGGATGCGTCAAATTGAGGATGCATTTGATATGAACATTGTAGTCTATATTATGCCAATTATGCTTTGACTTGTTCTTCATTGCCATGTTGATTAACTCAACTTGATGAGTTCATTCACTTGTAATTGTTTAAGCAAGACATGATGAGTAGAGAGAGAATGTACAATTTGAAGATGAAATGAATTTCATTTTATTAATAGTTGAGATTAGTACATAAATGATACTTGGCAGCATAAGTCTCAAACTCTACCATGAAAGAAGAAGAAAAGGAAAGAGAGAAATTAAACTAGGGAAGTGTATGGAATTCTAGTTTTGGTCCAAATCATGTTTCTTGTATTTATGCATCTACATCGTCTTAAATAATGTTCTTCGGATTTTCTTGAGCTTGCATTTGAAGAATTTTAAATAATTATCATAATTGATTGAAACTTCATTATATATCAGTCCAAACTATAGACCTTAGGTCTATTGATCAATAGAATTTAAATCAAACATTTAGGAGTAGGTTGAACCATGGGCTCATAATTTAAACACTTAGAATGATGTGTTTGATGCAAAGGTGGGATGGAGTGTTTAGAAAAAAGTAGTAGCCAATATAGCACATATTATCACTTGCTAAAGCAAACAAATTTTCTTCTGTTTACATTAGGCATTTTTTCATCATTTTATATGCCAATAATATGTAGCAACCCTTGCAATTTCATATTATAATGTTGCACTTAAAAGAATGTGTCCATTTAGTATGTGCTAATAGATAAAATATTGAAAAAAAACCAAAGTGGGTTTTTTATTGAACTATAACGGGCTCTAAAATAACTTAAAACCCTTTTAGTTGGAGTTAATTATGATTTAGTTGTGTATAAATGAGTTCAAATAAATACTACATATTCATTAAAATTATTCAAATACATGACTTTTTAGCGCAAAAAAAAGTTCTAGCGCTAGCTTTGTAGCATGACAAAAGAAGTAGCGCTAGCAGGGTAGCGTTATTAAACTTGTGACACTAACAGTGTAGCGCAATTAGAAGAGTTGCGCTATGTGTGTAGCGTTGTAGAGTTAGTTACGCTGCAAGTTTCTATTGCTTTTTCCCAAGTTATCATTAAATTTGTATTTAATGGGTTTGGATTCATGTCCATGTTGCCCATATATACGTTATTTAGGCCTAAATGGGCCTATTATTAGACTGAACTTTTGAAAGATTGGTGATGATGTTATTTGTATGTGAGTCATTAAAAACATTGATCAAAATCGTGCATTGTCAAGCAATTAGTAAACTTCAGATTATCATTATTGGATCCTTACAAAGAGATGATGAGGGAAGACAAAAAAGATAGAAGGAACAATAGAAGAAAAAAGAAACAAGACTCAACACTTAGAGTTATAACAATCAAGGTTAATTGATGGGAAACTCATAGGAAAAATAAAAATAATAAAATAAAAAATATATAGATATCATGATTAACCTTGATGGATTTTTTTTTTTTTTGAGTTTTTTTTTTGAGGTTTTTTTTTTTAATTTTAATTCTAAGTGTTTAATTTTTTGAAAATAATATAAAGGAAAGTGAGATAGTTAGATTTATTAGAAATTTGGAATTAAACTAATAAAATTCTAAAAAAGAATTAATTATTAAATTTCCAAAAGATTCGAATTATATTAAAAATCTCAAAAAGGTAAAGTATTTTTGAAATCGTTAATATTATTTGAATTTTCTAATAAATATTATGTGTATAAGTTAGTTTCTATTTAATCAAATATTTTATTAATCAAATCCTAAGAAGATCAAGGATTTGATTAATAATATCTTTTGCAATATTTTATTAACTAAATCAAATATATTGGTGTGTAAAAAAATTCTTCCAAGTAATCAAATAATATCAAAGAATATAATTTAAAATTATAGAAAATATTTCATGTAATCATTTAATTTAGTTAGCTAATAAAATATTGTGATTGAAAAGATTTGAAAATCTCAGAAAATCTAAATATGCACAAAATATAAAAAAGCAAATAATTTTGATTTGCATATGATATTTTTTTCAGCTATATTCTGAACTTTTATATATGAATTTCTTAACGTTCACAAAAAATGACTTCGTGTTCAGCTTATTAATTTTAATGTTTTCAATTTTTGCAGATGATTCAAACCAAATAATTGTAAATGAAGCTGTTGAATTTGAATTGTTGAATATAAAAGTGAACAACGATGAAGAAGCATTTGATTTGTATAACAAATATGCTTTCAAGAAGGTTTCAGCATCAGAAAAAATAAAGTGAGATTGCACCCGCCACTCAGCCAAAAAATTTACAAAATCATCAAAAAAAATAATTTACAAAACACTACCATCATCAGCATCTCCAACAGAGACAACTTTCTACATTAACAAATTTAAACGAACAATATCAATTAAAAAGACTGAACTTTAAAATGAACACTAACAATAACAAAATGAACATCACTGTTAAAAAAATGAACATCATTATTAATGGTAAAATGAACACTAAGTATAAGAAAAGGAACACCAGTGTTAAAAAATTAACATTATTGTAAAAAAAGTGAAATGAACACTAACGAAAATAAAATGAACATCACTTTTAAAAAAATGAACATCATTATCAATGGAAAAGCAAACACTAAGTATAAGAAAATGAATGAACATTATTATAAAAAAGTGAAAATGAACATTAACAATAATAAAATGAACATCACTATTAAAAATGAACCAAAAAGCAACGCGTATATTACACGCGCCCGGGAGCACCTAGAGGAAGGTGCTCCGGGTGCATCTAAGAATTTGCAAGTTTGTAGTATGCTACATCTAAAGTGTAGAGGAAGACTAGAGAGAGGGGGAGGAGGAGAGAGAAATAATTTAAATTTTAGAGAGAGAATGATAATTGAAAAATACAAAGATATGTTGTTGAGTTGTGTATCTTATATAGTAGTTCTTCTAATTATAAATTGATCAAAATTTTATTAATTTAAAAAAAGATTTTAAAATATTAAGTGCAATTAAAAAGAGTAGGTTTAATTGATATTTAGAAAACATTAGACATATATCATAAAACATTAGGTTTATATGCATAAATGCACTGAATTCTATAAAATATATCTAATGTTTTATAAACTATACCTAATGTTTTATAAAAGTTACATTTTTTTTTTATAAGAACTATTGTTTTATTCGAAGAAAAAATGGGTGCACATCTCATGATATACACCCCGATGTACTTATATATATAGCAAAAATAACTTAAATAGGCTAGGGATCGTAGCATAAGTTTTATGTTTAGAAAAATTAAGTACTACTTATTTTGAGTTAAGGCTTTGTTATTGTCAACTTATTTTTAACAAACTTATTTTGCCGAACTAAACTTATAAATTGATTTTTATTGCACTGAATTTATTTTTATTGAACTAAATTTATTTTTGTTGAATTGAGCTTAATTTTACTAAAAATAAGTAAAAATAAAACGATGAGAACATCAAGTAACTTGTTTGTCAATTCTAATCCTCCTATAGTTGATATTAGGATACAAGATTTGTACGTTAGGCCCTTTTTTAGTTTATTTATATTTGAGTACATTTTCAAAAACAAAATAGTGTTATAGTATATTCATTTTAACAAATATACTTAGGTCATGTTCTCGTCAACTTATTTTTGCTTATCTGAACTCATTTTTGCTGAACTGAACTTATTTTTACTTATATGAACTTATTTATGCTGAACTGAACTTATTTTTGCTGAAATCATTAACAACTTATTAAGAATTAAAATTGATTTTTGCTGAATTGAACTTATTTGTGCTGATCTGAATTTATTTTTGCTGAATTGAACTTATTTTTGCTGAAAATAAGTAAAAATAAGACGAGGAAAACATGACCTTATTCAAATGAAAATAAATTTATGTACATTAAAGCTTTATTTAAAAAAAAAAAAAAAACTAGTGAGCTTACAAATTAATGTACTCGTACATATTAACAAATGTCATGTGTTATTCAAATGACTATGAAAATGTACTTAATATAAACTGAAAATGAAGCAATTAATTAGTGTTAAAATATAATCATTAGTGTCATAGAGACACTTAGTTGAGTAGCTTTAATAGGCTAATTGGGTTATGAATGCTTACAATTAATAATTCAATATTTTGAACGTGAATAAGGATCATTGTGATTAGAATTAAACTCAACATACACTTCACTTACTAATGTCCTGTAAAAATTTCTTTTATAAAAATATCCGCTAACAACTAGCAGCTAAAAAAGCATGTGTAAATTAGTAACTAACCATTTAAAAGTCTAATTGTTGAAAAAATGTTACTAATTAGTAACTAGCAAATGTTCATAAATATCATTTTACATAACTTAAAAGTATAATACTCTAAACAATCGGCTATATATTACCAATACATTTATAAAGACAGTTATTCAAATGAGCAGTCAAATTTTCTAAATAAAAAGTAAATCCTCTACCACCAAATTCTAAGCTCTAAAATCTAAACTTTCTATGCAAATTAGTGCAAGATCCAAAATGGTGTTCAAGTGGGACGTGTGAGGTTAGGGAGATTATTTTAGTAGGGAATATGTTTGTGAGATTTGATCCTACTATTGTCAGGTCCACAACTAATAAATATTCAAGTAATGACACAAGAGCTACCAAAAAATATGTTAAAAGATCTTTGAAAAAATATTGTTAACAGAGTACAGGTGTACAACAGTGCAGGATAATCAACTCTAACTGCCTATCAGTATTCTCTATCCAAAACAAAAAAAAAAACCAAAAAAAAGCCTAATGCAGAGTAGTAGTAACAACTATTTAACCATGTACTCCTAAATTATTGTGAAATGTATCATATACCCTTAATATTTCAGGAATGTATCATGTATCTTTGAACTTTCAACTAAATTCACATTGTATCCTTTTTTTCTAAATTTACTTTAATTACCTCTTAACTAAGAAATTAAACAAAAAAATTATTAATTATCTTACCGCCAACTCTACCACAAAACCACTACCCTTACACTTAAGTATCGCTGCCTTATCTATCATGAAACCACTGGTCCATCACTCTCTACCGAACCCATGACTTGGTTGGATGAAGATTTAATTAGAGGCTTTCCAACTAGTAAGAGTTTTCGAAATTGTTGTCGGGTTTCGAATTGATTGAGGTTTTTTGCTAGGGGTTTTGGTGATGGACTGTGGGTAGTGGTGTTTAAAAGTGGTTGAGCAAGGGATGGTGGTGGTCCTGGTCGGTGAGTGTTGGATTTTCGAATGGTTGAGGGGTGGTGGTGGGGTTTTGAATTGGTTGAGTCGTTGACCTATGGTGGTGATTAGGGTTTTGGGTTTTCGAATTGTTTGAGGGATGGTAGTGGTTTGTGTGTGCCTATGTGGTGGGTGGTGCGATTTCGAATTAGTTGAGAGATGGTGGTGGGTTGTGCATGGTGGGGTTTTGAATTAGTTAAGGGGTGATGGTGGTCTGTGGGTGGGCCATGATGAGGCTATCGCACACCTATCAAAAGTAAACCAAACCACTCTAACTACTATAGCTAGGGAAGTAGGGATCGTATCCACAGGGAAGCAATTAAACCTGTTAATTCTAAAAAGTTTAAACTGTATAAAGGGCCTTTGAATGTTGAATTAAGACTAAAAAATTAACTAAAACTAGAACTGAATCGATTAAGGGAATGAATTTATGACTAAGCCTAGGACATCGGTTCACCACAAATTAACAAATGAATTGCACACAATTAATTAATTAGATTATCAATTTCCTTGAATTAAGGTCCACTAATTCTCTCGAATCTAGTCCCCTTCAAAACTCCTCTAATGGCTCTCGCTCACTTAGACTCGTTTTGCCTATTGTCCTTATGATCTAATTGTGGTAATCTTACCTCTCGGCATCGATTTCAACAATATCAAACTAACAATTAAACCTGGCCAGTATTTAACTGAAAACAATAAAAGTTGACAGTAGGAATTCAAGTACATTAATAACCAAACTAACAATTATGAACAAAGCATCAAAATCAATCCATGGATCCCCTAGTCCTAGAAAGGGAACTACTCACGCATAATAGAAACTGAAGGAACCAATTTAATCATAAGAACTGGAACTGAAAACATGACTACAGCAATTAAACTAATTAACAAGAACAAAAATAACTCAAAAGCAAGAACTAAGACAAAAACAGGATCTAAAATTAAAATACTACTAACAATTAAAACTAAGGAAAATAATTAAACTAATAAAAGCAAGAGAAGAAATAAAGAAGAACCTGAAATTGCGATTGTATTGAATGAATGATTAAGTTTTGACAAAAGCGAGTTCTAGAGAGAAACTGAATGAAAAACCCTAAGGAGAAAAAATAATCTCTAATCTAATGTGTTTTCCAAAAAAAACCTAAGACAAGAACTATTTATATGAAAATACAATGCTCGAGCTAAAAAGAAGTGAAAAATGGGCTGCAGACAAACCGCCCAACCAATCGGGCAAAATCCGCCCGATTGGGGTCACGAAGCGAGTGATTTTGGCCTTGGAAGCAATCCGCCCGACTGCCCGAGCGAAATCCGCCCGATCGGGCGCGATCAGTGTTTTCGTCCCATCTTCTTGAAAAATGCTAAGTAAGTTCCGCCCAACTGCCCGGGCGAAATGACTTTTTCTCCTAAATCAAGTCAGCTCGTCTTGTGTGCTACTCCAGACTTCATCATAGCTTCCTGAGTACTTTAATTCTAACCCATGGCTTCCAGTATCTAGTTGTAACTCATATGATTGCCTCGGAATCAATGCAAAAACACCGAAATCCTGCAAAAAGTCACTAACAAGCACAAACAACTCCATACAACCAAATGTTAGCCAAAATAGCTCCGAAGAGCATTGGCTAGAGTCAAAATAAACCAGAAAGGGGGGTAAAACATAGGAATAAAATACACTTATCAGGCCACAACCAAGATCTACTATTGATTTGAGTTTAGTTTAGTTTAGTATGGTGTAATTTAATTCAACTTAGTACGAAGAAAAAAAAGGTCTTAGGTCCTGTTTGCATTTACTAAAAACAATTAATAATTAAGCTGAACTGATTAGAGATGAAATGAACCGAGCTGAACTGGATGGAGGCGAACTGAATTGAACATAAAGTTTTTAGTATGGTTTAATTACTTTCAACTTTGGATTATTATTGGAGTAATGATTTTTAACTATGGATTAACTATGATTATTGATTTTTAACAATGTTTAACTACGATTATTGATTTTTAAGTTTGCTTAGCTATGGATTAATGATTTTTTAATATGAAGTAATGATATAGTAATAATTTTGCTAGGGGTTTTGAATTGATTGAGGTTTTTTGCTAGGGGTTTTTGTGATGGACTATGGGTAGTGGGGTTTAAAAGTGGTTGAGCAAGGGATCGTGGTGGTCCTGGTTGGTGAGTGTTGGATTTTCAAATGGTTGAGCGGTGGTGGTGGGGTTTTATGGTTGAGTCGTTGACCTATGGTGGTGGTTAGGGTTTTGGGTTTTCGAATTGTTTGAGGGGTGGTAGTGGTTTGTGTGTGCCTGTGTGGTGGGTGGTGCGATTTCGAATTAGTTGAGAGATGGTGGTGGGTTGTGCATGGTGGGGTTTTGAATTAGTTAAGGGGTGATGGTGGTCTGTGGGTGGGCCACAACTAAGATCTACTATTGAGTTGAGTTTAGTTTAGTTTAGTATGGTGTAATTTAATTCAGCTTATTACGAAGAAAAAAAAGGTCTTAGGTCCTGTTTGCATTTACTAAAAACAATTAATAATTGAGCTGAACTGATTAGAGATGAAATGAACCGAACCGAACTGAATGGAGGCGAACTGAACTGAACATAAAGTTTTTAGTATGGTTTAATTATTTTCAACTTTGGATTATTATTGGAGTAATGATTTTTAACTATGGATTAACTATGATTATTGATTTTTAACAATGATTAACTACGATTATTGATTTTTAAGTTCGATTAGCTATGGATTGATGATTTTTTAATATGAAGTAATGATATAGTAATAATTTTGATATTAGTCCACTAATAATAATGAAACAAAAAAAAATATTTTGTTATTGTTAATTCATATTTTATGAAACATAAATCGGTAAAACATTTTCAAATGTAGGGTTTGTTCTCTTCACGGGATTATAATACTCATCCATTCCGATTCATTCCTTTCCATTCTCAGGTTATCCTTTCTAATTGATTCTAATCTTGGCAATCCATTTGAATCCATTCTAATCCCGGCTCCATTCTTGAAAATTAAAAACTTAATGACACAATGGACTTTATAACAAATTCGCTTTTTTTTTGCTACATATAAATGTGTTAAACCTACATTTTTGCTACTACGTACATAATAATCTAGATACAATATCGTGAAGTAGTAAAATTTATAATTGAAGTGCTTCAATTACCATCGTATAATTCTTCCTCTTCCATAATACATGCTTATGGTAATAATAGTAGCAATAATAATAATAATAATAATAATAATAATAATAATAATAATAATAATAATAATAATAATAATAATAATAATAATAATAATAATAATAATAATAATAATTGCTAGTTTATGTGGATTGTTTTTTCTTTTGAAGAGAAATTTTCATGAGACGTTAGGAGGTGGAGTGTATGTTATCTAATTTTTTTAGTTTAATTATAATTACAATGATCCTTAAAAAAGAATTTTACTTGATTATTTTACATTGTATTCAAATTTTCTATAATGCTTATTGTAAATGTCGTATGACTTTCAATTAATGATATATAACTGTCTGAACAGGCTATCGCACACCTCTAAAAAATAATCGAACAACACTAACTAATATAGCTAGGGAAGTAGGGATCGAATCCTCAGGGAAGCTATTAAATCCTATTAGTTCTAAAAAGTCTAAAATGTGTAAGGAGCCTTGGTGGAAAATTCGGTAAAAGTCTACTAAACAAAGGAAGCAAAAACTAAAACTAAGGAAAATGACGGGAAAATATGAATTAAACTCTATTAGGGCAATCGGTTCACTATGATCAATCAACAAACTCATTAAACACTCACTAATCAATTCATTGGCATTCATTGAACTACGGCTCACTAATTCTCTCGAACTTAGGCTCCCTCAAAACTCCTTTATCGGCTCTCGCTCGCATAAATTCGTTTTTGCCTATTATTCAGTGGTCTAATTGTGGTATCTTACCTCTCGGCCTCAATTTCGACAATAACCTAACTTACAATTAAAACTGGCCAAAATTTAATTGCAATCAATAAAAATCAATAGTAGGAATTCAATTAAAAGCCAAGAACTAATTAATGAACATAGATTAAAGTAACAACATGATCATAGATCCCCTACCCCTAGAGAAAAAAAACTACTCACACATAATTAAGGAAACTAAAACAAAAACAAATTTAAATAACATGATCATAATCAAAGACTAATTAAAACTAGAATTAAACTAAATTAATTACTAATAAAAATAAATTAAGAATCAAATTAACAAGACTAATTTAATCTAAACTAAAAACTGAGAAACTCATAGATTCATGAATTAAAAAGAATTGAAAAGCATAAGGAAAGAGATTACCAAAATAATGAATGAATTGCATTAACTGGAATTGAATCTTCAAGAACAAATTAAGTGTAGCTAAAATTCTAGAGAGAAAAGAGCTTTTAGGATTTCTAAGTCTAAATATATGCCAAAAAACTAGTTAGGGTCGTGCCCCCCTTTACATTAAGTATATATAGTATTTGGGTTTAATCAAAATAAACCCACGAGCAAAAACCGCGTAGGAAAAAATCAACGGAGCAAGAAATACGCTAGCTGCGCCCGCGGGGAACAAAATTAAAGTCTTCCCTGCGCCCACAGGTCTTCAATAATGGGACTTGTGATTTCTCTGATCTATGCTGCGGGCGCATACGTCAGAGAGGCTTAAAAGGTAGCGCCCGCATGAACAATGATGAACAACATCTTGACGATCTTGCTTGAGTTCTTCGCTCGATTCTTCGAATCTCTTTCATGGCTTCTCGTAACTTGCACTCATCCCAAGATAAGTGCATTTTGTCTCGTTCTAGCTTCTAATGACTTCATAACTCTCTATTACGCTCCTGTAACATATAAAACAAAACCGAAAACCATGCGTAATAACAAAAAAATTATAAAATAACCGTAAAAGGCTCTAAAAGTCAACTAAAGATGCTAAAATCATTCCAAAACATAACTTAACATCGAAAGGCGATATTTGATCAAAACAAAGCCACAAACTTAGCTATTTAGCACAAGAATCAACCGAAAATGAGGGAAAAACACAACATAAAACACATATATCACCCAGTCCATCCCCCGGCCGGCATGCGGCGACCCGCTCTCGCTACACGAGCAGCTCAAGTAGTCCGCCGATAGTCGGTCCCACCATGCCCAACCCTCAGAGCCAATCCTTTTCCCAAAGTTACGGATCCATTTTTCGGACTTCCCCTACCTACATTGTTCCATCAACTAGAGGTTGTTCACCTTGGAGACCTAATGCGGTTATGTGTACGACCGGGCGTGGTCGGCACTCGGTCCTCCAGATTTTCAAGGGCCGTCGGGGGCGCACCGGACACCATGCAACATGTGGTGCTCTTCCAGCTGCTGGACCCTACCTCCGACTGAGCCGTTTCCAGAGTAGGCAGATTGTTAAACAGAAGACATAACTCTTCCCAAGGCCCCCGCCGACATCTACGGACTCCCTAACGTTGCAGGCAACCGCCATGTCCTAGTTCAGGAATTTCATCCGATTCCCTTTCGAAGCTCGCGTGAAACGCACTATCGGACGGGTTTCCCCTATCTCTTAGGATCGACTAATCCATGTGCAAGTGCCATTCACATGGAACCTTTCCCCTCTTCGGCCTTCAAAGTTCTCATTTAAATATTTGCTACTACCACCAAGATCTGCACCAACGACTGCTCTGCCGTGGCTCACGCCACAGGTTTTGCAGCGACCGCTGCGCCCTCCTACTCATCAGGGCCTGACACTTGCCCCGACGGCAGGGTATAGGTCGTGCGCTTAAGCGCCATCCATTTTCGAAGCTAATTTATTCGGCAGGTGAGTTGTTACACACTCCTTAGCGGATTTCGACTTCCATGACCATAGTCCTGCTGTCTTAAAAGAACAACACCCTTTGTGGGATCTATGTTAGCGCGCAGTTGGGCACCGTAACCCTGCTTTCGGTTCATCCCGCATCGCCAGTTCTACTTACCAAAAAAGGACTACTTGGAGCTCTCGATTCCATGACGCAGCTCAATAAAGCAGCCGCACCATCCTACCTATTTAAAGTTTGAGAATAGGTCGAGGGTGTTGCGCCTCCGATGCCTCTAATCATTTGCCTAGATGGAACCTTCGGAGGGAAACTTCGGAGGGAACCAGCTACTAGATGGTTCGATTAGTCTTTCGCCCCTATACACAAGTTAGACGAACGATTTGCACGTCAGTATCGCTTTGGGCCTCCACAAGAGTTTCCACTGGCTTCGCCCCGCTTAGGCATAGTTCACCATCTTTCGAGTCCCGACAGGTATGCTCTCACTCGAACCCTTCTCAGAAGATCAAGGTCGGTCAGTGGTGCACCCACAAGGGGATCCCACCAATTAGCTTCCTTGAGCTGTACGGATTTACTGGCCTGGACCGTTGACTCGCACACATGTCAGACTCCTTAGTCTATGTTTCAAGGCGGGCCGAATGGGGGGCCCGCAGGCTGGTGTTTGGAGCGCGCAGGTGCCGAAGCATGCCGTGACGGCACGCGCCGCCTACCACAATTGGGGGGACGACGCTCCCAGATTTTGTCCGGTTTTTAGCCACCCTCCCAATCCACACCAGTCGGCGCCCCAAGCCGATCGGTGGACCGGCTTTTGACCGTGATCCTTCCGCAGGTTCACCTACGGAGACCTTATTACGACTTCTCCTTCCTCTAAATGATAAGGTTCAGTGAACTTCTCTCAACGTCGTCGGTGGCGAACCGCCCATGTCGTCGCGATCCGAACACTTCAACGGACCATTCAATCGGTAGGAGCGACAGGCGGTGTGTACAAAGGGCAGGGACATAGTCAACGCGAGCTGATGACTCGCGCTTACTAGGAATTCCTTGTTTAAGACCAACAATTGCAATGATCTATCCCGATATTTAGATGAAAAGAAATAGCGTTTGATATTGTGGCTAACGTTTGGAATGATGCCAATTATTGGGTATGAATGCATGATAGTTACGCACTTAATTTTGCTCTCTACATATATGTTTCATACATATGTATGTTTTATACGTGATAAAGTTAATTACATTAAAGGAAGCCATTTTCTTTTACTTCTTTTAATTGTACTTGGGAGTTTATTCATACTTGTCATCATCATAATTCTATATAAATTGATTTACATTAGATCACAAATATACTACACACTATTATGATTGTCTTCGTTGTATCTCCTAAGTAATTTTATGATACCCGGTCGAAATATTACTTTTTGGATAGTAATAATATTGTTCACACCTCAAAGTGTTTGATTTGTCCATTTCAATCATCTTTGTAACCCTAGTTTAAAAATTCTCCAACACAAGTAAAAAGAAACACATAGAGTATCATTATTATTATTATTATTATTATTATTATTATTATTATTATTATTATTATTATTATTATTATTATTATTATTATTATTATTATTATTATTATTATTATCATTATTTTTACAAAACATTATTTAAAACTCGGATCCCAAAATCTATTGAAGTTGGGAGAGAACTCTAACCACATGAGGTATCCCTAACGCTATACTATACAATATTAGTTGGATTTTTAGATTATAAAATCTAACACGATTCAAGCAAGTTGACTATTCAATTTAGGTGTTTCATGAACAGATAATCAGTCATAGCAAGAGTTTGACGATTAGTGAAGATATACACAACTTGCAATCAGCAATGGAGCTTTAATTTAGTGTAGCCAATTATAATGGGTATGTTCATGCTTCCACTTCCAGTCCCACTTAAAGAATTTACTTGGTCAAAAACTCGTGATACAAGAATTTTCTTTCGTTGTTAAACTTCATATTGGTCCTTTCCTTAATTTGAGTTTATTTAACTACTTAAGATAATATGGTGGCGATTTAGTTTTATTTAGAGTTAATATCTTCTAATCTTATTCTCGGTGATCGTGGAATCGATTTTAATCATCGCCTTTGTAGCTCACTAAACATCATAAAATAACATAACTTTCTACTTTTTTTATGATTTA
Organism: Suaeda aralocaspica; assembly: GCA_016808085.1. Taxonomy (NCBI): domain Eukaryota; kingdom Viridiplantae; phylum Streptophyta; class Magnoliopsida; order Caryophyllales; family Amaranthaceae; genus Suaeda; species Suaeda aralocaspica. Next base: position 122,573 of record PYUH01000808.1, read on the forward strand.
TAATTCATATTTGTAGTTTCGTATTTTTTAATAGAAATATTATTACTTCATTTCATTTTAGTGGCAACACTTTGAATTTGCAACAAATTAATGATCATGTTTTGATTAGAATTGATGAATTATGCGTGAGAATTGATATCTATATTTTGAATCTCACTTAATTCGTCTCAATGTATACTTAGAAAGGGTTCCGGTATTTATGAAATCATTATGTCATACTTTGACAATTTCTCACTTAAATTTTTCTAAATTTTAGACTTTGAGTACCCGTAACTAAAGAGAAGTTATGATAGTCAAATAGAGGGAGCTGTTAGTGTATTCCTCAAAAGATGACATTTTAGAATAAATATTGAGTAAGCATTATTCACCTTATTTTACTTATTTTCGGCAACAAAAAGTTGTGTTAAGGTGAAATAAGTTTAGATAATTACAAGTTTGGAAAAGTTCACTGAAGTTATGTTCTTGTTAACTTATTTTTGCTGAGCTGAACTTATTAGAATTATTTGAATTTATTTTTACTGAACTGAATTTATTTTTGTTGAAATCATTAACAATTTTCAAGCATTGAAATGTTTTCTGTTAAACTAAACTTATTTCAATGAGTTTTTTTTTTTTTTTTTGTGAACTGAACTTATTTTCGCTGAACTGTACTTATTTTTGCTGAAAATAAGTAAAAATAAAACGAGGAGAATAGGACCTAAGTTATCCTTATATGATGCACAATTTTCTACATAATAACTACTCATGTGAAATTGATAAAATAATTTGGCCCAATGCCCCGAAACATTCTCAATTATCAAATATGACACTATTTGTTATGTAATAATTGTGGTGGATGTCCATAATCTCAAGGGTTTCTTTGTAACTCTTCTTATCCTTTACCATTCCTTTGTAATTATACCTCATTAAGTTGTAACTCCTACAATATAATGATGGCTTTCAATATCTTTGGGATGTTACAAGTCATGTATTACATGTATATAATGGTGGTTACCTATTGAAGAATAAGAAATTGAGTTGAACTTTACTACATCTTTTATCCCCTTCTCTCAATTTTATAACACTATTCATAAATTTTAATAATTTATTTTACTATATTTTTTGGTGATTTTATTCGCTCGTGTGAAATTGATAAAGATTATTTTTCTATGTTAAGCTTGTACTAATAAAATAATCTTTCATTTTTTTTGGAAACGAAAATAAAAGTTATTTGGCACTTGGGATAAGAGAATGTGTTAGCAATAGTCTCTTATCATACCTCTTATAGATTTACTTATCTGTACAAGTATTTTAAGTTGCATGTACTCACGTAGCTAGGGGTGTGCATGATCTAGTCCGAACCGGTCCAGCAATTCCGGTCCTCGATCATTGCACTAAAATTCGTGAATCCGGGTTTCCGGTCCGATCCAAGACCGGAAAATTCAGGTCCGGACCGGTTGGACCAGCTTCCTTGAAAAAAATAGTATTTTTAGTAAATGATTGTAAATGTTTAATATATATATATATATATATATAAAGGTTTTTTTTAGCTAAAATACTAAATTTATTTATGTTTTATATATCATTAAAATTTATGTTCTACTTAGTGTATATATAAGAGGGAAATAATTTTTTTTTTTTTATAATATCAGGTCCGGTCCAAGAAAACTAGAGGTTCTGATATTTCGGTTCTGGACCGGTGCACACTCTTACATGTAGCTATAACACTTTATTATATTTATTGTGAACAACTAATCAACAAAATCAAAGTGCATTGATAGTTGTGTACTTGCATTTCACTTCAAAGGTTATGGGATCAAGTCCTAGCTAGTGGCTACATGTTGTTTTCGTTCTTCATTGACATAATAGAGATCATGGGTTTAATCCCTGCAGCTGTTACATTTTTGGGCATATTGTATCAATTATTGTATACGTGGGGCTGTGTTGGCCAGAGATCCAATATGGCGCAATGTAGGTGAAATGTGGGGGTGCTTATGTGGCACATTGATGTTGTCTGAAAAACATTTAAATATATTATTTTTTTCAAAAAGATAATTTATTAAAGAATTTTAAAGGGTTTTTTTTTTTAAATAAAGGAATAATTTTGATGTAATTGAATGTAAAGGATAAATTGAGACAAAAGAATTTTGAAGTGCTATATAAATTAGGTGAGTTTTACTAAATTATATTTAAGCAAACTTTGAGTAATTAGATAGATTATGTGGTAATTGAGTCTACAGTTGACTAAAGGATTAATAAACCATTAATAGGTAGAAACTTTCGTATTTCTCATATTAATTTCGCACTCATCTCCCCCTCTTATATATGAATAGCGACTAATATTATTATTCATATGAATATTGAACAATAACAATAACAATAACAATGATAACAACAATAATCACCCATCAAATGGTGGAAGATTAAAATCCACCTAACATCATACTGAAAGAAAAAAAATCATATTTATATAGTTGTGGCGGCACTGCAAAACTCATACTGGAAGAAAATTTTTAAAATTGACTTGGACCAATTACTTTCACCTTTTTTTAGTTATCAGTACCTCCATAAACGATTGATTGTAATAAATGGGTAATATTTATGAGTATTAATTAAATAGTTTCAATAATAAAGAAGGTAGTATTATTATTTTTTTTTTCTTATACTGATATAAAGATCAATTAAAATGTCACTATTACTATTGGGGCATTAACACATTCCTATGATTTCAACTAGAGGTGGGTATGGTCAGGCCGGCTCGCGGACTGCACAAGCACGACATCAGCCCACTAGTGACCCGGCCCGGCAAGGCATGAGAAGCGAAGGGGTGGACCATGAACAAAAATAGAAATAAATCGGCATGAGCACCAGGGCGACAAAATTTTTAAATAAATAATAAAATTAATAAATTATATGTAGTACAATACCTCTGTAAGCATTTAGTAGCAACAAAGAGGTATTATTTGTGTATATTAAAGAAATAGTTTGTTGCAACTAAATATGTACAAAGGTAGTAAAAAAATAAAAAAAATAAAAAAAATTAATTATATAAAGAATGTTAGTATAAATAATAATTTTTTTAATTAATAATAAATCCATTTTTTAATTAATTACAGAAATATGATTTTATCTTTCATATAACGGGTGGTGTGTAGGCCGGCACGACACTGCATGAGAGGTACGTAGGCCATGCTGAGCCATGAGCTAGGGTATGCCATTTGGTGGCATAACCTGCCATCCTCTTTGGCATTGTACTGCACGACACAACACCCCCTCTAGCTCGGTGAGTTATGAGGACAAAATCAACACTCATATGTTCAGATTCATAATTAACAACAACTATCATACACTTGAATCTTGATACCCACATCATTACCAATAGGGGTGTGCAAAAAAATCTGATTCCGAATTTCCGCCGAAATCCCGGATAACCATTCCGATTTTTTTTAACTTGGAAAAAGTGGACCAGATACCCGATTTTAAAAACTGAATATGGGATCGACCGAAAGGGAATTTATAAAATTCAGATTCCAGATTTTTAAGGAAAACAAAAAGAATCGGTTTTTGGTTCTCTGATCTGTTTTTTTAGATGATTGTAGTGCTTTAGAAGAATTTTGGTTAAAAATCCAGATTTGGAATTCTGAATTTTCGATCTGGATTTTTCGAATATCCTGAATTATGGAATTCAGATTTTTTCCGAAACGGATACAGAATAAGATTTTTGGTTTCCGAAATTCAAGATTGGAAAATTTTCGGTATCCGATTTTGCATACCCCTAATTACCAATGTTCGCTACAAATGTTCAGATTCTAACGGAATAAGGACAAACAAATTCATGCTTTTATTTATTTAATTATTCATTTAGTCTTCCTTCATTATTCACGTACTCTTACACTCATTTGCTTTTTTAGTACCATTCTCATCAGCTTATATTTGTTGATTTGAAAATTTTTTTTACCGAACTGAACTTAATTATTTTTGTTAAAATCAATGACGATTTATTAAGGGTTGAAATTATTTTTTGCTGAATGTAACTTATTTTTTGCTGATCAAAACAAATCTTTACTGAACTGAACTTATTTTTACTAAAAATAAGTAAATATAAGCAGACGAGGAGAACGAGGCCTGAACTCTTTTATTCATTCCCTCACTCACTCATTCACTACTTCATTCATTTATCCAATAATTCATGCATTCATTCTTGATTTCTTTCTTACAATCAATCATTCACTCCGTCATTCATAATTTAATTTTGTAGGAAAATAGAATTGTATTCATAATTTAATAAAAGTTACTTTACTAGGAAAAAAAATTATAAATTTGCCTCTTGAAAAGTATGTGACCAACTTTTTTATTAAAATTTTTGTTGAACATCAGAATTTGACCCTGTCCAAGTTAAAAATTATAGCACCATCACTCTCATTTGATCTAGATGGTTTTTATTTTGTTAGTCATATATATGATGATTGGTCTGCTTATTTGTCTATTCGTTCGTTGTTCAAAAATGTACATAGAAATTACATATGGCATGTCACTATACTAGTTATTTGATCAATGTCGTATATATGTGGATAAGGGCATAACAAAAATGGTTTTATACAAGTAATGTAATGGAAAATTCTAATAATCTTTTATCATGAGACTAGTTCACAATATTTAATGCAGTTTGCAGTTTGCAATTTGCAGTTGAAAATATTTTTCATTCTTCATTAATCGTATAAGATTTCCCCTCAAAAAAAAAAAAAAAAAAAAAGTACTCTTATAAGATTTTATGTATTGATAAATTAATGTTTTTCTGAAGCTAAGCATGTCATCGTTCCATATGAATTCATCAAAAAAATAAAAAATTTGGCTCCCTGAAATTAGATAATACTTGTCATCCACAAAGATTAAAATTTGAATTTTTAAATAAATAAAATATCTTAATTCAAATTTATTGAAATCAAGAATGCATGGAAATAAATATCAATACAAAGATATAAGGACAAAAGAAAGTGCTCACTTAAATAAAAATTTGAAAAGTAATGTTAATTAGAAAAGTTCAGTATAGTTTAGGAACAGCAGTTTAATTCAGTTTGAGTAAATATAAACGAACCTAAATCTTTAATGTCAAATGAGCTACTTTTAATTTCTTGTACGACTAGTTTTGTTGTATTTTTTACATCATTAATAATACTTTGTAATTGTCATGCACTTATGCATGCAATGTCCTATATGTCTTATAAGTAAAAATTGCCTAAATAAAAGCATATATACTACATCCGTAAACAATTAGTTGCAATAAAGGGGTAATAATTGTGACTATTAAAAAAAATAGTTTGTTGCAACTAATACTTAACGGAGGTAGTATAATTAGACGCGTTTGTAACCAAAAATACTTGACACGTATCGGAAATAAGACACACCCAATCTAATGCAAGGCCGTAGGGGCATCCATGACACTTACTTGTCTACGTATGGATAAGGGCAGCTAATGAAAATCGACTTAAAATTTCCAAAAATAGTGAAATTAAAGAAAGTTTAAGCATTTAAGTTATCCATCATTCTCCAAATCTATGTAATAAAAGTAAATACAGGTGAGGTTTAATTTTGAGATATTTTCTTACTAAAGCTTGCTATCAAACAACTAGGTAATGCCTCAATTAATATCGACTGATGCATCATGCTTAATTAGTTCTCTACATAAAACATGCATAGTTTGTTTGTTTGTTTCTTTTTTTTTTTNCATTAATCGTATAAGATTTCCCCTCAAAAAAAAAAAAAAAAAAAGTACTCTTATAAGATTTTATGTATTGATAAATTAATGTTTTTCTGAAGCTAAGCATGTCATCGTTCCATATGAATTCATCAAAAAAATAAAAAATTTGGCTCCCTGAAATTAGATAATACTTGTCATCCACAAAGATTAAAATTTGAATTTTTAAATAAATAAAATATCTTAATTCAAATTTATTGAAATCAAGAATGCATGGAAATAAATATCAATACAAAGATATAAGGACAAAAGAAAGTGCTCACTTAAATAAAAATTTGAAAAGTAATGTTAATTAGAAAAGTTCAGTATAGTTTAGGAACAGCAGTTTAATTCAGTTTGAGTAAATATAAACGAACCTAAATCTTTAATGTCAAATGAGCTACTTTTAATTTCTTGTACGACTAGTTTTGTTGTATTTTTTACATCATTAATAATACTTTGTAATTGTCATGCACTTATGCATGCAATGTCCTATATGTCTTATAAGTAAAAATTGCCTAAATAAAAGCATATATACTACATCCGTAAACAATTAGTTGCAATAAAGGGGTAATAATTGTGACTATTAAAAAAAATAGTTTGTTGCAACTAATACTTAACGGAGGTAGTATAATTAGACGCGTTTGTAACCAAAAATACTTGACACGTATCGGAAATAAGACACACCCAATCTAATGCAAGGCCGTAGGGGCATCCATGACACTTACTTGTCTACGTATGGATAAGGGCAGCTAATGAAAATCGACTTAAAATTTCCAAAAATAGTGAAATTAAAGAAAGTTTAAGCATTTAAGTTATCCATCATTCTCCAAATCTATGTAATAAAAGTAAATACAGGTGAGGTTTAATTTTGAGATATTTTCTTACTAAAGCTTGCTATCAAACAACTAGGTAATGCCTCAATTAATATCGACTGATGCATCATGCTTAATTAGTTCTCTACATAAAACATGCATAGTTTGTTTGTTTGTTTCTTTTTTTTTTTGGCAACGTGGTTCACTGATGTACGAATTGCATCAAAATTCCTTAACGTACGCCTTAGTTTTGGGGCAAACAATGTATTATTCTTCACTTCTCTATATCTATGTTTGAGATACCAAGTATAGTAAAGTATTGTTAAGTTGTTAATAGTTAATCATTGTAAATTGTAATACTTAGTCAAAATTAAAAACATAAAATAATAAAAAAAACAATTCTAATCAATGCAAAACAAAATTATAAATTTTAATATTATTCAAGATGTTATGCGGTTCAAACATGACGTCGCTAATCGACCGGCGTTACAATTGACCACGAAAGTTCTACTTCTATAATATAATGCAACTTTTAGAAAGCATTGAATAAATGAATAATTGAAAAGTCTTCCTTAAAATCAACATCATGTAATCAAGTGATATATTCATCTGTTCATTATAATTTACAAATAAACTACTCCGTTAATATTTTTGTGGCGGCGTTAAACCAATCACCAATCTATATGAAGCTCGATTGCGTTTTGAGCCGTTACATGAGATTGTAAATGCACTGTATTTGCTATCAATGAGGACGGTCGGACTCAAAGCGAATTATCAAGGATTTGAAACCGATAGTAGTTAGACTTTTAAACGGAGGTAGAGTGATGGAGCTTGATTATTTTTTCTGACAACTTCAGAGAGTGAAGTCTGTTTGGAGTCATTCGAAGTCAATTTGAAGTGTCTAGGGATGACAATGGGTCGGAATCGGAGTGGATTACCTAGGATCCGGCGACTACTTCAACAAAAGTTGGATTTTTAAAAGGATGCATAGATGAACTTTTTTCCCGGTCGATTCGGAGCGGATTTTTTCTCTCAAAACGGAGCAATGTCGATCGGAGTATCTTCGGAGTCAAGTTGAAGTATCTTTCCTAATGATAACCTTGATAACTAGTTAACTACTTAGTAGCATTCATTGACATATGTATGTATAATTTATTTACATTAACCGACAAATTCTAGTAGTGTAGTAGGAGTAACTATAATAGTATAGAATAAAAAATAAAAAATAATAATAATGATTCAATATAAAAAAGCACCTATTTGCAACGGAAGTATTCCGTTGGGATATCTCTCTAATCAGTCGCAAATAACGTTTGCAACAGAAATCCGTCGCAAAACAGTCATCAAAAAACTAGTGATCGGAAAAGTGAAAATTTGCAACGGAATTATTCAGACAATTTTAGAAGAAAAATGACGGCGAGGCAGCAAAAGCCACCTCTCCACCACCAAAGACCACCCCTGAACCCACAACCAAGACCAAAACCAACCCTGGACCCACCCACTGAACCACCCTAACACACCAACCTACTGAACTTATCCCTAACCCGTCGAACCACCCTAACCCACCCACTGAACTCACCCCCAACCAGATCCACCCATGCATGATTCTACCTACTAAACCCACAACCTAGACTATAACCCACCTATTGAACTCACAACCTAAACCAGAACCCACCCACTGATGGAGCACATCCTAACCCATTCATTGAACCCACCTACTGAACTAACCCCCAACCACCCCTGAACCCAGGGCCGTAACAGAGGGGGGCCAAAAAGCCTCATTGCACAGGGCCCTAATATACATAGGGCCCCAAAATTTATATTTTCTTTAATATTGTTGCCTATAATATATAATATCTAAATATTAATAATATAAGGGCCTAATTTAATTATTTTTAGAACAGGGCCCCTAAAATTTTTTCCACGGTCCTGCCTGAACCCACCCGCTAAACCACCATAACCCACAAACACACAACCACTCAGAAAAGAAGAAGAAGAAGAAGGAGGGGGAGAAGGAAGGAGAAGGAGAAGAAATCAGGTTCAATTTAATAAAATATCAGGCTGCCGGCAACTTTGTGTCTCTGAATATCTGGTTGTATCACTTGCTCTCATATTGTTCTCGCGGAGTGTCAACTCAAAGTTAATTTACTACTAGCTAGTTAGGTTTCTTCCTTTTAAGTCGATTAAGGATAAAAGAGGTGTTGACTTGTTAATTTAATTGTTTATGTTGTTACTTTTGGTACGGAGTATAAAGAGTCTCTCTTCTATATATTGGGTTGTCAAATGGTTTTGTGTTTTTTTTTTTTCAATATGTTTTGATTTCTATATATTATTTTTTTTTCCTGAAGTTTTGAGTTTCTGGTTTATACCTAAGTATGACTAATGCGAATAATCTATGTCTAACCAAATCCAAATTATTTCCCGTAGCACTTCATGTGTAGCCGACCTCATATAATTTGGGACTAATGTGTTGTCGGCCTTGTTGTTCATGACAATGCTTCAATATCGAAGTGGTGTTGTGGGTTAGTTATTTGCAACTTTTCATTGTTGAACGCAATCGATAATGTTTTGAACTTGATTAATGTTTTATTATTGAATTGAAATTATCGAGTACACCTAATTCAAATTTCTGAATCTGTCCCTGTGCACAAATACCGTACTGGTAATACTATAACATTTTTCTTTTAGCCCTCCAAATACCATAACATTTTTCTTACCATGCGAAACTAATACCACATGGAAAAAAAAAAAAAAGAAGCTATCAACTTATCATGTTATTTAATTTGGACTTTGGAGGAATCAATGCTCAATAGACTTATCACTGAAAATAGGCCATTTGTTTGTTAAACTCTTGAACACTATATATTTGATTGACCTCTCACACGTTTGACTCTTGAATCTTGACATTACCATGGTTTCCTAGATGGTCTTCCCTTACTTTGATGCCAAACCAAATACTCATAAAATAATAAACTACTCAAAAATCCAAATATTTATAGAATAATGTGTCATATAAGTTTCGGAAATCTTGGAGTAGAGATACGTTACAGTTTGAGAGATCCATCCTTGATGATAATTTATTACCACCGACAACCTTCTAGAACTAGGGAAGATGTGATTTTTTTTTTTTTTAATGAGTTGGTTTCGGTTGTAATTTTGTAAGATATATTTATATTCTTTTGAGCTAAATTTATTTGAAATTTAATTAAATCAATTACACATCAAGTTTTGTTGAAATGAACAAAATTAAATTAAATTAAATCGAACTAAAATGAAATTAATTAAACTGAATAGAAAATAATTCCAAAAAAACATTATCTAAGTTTAACAAATGGTGTTTGGTAATTCAAGATTTCATAATAATAATTTAAGAACACGACCTAAGTATTGATTATGAATAACAAGATTAGCCAATCCCCTTTGAAAATTTTGTGCTTACTTAGAGACAAAGACTAGTTAAAAAAACTAATAAAATAACAACTTTACATGTTAGAATTTATTAAAAAAAAGTTGAACTAAAATTGGGAAGAAAATATACATATTAATAAAAAAATCACTTATGTAATTGCTCTTACTGATACAATAATTTGCATGAAGGTAGCATCAACATGACTAATTTAGTCACGTCTTTAGAAGCTAAACAATCATATAGGGGAATGCAATTTGAGAGTGAGGGGTAGTTCAAGTACTTAAAGTTTCCATCTCGATTTTAGGAGATCCTGGGATCAATTCTCACCCCTTCTTTTGAGGCTTCCTAGCACTGAAAAAAATATATAGGGGAATGCAATCTAAAGCATTAATTAGTTCCCATATGACCAACATAATTATACGTTACCAGCTAAGTAGTGAATTTCTTTGCACCCACTAAAATAGATGGAGAAAAACGAGCAAATAATGTATCTTCACTTAATATAATAGCTTCATCATTGGGAAGTGAGACCATCACTATTCCACTCATCTCACCTTCACATGGATGAGATGGAAGCACAAAAACTTTTCCATTTTCTATAATAGACGACTCATTGTAATAAGCGATTTCGATTGGCTCATACCCTTCGACAAAAACAGTTGAATATAGGTCCATATTCTCGAGGTTTTAATACCATTCAATCAAATCATGAACTCTTTCTATGATTATTTTCTCAATTTCTTCTCCTATGACCTTCGTTGCTAGTTTAGATCATCCACTCTAATTTCGTTATAATTCACTTTGGTGTAAACCATGCAATTTCCAAAGAATCCTTGATTTAACCCTAATATCTCCCTCGTATCTAAATTGTAGATATATCAACGAGCCTATTTGTCTTTCTTTTCACTCTACTAATCCAAACCCAAAGTATCGCGGTTAGAGTGGCAAAGAGCGAAGGATCCGACCAATTGGTTGGGCCACTTTGTGGATCGAGTCAAGAAATGATTGGACCATTTGATCAGTAAACGAAAGGTCAATCATTTTTTATTTTTGGGCCAAAGTTGGGCTTGATCTTTTTAGGAGGGATTTGTATTGAGTGATCAAATGGTTGGTGGGTTGATGATGATGGGCTTCTTGGAAGCCCAAATTAGATTGGGTAAAGAATGGAAAGGTGGAATAGAAATGTTCCCATAAAGTGTCATAATTGATTCATTAGTTATAAGATATGAGCAACTTAGGCCTAAGGCTACTCCAACCTGTTCAAATTTTGTACCTGTGTAACCTGCATTAGAAGTAATGTTCAATCATTTATTTATCATGATAATTGATAACCATTGGTAATAAAAATCTTGAAATAGTATTGTGCTTGTTGTGATCGTGAAAGAATAATAAATATTATTGGTAGTTGATGCATAAGTAACATAGCTAGTAAATTAACCATAGCTAGTAAATTAACCATGTTAGGCACTTGGACACATACTCGTGTGAGATATAATTATCTTAGTTTGAATTTAAGGTTACAAAAATAAAAACAAGGAGAATTTTAAGATTGAATTTCACTTGCCCTTTAACTATAAGTTGAAAACTTAGCTTACCATAATAACTTTATCGTAAATACAAAAAGTAATAACTTTATTAAGAAATAGCTTACCATAATATAATAGGTGTCTCAATAACAAGGGATATGATACCAATCTTCCTAATGAGTAAGCTTCATTTTTCTTCTCTTCATCAATATTTTTCAACAATTGGGATTACCTACACCCGGAGCACCTTCCTCTAGGTGCTCCTGGTGTAAAACGCAGAGTTTTGAGCTTGCCAAAAACTGCAGCAACAAACTGCTATAAATAAGCAGTTTGTTGCCTTTTTTTTTTTTTTTTTTAAAAATCATCCTTCTTCCTCGCTGATTCTCTCTCTTCTTTCTCTCAAAATCAAAACAATTCTCTCTCTAATTTCAAACCCTAGAATTTCAATCATGGAAGATTCAACAGAAAATCAAAGAAATACAAACCAAAACAACACAAAAACATACGATCTACAAGAAGTAATCAATGAAGATTTTACAGAAATTTGTAAGTTATACTTTTCGTCAAATTTTTCATAATTTCATTTAATAAACGTTCAAAAAGTTTCAACTGAAGTTCAGAAATTATTGTTCTGAAATTCTGCATATATGCTGATGAAGATTCATAAATGTTCAGAAAAAATGAATTAATGTTCAGAAATTAAATTTCTATATTAAAATGTTGTTCTGAACTTTTTCATAAAAATGCTGAACATTAGCAAAATTGAATTGTTGGTTGTTCAATTTCTCTTGTAATTGATGTAATCATATTTTTGAACTTTTTCATAAGTAAACTAAATTCTGCATATATGCTGATGAAGATTCATAAATGTTCAGAAAAAATGAATTAATGTTCAGAAATTAAATTTCTATATTAATATGTTGTTCTGAACTTTTTCATAAAAATGCTGAACATTAGCAAAATTGAATTGTTGGTTGTTCAATTTCTCTTGTAATTGATGTAATCATATTTTTGAACTTTTTCATAAGTAAACTAAATTCTGCATATATGCTGATGAAGATTCATAAATGTTCAGAAAAAATGAATTAATGTTCAGAAATTAAATTTCTATATTAATATGTTGTTCTGAACTTTTTCATAAAAATTCTGAACATTAGCAAAATTGAATTGTTGTTCAATTTCTCTTGTAATTGATGTAATCATATTTCTGAACTTTTTCATAAGTAAACTAAATTCTGCATATATGCTGATGAAGATTCATAAATGTTCAGAAAAAATGAATTAATGTTCAAAAATTAAATTTCTATATTAATATGTTGTTCTGAACTTTTTCATAAAAATTCTGAACATTAGCAAAATTGAATTGTTGTTCTATTTCTCTTGTAATTGATGTAATCATATTTCTGAACTTTTTTGTAAAAATTCTGAGCATTCAGAAAAAATGAATTGTTGTAGATGGTACACGAGCTCTTTTGGATCTATATGTATAAATTCAAATTAATATTCAAAATAATAACATAAATGTTCAATCTTAAAACAATAATGTTCAAATAACAACATTAAAGTTCACCAAAAAACTATATGATCCAAAAAACATCATTGTTCAAGGTAACTACACCAATGTTCTGTTCAAAAACATAAATGTTCAAAATAAAAATATAAATATTCATTTATCTAAGCACTGAATCAATGTTCAGTGATAAAAAAATTAATGTTCAAAACAAAAACATGAATGTTCATTTTGCATAAGAACAACCTTAATGTTCAGTTAAAAAACATTAAAGTTCAGAACAAAAACACTAATGTTCATTTTACCTAAGCACTGGTAGTTCAGAACAAAAAAAAAAAAATTTAAACTGTCGCGCGTGTCTTACACGCGCGCAGTGCGTGTCTTACACGCGCCCGGGAGCACCTAGAGGAAGGTGCTCCGGGTGCACCTAAGAATTTGCGATTTTTCAACCAACTTTCAACACTCCCTTTAGCTCTAGCTTTAATAATCCTTACACCTCATTTTTGATTAATCTTCCTGTAATAATAGGAAAATATGAGGTAATATCTGCTAATATAATATTCTCCTTACTCCTTAATACGTAGTTAATGATCCTAATAGTAAAATTGTTGGAATTTTGTAGTAATACACCATTCTAATGTGGTGGTTTTCCATTAAAAGATTAAGGATAGATAATTGGAGTATTTTTACCAGGTGGTGTTGGTTTTGTGCTTGCTACTGTTTTTTTTATGATGTAAAGTGAATTCCTCCATGGTAATAAATTAATTTTTTTCTTTAGTGTGTTAAGTCAAATAATTGATGTTGGAGTATTTATACGGACTTAGATCAACCAACAAACTCCATGTACCTAGGAATTCGAAGCATAACATTTGCATAATAAAACAACTCTATTTTAGAGGTCTAGGACAAAACTAAAAATTGAGGCCTAGATACATCGCTAAATTAAATATTGATTTTTAAGTAGCGACATATTATAAACAATTTGATTAATAAAAAAATATAAAATACAATTCAATAAATTTTAATTTAAAATGAATAAAATTTCTCAAACTTGTTCAAAAAAAAATTGTTCATGAGTATTTTGAGTTGCACAATGAAAACCAGCATAAACCCAAATTCAACTTGAACACCAAACTCGAAATTTTTACGCACAAATTAATGGATGAGAAACAAGAATGAATATTTCTTAATATCATAATAATAACTCATCATTGTTAGGCTTTTTTATATATAATTAAAACAATAAGGTTAGCTTGAAAATTTTGGACTTTTTGTAATTAAGCCAGTAAGGTATCTTGTGCATTTTTTATGTTTAAAACAATAAATGTAGCTTGGTAGTTAGGGCATTATTTTTATAACTAAAAAAAGCTTTGCAATTTGGATTCTTTATAATTAAAACAGTAAATATTGCATGACATTTTTGGACCTTTTTATTGGGGGCCTAGGGACTACGACAACCGCCCCAGTGGCCCTGGGTCAGGAACGACTCTAACTATCCTCATCACAGGCAAATTATTATGTGCTCCCGGGAGCACAATCCATAATATACTTATGGGTTCGTGTGATGCACACACTACATGGTGTGGCGTAATATTTATTTCACAGAGAGTAGTATTCATTCGGTAGGGTGTAATATCCATTTTGTAGAGTGTACTATTCATAGTGCAATAAGTAATTTTTCTAAGCAATATATTCAACATTTATTAATCAAACTTATCTTATTGTTAAAACTATAGAACTAAATCAAATAAAAAAAAGTTAATATTCATATTTGAACATGAAATGTTCATAAATAAAACTATTAATCTTTATTTCGAAACTAATTATTACGCTCATACTTGTGCTAATAAGAGTGAGTTTGTAATACTCATTTTTCAATGGTAATATTATGTGTCCAACCCATGATTTTTATTTCCAATACATATTATTCATATTTCAATAAGTGATATTACTAACAATGCATTCTAAGTTTTTAATGCAAAATTTCAGTTTTCGATGAGTGATATACACGTTTGTGTATAATATTCACTTTGTACAAAGTAATATACATTTGTTTTACTTCTACACTTGGTTATCTTTAAATCAATCCTTGATGAGTAGTATATTTTTTTATAAGTAATTAATACGCATTTTATGTATGCAATATTCATTTTATACGAGTAATATCAGTTACTCAACCTTTAAGCTTATTTATCTTATTTTGGAAGCAAAACTGCAATAGTCATCTTCTAATGAATAATATTCATCTTGAATACATGTCTTATTCAGTTCTTGATGCGTAACATTCAATTATTTTCTTGAATGTAGTTTAGTTCTGCTCATTATTCATCTACCATTAATATACATTTTATTGTGTAATAATCGTTTATGAATGAGTAGTATTCATTTTTACTGAACAAGTAATATTCATTTTCTGAATATATGATTCTATAGTCATTTATAAATATGCAGTATTCATTATCTTTATCTATCTTCCATTTGCGTGTATTCTTGTTTACAAGGTTTCACCTTAAAAAAACGTGATATTTAATATTCATTTCATGTTACTAAAAATGAATAACACGTCCCAAAGTTTAAATTAAATGAGGTTTCCATTAGCTTTTGTAAACTAATATTGATTTAAAAAAGTGGATATCACATTACAAAAAATGAATATTATCTTCCAAACAATGAATTTACATTGCAATATTCAAATTTCATACAGTTATATTCATTCCAGAGAAAGCAAATATTGCATTGTGGAAAAAATGAATATTACATTTTGAAAAATAAATTTTACATAGAAAAAAATGAATACTATAATCTAAGAACAAAATAATACGGAATATTAAGTTTTTAAATGATCTATTAAGAAATAATCAATTTCAGCAAAATATGCACTAATTAAAAGTGAATATGAAGTAAATATTGAATTCAATTATATAGGTGTAATATTCAATTTTTTTCAAAAAGAAATAAAACCATACCTCCTTGTTGATAGAGTTTGTTAATTTTGCTTGAAATTAATTTTGAATTTGAAGTTTTTTTATCAAATTCTGAAAATATTATCAACGAATAATCTTCTATTGTTGAAGGTTTGAAATTTTTTTTGTAGAAATTTGAGTGGGTAAGATGAGAAAGAAAGTAGAAAATAAAGTAGAGAGAAAATTGGGTAAGCAAAATGAATTGAAAAAAAGAAGATGAATAAGGTGTATATATAGGCTAGTTATAGAGAGTATATTTGAGAATATGCTCATGGGAGACTAGTATAACAAAAAACTTGACAATATATAATTTACACATATATGTAATGAAACATTACCAATTATGAAGTATATATTATATATTCTTAAGGTCAATCAATACTACATTCATACAAATATCATTCACGACATTATAATTATACTTCAAAACATATGATTTAATTTATAAAAAAAATCTATCTATTCCTCTTACCTAATGTAGTCGGGCAAGCATGGTCGAATCCCAAGAGACTAAGCATTTCGAAATGATTAAATTGACTTAAATTAAAAGTAAGCATGCATGTGACCAAAAATATTGATTGAGAAATCTATACAGTGCATTTATCTATTCCTCTTACCTAAAGTAGTCGGGCAAGCATGGTCGGATCCCAAGAGACTAAGCATTTCGAAATGATTAAATTGACTTAAATTAAAGGTAAGCATGTGACCAAAATTATTGATTGAGAAATCTATACAGTGCGTTTTTTATGATTTTGAAAATTTCCCGACTTTGAAGCCCCGTTTTTCATAGCGTATTTATGATTTTTAACTTCTTTTTTCATGAAAGTTTCCTCCTTTTCCATAACCTAGAGCACAGTGGATTCGGAATAACAAAATTCAAAACCTAAAAATTTCCCAATATTTGGCCCACAAATTAAAGAAAGCTGAAACCAGACTCATTATAGATTATTACAGAAGGTAGGAGCATAGAGAGTTTACATTCCATTATAGATGCAAAGCTCTGAAACTGAATCACTTGATTTTTGCTGATGATTTGATGTTATTCAGTTTTGGGGATTATAGCTCTGTTAGACTAATTCAGGAAGCTTTGAAAAGTTTTTTGCTAGCTTTGGACTTGTTGGGAATGATGATAAAACTGCTGTTTATTTTGGCAATGTTCCAAGATATATTCAGGAGGATATAATGGACTTAACTGGCTATGTGAGGGGAAATTTTCCCTTTAGATATCTGGGTGTGCCTCTGAATTCAAAAAGGATCTCTGTTCATGATTGTGATCAGCTAGTTCAGAAGATCATGGGTAAAATTAAGGTGTGGGCTAGTAGGCACTTGTCTTTTGCTGCAAGGTGTACTCTAGTAAATGCTGTGTTAAATGGCATGCACTCCTTTTGGTCTCAAGTTTTTCTTTTGCCTAATGTTGTGATGGAGAAGATTATGCAGCTATGTAGAGCTTTCCTTTTGGAATGGAGGTATGTTTGTTTTAAACTAGTCCCTGTTGCTTGGGATACTGTGTGCACTGCAAAGAAGAAAGGGGGATTAGGCATTATGAATTATATTAGATGGAGCAAAGCTGCTCAAGGAAAGCTTATTTGGCACATTGCAAGTAAAGCTGATATGCTATAGGTCAAGTGGGTTCACAGTGTTTATATAAGGGATGCTGATTGGTGGGAGTACACACCTCCCATGAAGGCTAGCTAGAGATGGAAGAATGTTTGTAAGGTTAAGGAAAGTTTGAAGATGGTGTTTGTGCAGCAGGGATAGTGGAATGGTGAGCAATAATATTCAGTTGTTGCAGGTTATCAAGCCTTATCAGCACCAGGTGAGGATGTTGATTGGTTTGAGTGGGTTTGGGGGAGGTTTAATGTACCTAAACATTCTTTCATTAGTTATCTTGCTATGATGGGGAGACTAAAGGCAATGGCATACCTGCATAAGTTGGGGATTTCGGAGTCTGATAGATGTGTCTTGTGTGGAAATATGTCAGAAACTGTGGAGCATATTATGTTCCAATGCAGTCACATTCATGGCTGTTATAGCCAGATCTGTGATTGGTTACAGATTAGGCATGCTGCTAATGACAGTATTGTCACTGTTTGGAAAACATGGAAGCAAGCTGGTGTGGGGAAAGTACAACAATATGTGCTGTATTGTGGTCTGGCAGCTCTAGTTTATTATTTGTGGACAGCCAGGAATCATTGTTTGTATGAGGGGAAGCAGGTGGATCCTCAAAGGGTGTGCCAACAAGTGTAGGCTAGTGTGAGGTTCAGATTGCAAGGAATGAGACTGGAGGGTTTCACTACTGCTGATAGGGACTGGATACAGTAGTTGCAGCAGTCTGTTGTGCTGCATGCATAGAAATGCAGGGATTGCTGGACCTGTACACTAGTAGAAAAATTGGATTTTTCTGCGCCACATTTGCTGCGGTTTTTTGAGATTTTTAAAGAACCGCAGCAAATAGTTGTTGATGATACACAAGAAAAATTATTTACTGCGGTTGATTTATTTGCTGCGATTCTTTTTCGTATTTGTTGCGGTTATAACCGCAGTAAATAAATCAACCCCAAACAAATGGTTGAGCCCAGCCCAAATGAAGGGGCTATAAATACAAAAACCCTTAATACCTAACCCTAACCCTAACAAATGGTTGAGCGCAGCAAATCTCTTCTTTTTGATCTTTTCTCCCTCTCAATCTCTCTAACCCTAACTTCCTCTCTCATTCTCGCCTCTTTCTTCTCTCATTCTCGCCTCTTTCTTTCTCTTTCTCATTCTCGCCTCTTTCTTTCTCTTTCTCATTCTCATTCTCATTCGTCCCTCCCCATTTGAAGGTACTACCTCCTTTAATTTTTTTTGTCTTTTTTGTTTTTATTTTTTATTTTGATTGTAATTATTTTTTGTTTTCGATTTTTTTTTCTTGTTGTTGTTGGTTTGAAATTGAATTATTTATTTTGATTTGTTTGATACAATTTTGAAGCAAGTTTCGAGCAATTTTGAGGCGAATTCGAGGCTTGGGCGATTTTTCTTCAAGATCTATCTTTTGAGGTAATCTTTTGGGCTAATGTTTCTGAATTCTTTCACTTTAATCGAATTTTTCTCTTTTTTTCTTTGTAAATTTGTAGTAAAAATAATCTGTAATTCCTTTTAATTATTATTCATAATTTCTGCTGTAAATTTCATGTTTTCAATCATAGTTACTTAATATATAGTATGAATATGTTCCTCGATTTTGCTAGCAATTCTTGATTTTTTTGTTTCATATTTTCATAATCTTCAAATATCAATTTCAGAATATCAATAATGTGAAACCATATGAACAATTGAACACACTTATTATTTTAATTATTGTTAAGCATATATATATATGCTTAATTTGACTTTGCTTGGGTGTTTTTATTGTTTAAAATGTTACTAATTTGAAGGCTAAGATATGTTATGGTGGTTTTATAGTTGCTTGGGTAACTCTTTGTTCTCGATATATCATATATGTAAGATAATTGATGTATTGCTGTAGAAGATTTTTGATCAAGCCAATTTGAGTTAGTGAAGGTGTCAGTGTTTTGATATTTTAGTACAATGAGTAACTTGTTTGTTATATCTCCCATAAAGTTTTTGATGTTTGCTGTAAGCCTGTTTATGAACTATCTGTTTAGTTCGACAAAGCTATTTGTTACATTATCTTTTGGCTAAAGCTTCTTTGCTTCTCTAATATGTCATTTAATTTCACTGATTAAGATATCGTGGGTTATGTTGTTGATTAAGGCTTTGTTTATGATGATTATGATTTGGGTTATGTTGTTGATGAGTTTACACATGATTACACCCTTAAGTTGCTGATAAAGTGTTTCACTTTCATTATGGATGAAGATGTCATAAATAAATCTCATCTTTTCTTCTCTTCCATCTTCTTTCATGCATTGTGTATTGATTAATATACCATATGTTTGACTTGTTTTTCGTTGATCGAAAGTTCTTAGTTTCTTACCCTGTAGTTTTTCTTAGGGAAATTTCCACCTCTTTTCTGGGCAAATGTGCTGAAGTTAAGCCTTTTGTTTTCTTTCCATTGCATATATGCAAATGCAATGATTTAATGCAATGATTTATCCTTTTAAACACAATAAATATACTTTATTAATTCTTTCCCTCTTATCTCAACCACTTTTTACCATCCATTCTGTTGATTGCATTGTGTGATTTATAAGATTGAACTTGTCAGCTCATGCAGTACGCCTTTATATTAAATACTCAATTCCATCTGCTGTACATTTCATGATTCCATATCCTGAAAATGTTTATATGCACTACGTTTTCCAATTAATTTTGCCTAAAAGACGAATAATCCTTGTCAATTAATAAGCAAGAAAAACAGTTTATTAGAAGCATGCTGATTGTTTTTATAGTTGCTACAAACATATGTATGTGTGTAATTTCTTTTGTCGTATCGTGTTGCTACAAACAAAAATCACTATAAGATTTGTTTATTATTAATAAAAAATTTGTTCATAATCGATTAGTCATGTGGCAGTAGAACAAACCTTTAGTTATATGTTCTTATTCTTGAATGCTTGAATGAATGAATTAGATTTTGAATCTATGAAAGAATGGTTTAATGAGTATGTTAATGGATGCTTGAATGAAATATTTCGATGAGATTGAGCTTATGACTGATGTTTATTGATTTAGATGAGATTGAGCTTGTTTTAGAATGAGTTCCTGGTAGGGTCTCTTCAACTGAATACGTGGAGAGAGAACTAGAGGACTACACGTCAGATGGACAGGTGTTGGCTTGTTCACTTCCTGATGGCTCGGACCTCGATTCCTGCAAAACAAGGGAATAAAATCCTCGTAGGATTTTTTCCCCCTCCGATGCTTAAGTAAGTATTTGTATGAGGATTAAGGCAAATTAACAATAATTAGCAATTTGGTAATCTAGAGAGGGAAACTAGTGAGAGAAATTCTCTTAGTGTGATGTAAGAATGANAATGGTGATGCAATTGTTAAATGATGATCGAGTCCCTTATAGTCCGACAATTGCTTGATAAAAAATGAGTCCTTTTTCATAAGACACTGATTATTTCCAAATGATGAAGGGACTCAAGTGATGACCATGGTCAACATCATTGAGGTTTGAGTTGCTCCAGGCTTAAAAACCTGTTGAAGTAGCCTAACTCGAATGGTGGGTGATCGTAACCACTTCCCTGATGGAGATTATGTATATAAACATAAATATATATAGTCTATTGCTATGTTGTTCTGGCTGCGGTTGTGTTCTTGTGGCTATTGATGTGATGTTGGTTGAATGATGAATATATGAATGCTTGTGAATGAATTTTGCTTGAATGATTGAACAAAAGAATGTTTGAATGAGTAATGGATGCTTGAATGAGATATTTAGATGAGATTGAGGTTATGATTGATTTTATGAATGAATGAATGGGTTTATTCATGAATGGTAATGCTTGAACGAATGAATAAGAATAGGAATGGTTGAATGAATGTATAGATATGGTTGAATGAATGAATTATGGTATGATTTATACATTTTTTTTTCTGTTGCTCTCTTTGCTCTTCTCTTTATCTGATGGCCAGCCACTGCGTTGCTGCTGCTGGTGTACGTGCCGCTGCTGTAATGCTGCTGCTACTGTTTTTCAGACCACGCTGCTGTATGCTTTACTTCTCCAATCACTCACCAACAAGTCCATCACCAATCTTGTTTAAGTTAAATTTCAAATGTATTTTTGTGATAGAAGTGTATTTTTTTGTGATAGAAGTGTAATTCAATTGAAAATAATTGATTCTATGTATGTATAACATTTCAGCTTCTAATTTTTCTTTAAAATGCAAAAAAAAAAAAAAAAGAAAAAAAAAAGAAAATTATTTTTGTGGGTGCTTATTTGTTGCGGTTATTCACAAAACCGCAGCAAATAAGTGTTTTTTTTGGTGGGAAACTGCATTATTTGCTGCGGTTCTACAAAGAACCGCAACAAATAATGTTGTTTCCCTCCAATTTCTGGTGTGTTATTTGCTGCGGTTACCTGAATAACCGCAGCAAATAAAATTTCATCATTTGCTGCTGCTATAAGTGCTGCGGTTCAAAACTGCAGCAAATACCCGGGAAAAAACCGCAGCAAAATGCATTTTTTGTACTAGTGGTAGAACTAGTGTTTTTGTTTGTAATTGTGGATGCAGTTTTTTTCCTAATCTTGCTCATGGTTTCCAGCTTGTGCAGCAAGTATTTAGCAGTGTTTATAGGGCTGCTCCCTTGTTTGTGGTTTTTCAAGAAGAGAAGTGTGTAGTTTGAAGGGGTAAGGTCTTGTTAGGGGTTTCTCAGTTTTGCAGTGCATATGCATATTGCAAACTGCTGAAAAATTTTGTTTGTGTTAGTCATTTTTTTGGCTGTTTGCTGTTGCTTTGTGGGTGTGTGCAGTTTGCTTTATGTGCAGAAAAGGCAACATTGCTGATTTGTAGTACTACAGATCAGGAAAAGATGTGACAGTGGCAGTGCACTTTTTGCAGAGTTGCAGCAGTGTAGGAATGTAGTTCAGATTTTGCAGTGGCAGTGCAGGCTGCAGGAATCTCCTATTCTATTCTGTTTCTTGTGTATGGTATGGTTGGTGGTTGTTTGATAGCAGGTCTGGGATGTGTTGATCTGTTTGGTGAGGCTGCAGTCTTCTCTTGAGTGGTGTATGGGATGCAGTTCTTTAGTCTTGTTGTTGTATGCTGCTGTGAAGTGGTTTTCAGGTTGAGCTTTTGCTGTTGTTGGCTGCTTGCTGGGGCCTTGTGCTGTCATAGTCTCAGGTTTCTCTGAAACATGCAACAATTTCAAAGCTGCAGAAGGGCAGAATTTGCTGTTTTGGTATGCTGTTGTGGTGGCAATCTTCTTTTGGTTAAGCTTGTGGTGTATGGGATGTAGCCTTGTTGGTTTGGTTGTGTGTCCTTTGTTTGGTCTAGGTTGTTATTTAGTTTGGTTTTATTAGATGATTTTAACTGGTCTTGGCATGGTTGAGTCAACCTCCCAATGACAAGTTTTAAGTTGTACTTGTTTTCTTGATAATTAATAAAATGCTTACATTTGGCAACAAAAAAAAAAAAAAAAAAAACTGAAACCGGACTTTAACGCCCTGTTTTTCATAGCATTTTATGATTTTTAACTTTTGTTTTCACGAAAGTTTCCTCTTTTTCCCATGATCTAGAGCCATGTG
This sequence comes from Suaeda aralocaspica, assembly GCA_016808085.1. NCBI lineage: Eukaryota > Viridiplantae > Streptophyta > Magnoliopsida > Caryophyllales > Amaranthaceae > Suaeda > Suaeda aralocaspica. Next base: position 145,702 of record PYUH01000808.1, read on the forward strand.
AAGTCGGAATAACAAAATTCAGACTAAATATTACCCAAAATTTGACCCACAAATTAAAGAAAGCAGAAATCCGACTTTGAATGCCCGTTTTTCATAGCATTTTAATGTTTTTTTAACTTCTGCTTTCACGAAAGTTAACGACATTCATACAATCAATACTGCATTCATACAAATATCATTAACGACATTATAATTATACCCAAAACATATGATTTAATTTATAAAAAAAATCTTTAAGGTTTATGATGATGTCGTCGCAAACCTATCAAAAATAAACCTATTTATTCCTCCTAACTAATTTAGTCGTGTAAGTAGGGTTGGATCCCAAGAGATTAAGCGTTTTGAAATAATTAAATTGACTTAATTTGATGCTAAGCACGTGACCCAAAAAAATATTGATTGAGAAATAACTAGACTGAGCTAACTAAAATAACTAATGCAAATATTAAAAATTAGGGACAAATTCAATGACTAAAAACACCTAGAGTTAAGTATCACAACTAGCATAATTAATGTAAATGTTAATTCCTATACCCCCAAATTAATTAACTAATTATTCAAGAGGATATGTACGCCCTAAAAATATCATAAACCTCTCCCAAGTATCTATGACTTCTCTAATTTGCAATCAAACATACTCCCGTGGAATTATACAATTTAGAGGCATTAAACACAACACTTAATTTCCTAACAATTAATTCTACCTACTCCCATAGAGAATTTGATGTTCTTAATTGAATTAATCAAACCCATTAATACTCAACTTTCGTTGCGATAGGGACAAGGAATCATAACAATACTAATTGTCCCTAATCTATTATTGACATATATACATTCAATTGAGCAAAAACAATTAACAATTAAATTAGGGATTAAAGGGAGAAATTCATACATTATTTATGACTAGGGTTTTACTTAACCCTAGATAAAAAAATCACTCACTCATGATAATCAAGTAAACCAATGAATTAATTAAAGAAAACATAATTAATGTTAATAAATTAGAAAAAGATTACTTCAATTAATTGATGAATCAAATAAAACTTGAATGTTGAATATTGACGAAAGAAGATGAAACAATAGCCTACAACTCCTAATGTCAATTATGTCATGCTAATCTCCTCCCTCTTCTCAATATTTGTTTCTCTCACATATATATTATTTCTTAAATAAAATAGAGTAGGAGAAATAAAATAAAAATAGAAAATTAAATTAGGAATTTGTAAAAGATATCAAATTAGATCCCTTTGCACAGCTGGCACGAGCAACACTCATTGGGTAGCCAGTGGCCTAGGCAGTAGCTCAGGGAACAAAACGTACAAAACTAGCGTGTGTTGGTTGGGGTCCTGAAATGCTCGGCCGACTTTGAAGAGCTGTAAATCGAGTTCTAGGCATTGGAATGGAATGTGACCTACCGTCACGAGTCTATATAAATCTAGTTTCCAGTACAGCTTGAATCGCATCGATCCGATAAGTAGATCACTAGATAATAGATATGACCAAAATAGTGAGCTTGGTCAAGTTGAACTTTCACAAACATTAATGTTTCTTCATATTTAGCTCAATTTTACCCCAATAAGTTACTCTGTAACCCTTATGGATGCTAGATAGATGTCATATGATAATAATCCTCGAGTAAAACATCCATAATCTTCACCTCTTCTCTTATAATCATCCACTTCATTTAACTTTGCTCCGAAAGCTTGTAAATAGGTATAAAACTACCTGAAAATTTAAGAAAAACTACAAATAAAGCGTGATAGAGCACAAAATGGATAATTCATACAACTAATGTCTAAAATGCAACCATATAGACCTAATATGCTCTAAATATATATGCACCTAAACATGCTTAAAAACCTGATATAAGTGTGAGTCATTAGTTTATGTGAAAATAGAAGGTCGGCGCTACATTGATGTAATCTAAATAGCTTGTGATATGATATTCTTAATTATTGATGTGAGTAGCAGATATACTGTGATATAATATATCTTCTTTATAATATGATATTTATATATGAGCAGTGGAGCAATTATGTTTTATATTGTGGATATGATATATTATACTTCCAATATAATATAATATATTATATTATACTAGCTGTTAGACACATATCATCTCTAATTCTCTATGCACATTTCATTTACAGTCTACACCAATGCATAATTAATGTGAATTGGGAAAAGGTAGTACTCCATTTTTTTTTAATCACTAAGTGCTCTAAAGCATCAAATGTTTTACGAATTAATAATTGTTGTCCCTTAAATTATTCGAATATTCAATATGGAGTACGGACAAAAAATTTGGAGCCCTCAAAATTTCTTTGGATTCGGGGGTCCCTCTTACATGGAGTTTTTTGCACATGAAATTACTTGAGGATACAGCATTTTCCACGCCGTACTTTATGGATCCGTTTGGTAGACTGTAAAACATTTTCCTCGAAAATAATTTTATCATTTTACATTGTTTGGTTTGAAATAAATTAAAATGTAAAACTTGGGATGAAAATCGATTTTCCACCATGTTAAAAATATTTCCCCCAAGAATTGGGAAGAAAACATTTTTCATATACTTGGAAAGAAAACACTTTTCCTTGCAATTCAAATACTTGATTTTTCATCCAACCAAACCAAACAATAAAAAATGTTTAAAATGTAAAATCATTTTACATGGAACCAAACAATGAAAGTTCTTTATGAAAATGAGTTTTCCAATATAAAATATTTTTTATGGAAAACTATTTTCATTCGAAAATGTTTTACGTCCTACCAAACGGACTCTAATGAGTAAATTAAATTAGACATCACTTGTAAATTTGTAATAAGGACTTTACCTAATTTATATTCCTTGTGAACAATAACCTGTCCCTAACTTGTTGAATATGTATGAGTCTGTTTACTTCAACTTAATTTCGGTTCAATTCAGCTTAGTGTAGTTTAATTCAGCTCAAATCAGTTCAATTCATCTTTAATTAGTTCACTTCAGTTCACTTCAGCTCTTTCTTTATTTTGCTAATTTATTTCTTCATAATATTATTTGTTCATAATATACTTTTTTGTTCATAATATTATTTGTTCATATATATTATTTTGTTCGTAATACTATTTTGTTCATATATCATAATATTTTGTGTTCATAATATTATTAGTGTGTTCATAATATATTTTGAAACATTAATTATTATTATTTTTTGTTTCATATATATATATATATATATATATTGGGTTATAATTTTCACGAAAAAAATTTATGAAACTACCATTCAGGAAATAAAACAAAAATATAAGTAGATTATCATTAACACAAATATGAAAATACCACATAAGTGGATTACCATTCATAAAAAAAAAATACGAAACTACTACGTCATATGAAAATGTATTATTGATTTTGTTTCATAACATATAAACTACCAATAATGAAATATTTTATATCAAAATTATTTCTATGACATTGCTCCATAGTTAAACATCATTAATATTTCATAGTTAAAAATCATCAATCCATGATTAAAATCATTGTAAAAAAAATCAATAATCATAGTTAATTCATAGTTAAAAATCAAAATCCATAAATATTATAGTTAAAAATCATTACTCCATTAATAATTGAAAGTTAAAAAATATGAATCCATACTAAGAGTAGTTTGTTTGGATACAATTAAAGGAAGGAAAGGGAGGGAAAGGAAGAAGAAAGAAGGGGAGGTGAAGTGAGGGGAGGGGAGAAGGAAAACGTTTCCCTCATTTGGATAAGAATGGAAAGGAAGAGAGAGTGAGGGACATCCAACCAAAAAAGGGCTGGTGGCAGTTTTGGTGGAGAAAGGGTTGTGGTTATGGTGGTGGCAAATTAACAAAGAAGACAATGGTCACATACAAGTATACAACAGTAGTAGAGGCAGTCTTTTGTGATTTTCCTTCCAAATCTTCTTAATTTTGAAAGGATTTGTTGCTTAAGAAGAGAAGAAAACAAATTCCTTCGAATTTTCTTCCTTCCAATTCCCTCACTTCCCAATTTTGCTATCCAAATGGAGAAAACGCTATCCCTTCATTTCCCTCCAATATAGTGTATACAAATAAGCTGTAAAACATTTAAGTTTAGTTCAGCTCAATTCAATTCAGTTAAATTGTTTTCAACAAATGTAAACATGCCTTAAGTACTGCATATATATTTTTTTTTAATTTCATTTTTATAACCATAAATAAAGTTGGGAATGGGTTGAGTTGGCTCGTAGGCGATACTCAACGAACTATATATACTAATTTTAGACGGTGGGGTGGGTCTTGGCCAATGCCTTGAAAAAAAATCTGCACGAACCTGGTAAGAGCACGCGGGTGACACGAATTTTAATTTAGGCCATCACGGCTCGTAACGTAATACCCCCTCTTGCTTGCTTTAAACGGATTACTACTCATACCAACAAGATATATATTTCTTTTAGGAAGATCATTTCCCAAGAAAGATGAGGAGTAATCTTAGAATATGTGACTTATTGGAAAGTTTCTCAGAGTGCGTATACGTGAGGACAAATTGAGCCGAAATGACACGTGTTAATTTATGGGGATAGTTGTTGCCCTTTCGTGTACATTGGTGATTAAACTGACTCCATCAAAAGTCAAGGAGTTACTAACCATTGACTCATTCTTGTTACTTCCCTTATCCAAATTTATATTTAACGTTTGCCATTTTAGAAATCAATTAATGAGAATGAGTACAAGTATAATATGATTCGGAAGTACTTAGAGTTTATAGTTCACATATTTTGGAGTTACTTGAAAATTTGAATTTCTTGGAATTTACACCGGTATAATTTGGTTTTTGGTTAAGAATTGGTTACAAGCGACAACCAATCTATTTTAATATTTTAGAGATATTTAGTGTAATTTAGTAAACTAATGAGGGATGATTAGGAGTAGCAAAAAAGAAATATGATAAACGTAAAGAATAAAATGAAATATAGTAAACGTAAAAAAATAGAGGGAGACAGGGGAAGCACCAATTTGCCACGTGTGATGTGTGGCTATATAAGGAGGACTACCTCCTCATTTTTTTCAATAAGCAACCTTGCATTAAAAAAAAATCATTACACTGAAATCTAGCAAGCAAGTTAATGAGGAACTGTGAAAGAGTAGGTAGGGTGATAACCCTGCTTATAATTGCCGCTACCATAACACTAGGTACATGTAGGGTGGCTGCAAGCAATGAAGCCGTGGGTAGAACCCGTGGCAACATGGTGCTCGAGGTCTATAACATCCTGCTTGGCGGAGCAAGAACCCATTATGGGAGCATGGTCCTCGATGATAATCTGAGTTGCATACCACAAGGTGAATTATGCGACGATAGTCATCCATGTTGCGCGCACTACGCGTGTACTAGTCCACCACCCTTTCCTCCTAGGATGAGCAAATATTGCGTTTGGTGCCCTGCTGAAGGGGATTCTTGTGGTCTTGTTGACCATTGCTGTGACGGTTTTCATTGCGTTGGCGGCCCCTTCAGTGGCACCTGCCGTGAAGATTGAACATCAAAGTGAACAAGCTGCAGCCTGGCTTAGCTTTGTTAAATTGCTATGTACGTGCAGTGTGGCTTGTCTTGAAAATTAAGCATGGAGTAACTAGCAATGTATTCCATGTGAATATGTGATGTTTTCTTAATTTTCTTATGTTATCAAATAAACTTTAGTGAGCATTATCATTAAAGTTATGTATTTTAAGTTATCTTCATTACTATGCTTTTGTGATATCTTCTCAATTGCCACTCAACTAAAATTATGCATTCTCAAATTTTGTATATGTATTGGCTATTAAACGAGTTTAATTACTGTGTACATAACCATGGCCAGGGTCGGTCTTGACATTTTAGAGGCTCTTGGCAAAATAATTTACTAAGGCCCTTACAAAGAAGTACAAGTAATAAATAGTTGTATTTCATATTTTATGTTTGCGTTTAAATCAATAAAACAACATTTAATTTCATTATATATATATATATATATATATATATTTATATATTAGACTAGCACTTGAGTTTTTCAAAATAAAACTATCTCAAAAATTGTGGAGCATTAACAAGTCTATGGTGTATTTAAGAATACATATTATCAATTTGTCGATCGTTCTATAATCAAACTAGCTCACAATAAGAAAATTCAAATTTTTAAGCTAAAAATTATGCAAATCATGAGAACTAATTTCAATGTTAAAAATATAGTATATACTCCATATATACCATTAACCATGATAAATAATTACTTATATTATAAGTTAAATTTAAACATAAATAAATAAACTTTTACAAAAAAAAAATAAATAAACACTAGAACAAACTTTTATAATGCTTGTAATTAGTTGTTTACATTCCTAAAGTTAAGTGTTATGGAGTAGTCTTTTACTTTTTTAGTATATATCCTTATTCAAAAGACTTTAATTTTGTGTGAATTAAAATTGAAAAAAGAATAGAAAATTAGGAAGATCAACCAATCAATGCATGCAATTAAATTTAGTAAGTATTATTTCTTATCCTATCCTTCAACCTTTTTCAACTCAAGTCATGGAGTGAGCTTCTTCAACCTCCATTAATAAAAGCTTACAAAAAATAGTATGGGCCCCTACCAGCCATGGGCCCTAGGCGGCCGCACTATCGGCCTACCCTCTGGGTCGGCCTTGTACATAACTAAAGTATGGAGTACAAAGTACTTTATATGTTCCTCAAATATCATGTCATGCACCATTCATGTCCAAAGTTTGGTCAATATTAAATTATCAGATAGTAGGTCAAAAGGAAAATTAGATTGGAGAGATTAAAAATGGATAAAAGCATGATTGGTTGATGAGAGCTATGGCTCACATGGTGGTCTCCATATCTAATAAAAAATTATAAAAGATGTCTAAAAATAAAATAAAGTAGAAGAGACATGAATTTTAAAGAACGTCCAAATGAAAAAAAGCGGCATGATCTTTAAGGAATAGAAGGGTAGTTAAATAGCTATTATTTTAATGAAACTATAAAAACCAATCCCAAACTCATCCTTGTAACAATGTTTACCAAGCTCTTTTATTTGGTGAGCAGTACCGAATTGGTAAATTTATTTAAAATAAGTAGGGTTATTTATATAACAGTCTAAAAATAGTTATTGGGGTTGTTTAAGTGAACAAATAAGGCTATTTTTTTATTTGATTTTTAAAGATTGTATGATGAATTTACAATTACTAATTAAATAAGGTTGCTTTTATGAATAGTAAGAGTATCTCCAATGGTAAGTGTAAATTTGTTTTGTCACATTACTTTTTTGAGCTACATCATCTTCCAGCTACAACTATCTACATTAGTAAGTTACAAGGTTTGTATTTATATCAAATGTCATATTGGAAAAAAAAACAATAAAAATAAAAGTGGAATCCAAAATCTTGTAGCTCAATAAAGTTACAAGGTTTGTACAAGCTACAACCGCTTTCATCGCACAATATATTGTTGAGCTTATTGCTTTGAAGTCTATTTATTTACAAGCTTGTCCTTCTAGTAAACCATTGGAGATGCTCTCAGATGTTACTTGCATGTATGAATTAGAGTTTTTCATGTCCCAAAACTTGCTCTACGCAATCCTATTTTGAATAAAAATCAGGTGGTACTTATAGGTTCTAGGCGGTATTTAGCAACCTCTATCTAAGACATTTGACAAAGTAATATTTGTTCACTTTATTTTCTACTTTTTTAATAAACATTATACGAAGTATGTTAATTAAATAATATAATTGAGGAATAAGCTTATGGGTGTAGGAGACGAACGATCCATGCAAGCTTGGTGTAGTTTATTGGCATGTACTTACCATGATTCAAACTCGCGAACACGAAAACTGTCTAGAATTAGAGATACTCTAATTGACATTGGAGAAACCTTGATAAAAAAGATGTAGGTGAGTGCCAGTGTACCTAAAACTTGCATATTGTAAGAAATTACGTTGTCGCTTTGCTATAATGTATGGTGATATATCAATTTGGGAAAAAAGAAGATAATGTGGATTGATTAACTAATTTTTCCATATTTGGTTTTGTATTGCAATAATTAGCTTCAAAATCCTAAAGGACTTGGCGCATGTATCTCCAAGTTATAAGTTATATATTGAAAACAAATCAAAAATGATTTTATATTTTGATCATTATTCAATGTTAAATTCGTGGATTATTTCTGTATTTAAACATTAACAATAAATTATATAATAAAGCATACTGTTGAGTAGGTATAAAAAGTATGTATAGTAAGATATAAATAATTATTAATATTAATTTCGATCATTTACTCAATTTAACAATAATTTTTGTTATAACTCTATAAACATAACTCAAATACTTTTATTAATTTAAATAAGATTTTACTATATACCAATCTATAATGAATGATAAATGTATGCGGTAGGTATTATAACCTCAAACATAAAATAAAAAGAATTAGATGATTAGCATATGTGGACGTGGGACTTTCGTGATGGGCCCACGCGTTCTTTTTATGAACATCGAATGTCTATTTGTATAGTGTGAGTATGCTTGACTTCATGGTGAGTTTATAAGATCAAAACCCAAGTAGAGAAGTCGCCACTGTGCTCTTTCAAGATATGACGGAATCTCATTAGGTCAAGCCCGATAGCAAATTGACTTCAAGGTTAGAATGGTTTCTAGGTCATGAATTAGGGGACGAGGGTAAGGACAAAGTAGGTTACAATGTTCCTCGGCGTATAACAGCCTTTACTTGATCTCATATGCAATTTAATGATTATAATATTGAATCACAACAACCATAGTTCCGGTTAAGTCCTAAAAGGACATAAAGATTTTGCTAGGCGAGTTCTGTGTTAAGTTCGAGTTCGAGTCCCGAGTTTAAGTGTTTGGAATATGGATATGCCGATGGTGTAGCAGTAAGGAGCCGAAAGAGGTGACTTTGAAGCAAGGGGGTGTGTTGGTGTTAGTGCTTCAAAAAAGTTGGTTACGTTGCATGGTTTATCCTAAGATATAGGCTTAGTTGTTTTTGTTGTTAGTGGAAAGAGGAATCATATCTTAATAGTTGGTTACATTCATAATTAATTAGTGGTTATTTGTTATATATAGTCAAAGTTGTTTTCTGAGTTAGTGGAGTACTAAATGTAATTGGGTTTGTGATTATCCAGGTTTAGGAATGAAGTTTTTTTTTTTTAAACGGAAAGTAAATTCATTCATTATCTCAATTCCATTTCAGCTAAAGCAGTTACAGTCGAAGGAAAATTATCAACTAAAACAAGCTCAGAACTCGCACTCATATCCCATCTAGCTATAAGGTGAGCTACTGTATTTCCTTTGCATTTCACATGATTACAGTGGAAAACTGTACACATATCTCCAAAAGCAATAACATCTTCGTAGAAGATAAAAATTGGCGCCCCCCTCCTCCTACGTTCCACCACATTCTTCACTACACCAACCGCGTCACTTTCTAACACCACCCTGCTATACCCCAGTCTACGAGCAAGCTCCATTCCAAAACTAGCAGCCACAGCTTCCGCCATCGTAGCGCTCCATGTGGCTTGGAAATTGCAAGTCCCTACTTCCATTAAAGCTCTATTAGCATCCCTGATCACAACACCTAGAACCCCTCCCCCATTAGTCTACGTGAGCATCAACATTAACCTTCACCATCTCCAATGGCGGACACACCCAATGATCAAAGGACTCGTAGATGCTTTGCTGACCTATCGTAAAGACCCTTTTGCTATACTCGCAATAATCAGAAACCAAACGCATGGAAGCCACTCGCCACCTCGACTGCACACGATTCCGTGTGGTCAAAAAACCCAAGTTACGGCACCTCCAAATCGCCCAACATAAAGTCGCAACGGAATAAACCTCCTTCTTCCCTAATCTCTCCTCCAACCACGGTAACAGGTCTCCAAAGTGCGTCGGGGCGTCATGTAACACCTCTTGGAAAGCATACTCATTCCATATCTCACGTGCATACTTACACTCACGCAGGGTGTGAGTGATCGTCTCCTCTGATTCCTCACATATTGGACATTGGCTATTCTTCGTCATGTGTCTATAATGCAGAAAATCTTTAACTAGAAGACTACCTTTGCATAACCGCCATAAGAAGTGGTGGAGCTTTGGTGAACCCTCAATCTTCCATGCTAGCTTCCATTGACGACCTGCACTATTCACGTGAGTGTGTTCCCAACTGTGAGCCACCCCCAACTTGCCTAACCAATAGCATGACTTCATCGTGAAGTTTCCTTCCTTATCCGGCCAGCAATATAGGCAGTCTACCGGCCACATCGACGATACCGGCACATCCAAGACCCATTTCCATTCCTCCTCCATAACCGTTTCCTTAACTTTGGCTATATTCCATCCTCTACCATCAAAATCTAGGAGCTCATGTCCCATCATATTCATATCACTATTCTCTTTCGCAGTTAGAACCCTGTGAGCATTATCCCCCCAAACCCACGCATCCTCCCACACCCGCACCCTGCTGCCATTTCCTATCCTCCACCTTAGGCCTTCCATAAGAAGTGACTTCGCTCCCCATATGCATCTCCACAAGAAACTTGGATCTTAACCCCTTCACGTCTCCATAAAGGTGGTATTTTTGAAGTAGCGAGCCTTCAAAACCTCATGCAAAAGTGACCCGGTAGCGTGAAGGAGCTTCCACCCTTGCTTGGCTAATAGGGCCATATTGAAACGTTTTAGGTATCTAAATCTCATGCCACCCAAAGACTTTGGGAGACACATGGAGTCCCAATTATGCCAATGAACCTTCCTCTCTCCTCCATGCAATCCCCACCAAAAACGTGCCATAACAGATTGAATTTCCTCGATTACGCCATCGGTGATTTTGAAAATACTCATCATGTAAGTTGGAATAGCTTGAGCTACAGCTTTTATTAACACCTCTTTCCCTAGTTTGGAGAGCAAATTCTCTTTCCACTCTTGAAATTTCTTCCATATTTTCTCCTTAAGGCTTATGAAAATGGCTTTAGGTTTAGGAATGAAGTTAGTTAGTTTAGTATGTGTATGACTGTATGAGGCTATATATGGGGCATCTTTAGAGTTCTTAATTGGGTTAAGTGTAGTATGTACATTGATCACAAAGTTTAATATCCGTATGTGTTTTTATGTTTTTACGCTTCCGCTACCACACTTCCCCTCTCCTCTCCATAAAATAACAAAATCAAATTCAAAATCAATATGAAACCCTAATTTAACCAAAAATTATTTAATTCAACAACTAAAGCTTAGAAACCCTAACTTCAACCCAAAAAATCATATTCACCAATCACCACCAAAAAGTTCCAAACCCTAATCGAATTCGGAACCAATTCAAATGATGAAAATAGTTACCTAAAAAAAATGTAACCTGATAAGTGCATTTTATGTCTATTATTTACCCTTATATTGTATAGTTTTTGACTCTAATAAGGCTCTTTTGAGCCTTATTCTACTAATTTGGTTGTTTTTAGTGCTTTGTTTTTCGGTTTGTTATATTGTAGGAATTGGTCCATTCGTATCCATTTTCGCATTATTTTGGGCACTTGACAAGTTAGTAGAAGTCTTGGCCACTTTAAGGAGCCACAAGAGGGCTAGGATATGAGTTAGAAGCCTTTGGGAAGCAAAGAAGTTGAAATGTTAAGTAAACAATCAAGCGAGAAGGCCTCGTGATCCACATAGCAATTCACCCGGGTCGATCGTGTTTCACCCGTGTGCCCGGGCGGATTGATTATTTCGCATTTTTGAGATTTTTCCAATTGTTTTGGCTTTGTATAAATAGGGTTTCTATCCTAGGCTTATGGACGACTTATTATTATTATTAGAGCCTAGTTTTTACTTAGGCCCTGTTCTCCTCGTCTTATTTTTGCTTATCTAAACTTATTTTTGCTGAACTAAACTTATTTTTGCTGATCTAAACTTATTTTTGCTGAACTGAACTTATTTTTGCTGAACTGAACTTATTTTTGCTGAACTGAACTTATACTTGCTGATCTGAACTCATTTTTGCTGAACTGAACTTATTTTTGCTGAACTGAACTTATTTTTGTTGAATTTGTTTTATACTAATTAAAAATTATAGGGCAATTATATACTATAATTGAATTTTATTTAGGTGAAAATAATTGATTTATTATAATCTCTAAATTATATATAATCTGATTTTTTCCCTCAAATTTCAAGAATAGTAAGGACAAAGGAATGCACAATATTTTATCATCTTCATTTAGTATCATATAGTTTCCATGTATTATAATATTATCATATATCTATATTAACATATATTTATTTTCATATAAAATAATATATTTCCAATTTTCCATCAAAAATATAAAATCATATGTAAACATTTTTTGTACATATTATTTCCATACAATACATATTCTCTTCGAAAATGCTACCTAAATATTTTTAAAACTATATTCTACTGTTTTTATACCATAATTTCTCATTTAAAAAGATGTGCACATATAAATATCCATGTACAAATTAATTTGCATAATACATATAGATTTTTGTTTTTTTTTAACTGAACTTATTTTTGCTGAACTGAACTTATTTTTGCTGATCTAAACTTATTTTTGCTGATTTGAACTTATTTTTGCTGATCTGAACTTATTTTTGCTGAACTGGACTAATTTTTGCTGAACTAAACTTATTTTTGCTGAAAATAAGTAAAAATAAGACGAGAAGAACATTGCCTTAGTTTACTCTCTAGAAAATATACTTTTGTGCAAATTATTCATTCATTCAATCAATACAATTCAGGTTTTATTCAATTCTTCTTTATTATTGTCAATGTAGTTTGATGTTTTATTTAGTTTATGCTTTTAGTTTTTGTTTTCAATATTGGTAGATTTATTTTATGCCCCTAATTTTTATGTTGTTTGGCTTTGTTAATTTGATCATGTTTTTAGTTTTAGTTTTTAATATTAATTTGATTCCTGTGATTTTCGGTACGTGTGAATTGTTTAATTTCTAGGGCTAGGGGATCCATGAGCCATCCCAATGAATTTGATTGATGATTGATTGATGTAATTTATGTCGTTTTTGAATTCCTATTATCGACTTATATTGCTTGCAGTTAAATTGTAGCCAGGTTTAATTGTTAGTCTGATAATTGTCGAAATTGATGCCGAGAAGTAAGATTACCACAATTAGATCACAAGGATAGTAGGCAAAACGAGACTAAGCGAGTGAGAGCCGTTAGAGGAGTTTTGAAGGAATCTAGATTCGAGATAATTAGTGTGCCTTAGTTCAGAGCGTCGTTTAATTGTCAATTATTATTAATCAGTTCATTGTTGGTTTATGGTGAACTGATGTCCTAGGTTTAGTTATTGGTTATTTTCGTGTTTGATTTCTTCTTTAGTAGTAATTAGTCTATTAGTTAAAACCCAATTCAAAGGCCCTTTAGTAGAAATTCGTTGCTTCCCTGTGGATTCGATCCCTACTTCCCTATCTACATTAGTTAGAGTTGTAGGTTATTTTTGATAGGTATACGACTGTCCCTTTCATAACCCCACTACTTCAAAACCAGAAATCGAAAAAATGATTAAAAATAAATAAATAATAGGATCGAGGAAGTTCATTGTAGATTACCCAATACCAATTCAAATGATAAATGAAGACATGAATCAAAATTTCGAGTATCTGATCAAATAGATAGAAGAGTAGGTGATTGTTATTGGGCCTCCAGGCCTTGTCGCGTGAACGCTGTCAAATTCACTGTTACCGTCAACGTCGTCGGAACAGACTTACATAGATGATTAGAGAGGTTTAGATCAAGATCAAACCTTCAAAAGACGTTGAGAGGGTTTTGATCTGAATTAGTTGGAGTTTTGATTGGTGTTGAGTGTATTGGTGGTGCTATTGTCGGAAAAATGGAAAAGAGGCAAGGTTTGCAGATTGATCGAGGAGTATGATGATGGAGAAGGAAGCATAAATGGGAGAAATAGAGTGAGGAGGTAGATGGGTTAGCGAAATACACGGTTGAGATTATTTTGGAAAAGGGAAGGCTGTGATTGATCACTATTTATTTGCACAGTAATTTCCTTACTCGCTTTATATATTGTAAGGAATTGATATTTTAATAAGTCAATCTCCTCTCGAAAACACAATACTACAACATGTACAGTACTATCATCACCAAACACCAACCCACTAATAACCTTATTATATGTGGGTGTGTGTGGGTCTAGTGCTGTAGTAGTATTGTGGGCGACTATGGTCGGATCCGGATTCACAGTTGCACGCAAACCAGATAGACATTAGGAGTGTTCATTAATGGGTACCCATATTTTCGGGCACTCGAGAGTGAGGGTGTACTCGAACTCACGGGTAGCGATATTTACTACCCAATGCCGACCAGGAAAAGGTGGGTACCCGTATATAGAGTACCTGAATTAAGCGGGTCGAGTATGCGGGTACCCGTTAGTTTTGGGATAAAGTAACAAATAAACAAAAATCAAAATAAATTGAATCTATTGAGCAAAATCAAAATAAACTCAAAATACATTCAATTTGTGGAGCAAAAGAATAAATTAACCAAACATAATCCAACAATAACAAGGAAATTGACAACTAAACAAAAGATGAGAAAATCAAATGAATCGTGAAAATAGACAATTGAATAATTACAAAATTTGAAGTGTTTATGCAAGTGCAGGTTTGATAACATCAATTTAGAAGAATGTTCCAAGATTGCATCAAGGTGGAGAAGAGTGTCAAACAACTTTGGCGACGCGGAGTCGGAGTAGTCGAGGAAGAAGGTGGAGTGGACAGATAAGTGTATCTGTGCGTTGTAAAAGGAGGAGTGGAGGTGGGAGTTAAGGGAGGAGTAGCGAAGCAACGATGGAGGAGGGATGAGAGGTGGTGGAAATAGGAGGAGCGGTAGAGGAGTTGCTGTGAAATTTAGAGAATCTAAATCCTAAAGGTTAAAGTGAGAGATAAAAAAAAATCTAAAGTCAGACTTAGGAAAAGAAAATCCCCCCCCCCCCCAAAAAAAAAAAAAAAAAAAAAAATTTTTGGATACCTAATTACCCAAATTTTATTACCCGAGACCAATCCGCCAAAAGTAAATTTTAACTAGACCGGATACTCGGACCAGACAAAATCAGTTTTCTCATTAAAATGCCCAACTTTTTGCAGCAAGTAATGCGGGTATCGATTCAAGTATTCCGGATTTTTTTTTTTCCGCACCCCTTATTAGACATACTTAAAAAAACAAGCCATTGTCCCATAAGCCAATCTCCTCTCGAAAACACAACACTACTAAATTACTAAAGCCCACATAGCATAACAAACACACAAGCCCAATTTCCACTCCTACAATTTCCCCTCTCTCCTCTGACACCACCACCACGAACACCCAAAAATCTCTAAGATCAGATCACACACAAAACCAATCATCAAACTATTTTCTACAGAAAAAATAAAAAATAAAAAACCCCAATTATTATTTTTTTTATAGAGAGATAAAGTAGAGAGAGAAAGAGTGATGGTTTACCCAGCATCTAGTTCATGGGCTAGAGCCCTAGTTCAGATCTCCCCTTACACTTTCTCCGCCATTGGAATTGCCCTTTCAATTGGTGTCTCTGTTCTTGGTGCTGCTTGGTAGATATTTCCTACCTTTTTTGTGGGTTTTTAGTAAATTTTTGTGGGTATTTTGTAATTTTTTGTGGGTATTTTTTAATAATTTGATTGGATTTTTTTTGATTTTGTAGGGGAATTTACATTACTGGGAGTAGTTTGATTGGTGCTGCAATCAAAGCTCCTAGAATTACCTCCAAAAATCTAATCAGGTGATTTTAATTTGCATTTTTGTTGATGTGATTTGTTGACTTTATGTTGGGTTTTTGTCATTATTGTTGGTTTGATGATTGAAAGTTTTGATTTTGTGAAATTTTTGATTAGTGGGTGATTGTTTGTTTGTTTGATCGATGTATGTATTATGGTTTTGGTTGTGGTTTTTGGGGTTTGAGAGAGGATTTGTTGTAGTTTTTCGATGCGGCGATGCCGGATTTTAGTGCCCGAAAGGTGTGGAAGATAATGGCAATGTTTAGATTGTGGAGGTAGATGGTTTTGCTGATAAATTGTGCATACAATCTCTATGTTCTATGTTCTGCCTTAAGGAGACTTTTGTGATAGCAATGGCAGTTATTAGATTGTGGTGAGAAATTTTGCGCACGGCCAGTGGTGGCCTTAGAGAGGATGATGAGTATAGTTTATAAGAAACTTGATGCTGATGAATGCAGCTTTGAAGAAACATTATTTCATCCGTTGTTGTGCTTGGCTTAGGAAAATTGGATGAACAAGTGAGGGTGTCAGCACATCACAAGTACTATGATTGAAGTGTAGGCTGTAGGTCTACTTGAATTTGTGCACTATGAAGAAAAAGAGGAAGACAATGTTATCTTTAATCACAAAATATTGAGAAGTGACCAGGGATTACTTAGAGCGATATTGGGTTGTATACATCTATCTACATTTGTCGACTTGTCGCTGGATCAGTTTCTAATAGATGTCTTCAGAGATATAACTCTAGTGTGGATATATTATTTAGTGTCTCTAGATTTAGCTGCACACAGTTGAACTTCACTGAATTATGATAGAAAGTGAAACATATATATTGATATTAAATTATGGGGATTTGGGATTTGTTTTTATTGAGTATGCTTCTATATCCTGTTTAGCCATTTTAACTTTTCCTTGTGCTAGTACCTTGACTTTGATCTCTTTCAAACATTTTCGTTGATGTGCAACAGCTTTTTCAGGAATTTTTTCCTTTCAGCTTTTTGAGAGTTTCTGTGTAAACTAATATAGACCCCAAATTCGATTAAATCTGAAATTTGTACACGAGTTCCACCTCCTTGTAATTACATAATCTGAACGGATTTATTGACTGGTGGTGGCACAGATTCTTGACTTTATAGTATGAACCTATTGCATAACCAGAAAATTGTTGTATTGGAATGCCAATAAAAGCATAGGGGGCTTGACCAAATCTACCCTTTTTCTTAATTCAACAATTTTTTCTTATGACCAACAAGAGTTGGTTTAAGTGGTCAGTAGCTTGATGCTGCTTAATCGAGGTCTCGAGTTCAAGCCTCACAGAATGCAGATTAGTCTTGTTTGGAGACTCACCCACCATAAGTCGGATATGCAATAGTGTTGGATTTGGGTGGGAGTCGGAGGTAAGCTCCGGGTGAGGGCATACTAGGATAAAAAAAAAAATCTCTTATGAAAATATTGCAATTTTGCAGGGCGTAAGCTTGTTAGGGATATAGGTCCCCGACTCCTTCAAATGTTTATCTGATATATTTCCTACTTTTGATGAATATGAATGCAGTCAAAATCTGATCTATTGATCATATATTTTAGGGGGAAAATGTTTTCATTGTGTATATTGGTGAAACAGAAGACATTTCAATGCCATGAGTTTGTATAGTAATCTGTATGCTATGCATCATCTTACAATGTGTAACCGGAATTTTTTTTTTTTTATTCTTTTTTCTCAGTGTAATCTTCTGTGAAGCTGTAGCTATATATGGAGTAATTGTCGCTATCATTCTGCAGACAAAACTAGAGAGTGTCCCATCATCTCTAATCTATGAACCTGAGGCACTTAGAGCAGGATATGCAATCTTTGCGTCTGGAATTATTGTGGGATTTGCCAACCTTGTATGCGGGTAAGTTTGCTTTGATTTCGTGGCCTTTGCCACTCATATCTTGAAGATTTTGGTTTGTACGATTTTTAACACACAACTCTGCTACAGGTTGTGTGTGGGTATAATTGGAAGCAGTTGTGCTTTATCTGATGCTCAAAATTCCTCGCTGTTTGTAAAGATTTTAGTGATTGAGATTTTTGGCAGTGCCCTTGGGTTGTTTGGTGTGATTGTTGGCATCATTATGTCAGCTCAAGCTACATGGCCGAAGGCTACATGATGTGCACGATATCCATCAGAAATTCATGTAAACTAGTGAACCTCACTCCATTTCCATGTTCAGTAGCTGGAATGCAGGTCTTGTTGTGGAAATACCTTTTGTTTTGCTTGTAAATCTAAAACTTGTCTAGCTTCTTGAATTTGAGTTCGTGATATTAGGTTTATTTATGATACGTTACGGCAGGTTTATGTTGTTCTAATTCTTTAATAATGTGGGAGGAGCTCATTGCTTTGATTCCTGAAACTTATCAACTGGAAAGCAATTTTTGCGTGTTCATCTTGTGAATTCTTTCTTATTCATGTCTACAAATAAAAGATGTTTTTGACTTCAACAGGCTTCACTGTGAAAGTACATTTTGATATTAAGTTTTGATATTAAGTTTGTAAACCTTGTACTGAATTCTTGTGAGTTGTGTTAAGGAGTTTTTATTGTTCATTTTGTATTACTTGTACAATCTAAACATTCTTATTAGATAGAACATCCTATACATGAGCAACTTGAATGTACAGAAAAAGATGAAAACTGAACCAGATGTTAATATTCTACTGTGGTTTAGAAATGGATGAGACGCTATGTGACAAGACTGTAAGTATTCATATGATGTAATGTAGGGTTCTGCATCAGATTTGAACTTGGAATCAAGTCTTTAGTTATAAACAAATACCCAAAGGGCGATTGAAGGTTAATATGTAGGCTAATTTGGATCTTTTATAAAGCAAGGATTTGGAGTGATATGTATAGAGATTCGATTAGATCTATTCGAATACCATGACTGACAGATTAGAGTAAAGATCTTAAAAAATACATCTTCCGTCTTATAAACCTCCTCAAATTCATATCGTCAGTAGGGAGGAAACCTTATTGTGTGTCTATGTTGATTGAATTAGGGATTTTTTTTTTTTTTTGACAATGGATTGAATTAGGGATTGAAGATTCAGTATTTTATAATTTATACTCGTGAATACAAGTATATGTAAGTAATTTAATTTGAAATTAAAGTATGTAGCTGTATTTATTTCTGACAGTTTGAAATAGCAAATGCCCTAGAACACATCACACAGATTATTTGCTAAAATTTAGCTTGTATTCAGCAATATATCAGGAATGCTAGAGAAGAAAGGCACGTTCTTCTGTTGAATCTCTAAGCAATCTTCAGAAGTAACATTCTGTGGATCGAAAGATTGGCGATCAGGCAGACTAATACCTTGTTTTATCCTACCAACACGTCGAGAGTGGAGCACCTGTTTGGCAACAACTGGCAATCGAGTCGCTTGATACTCTGTCAGAGCAGACTGTAGACTTTCCACGCCCCACTTCTCAAGACATTTGCCAAGAACTGCTGCATCGAGAAGAGACATGTTTGTGCTCCTCAAGCAATGAGGAGTCGACGGATGAGCTGCATCTCCAATAAGTACAACGTTGTCCCAATTGATTCGTTCTAGAGGTTCAGAGTCATAAATCACATTGACAAACGGCTCGTCTGTGGCTTTTATGAGTGCAACCAACTCTGGAACCCATATCTGTTCTGCATCTTCTTGCATCTTATTGATTGTTTCTTTGCTCACTTTCAAGGTCACTGAATTTCTCTGAAAATCATTTTACACATACAATAAGTTAACAGTCTACCTAAATTCCGCCTCTTACACACAGTGAGAGCATTGTGGTGTTAAATTTTAGTATCAAAGTGTCCGACCTGTTTACTTATGCATGATTTGCTTATTATCAGTCCAAAATTAGGTTTCTAATTTACATGTCCGTGTTTGAATGTTCAAGGATAAGTACGTGATACAAGTACTTGAGGTAAAATAATTAGAGCAAATAGCTTAGTTTCAGACCAACTAATTAGCTACTGATTCAGAATAAAAAAATAATCAAACAGTTATCAAAATGGAGATCCAAAATGTGGGTTCTTGTCAATCATTTATATACTTAGCTTGTTGCGAAACAAACAGTGACAAAGTGTTTCTAAGAACGGATTTTCTGACCTTCATTTCGGGCTCAGGCTGATTGATGTACCAAATCCAGTTCATTCTTTTATTTAGAAGCTCATAAAGCACACAATGTGTTTGGGGTCCAAGATCAAAATATAAGCATTTCCCAAGATCTCGATACACCCTTCGGATCCCTGTAATGATCTCAGAATCTTCATTCCCTGTAAAATCAAATACCCCTCTCCATGCACTGTATCCTGAATACCTGCAGAGCCGATGGTTAATCAATAAAATTTGCAATTTTTGTAGTCAAATTCTTCCCACTTTGTTTCGATGCAACATACACTATAATGTTCATGCTTGTTAATGCACAACTTTGATTATGTAGAAGCTAAAAATAATCATGTTTGGAAAGTATACTACGACAGTTGCTAACAATGTAAAATTGGAAAGTGTTGCATCCAAAATAACGGATAGTAAAATCAGACAGAACGAAGTTGGGAACCTTAGTTTGTGGTTGGGAAGAAAAGTCTGTCGAATCGAAGAAAGACACCCATCTGCAGCAACAAGAAGATCACCAAATATGTCTACGTTTTCACCGGTTTCAAGTACTTTAGCCTTTACAGTGACAGTATTCTTGTCATCAGAAATACAGAATGACAGAAATTGATGACCCCATAAGAATATTTCCGAAGGCAACGAACTAAGTAAAAGGCGATGAAGATCAGCCCAATGAGCTGCTCTAAAGTTAAATTCCTTGTCTCTTGTTAATGTATAGTTGGTCTTCTCTATGTCTGTAACTTGGTTCTATATCAACACCGAAACAAAAGGATATATGATAATATGAATTGATACCTATACACCTTCGAATTTTCATGTCTGTATAAGCAGTTAAGGAGTTTAAATCATAATTGAAAACGTACACAAAAATATGAATTGATATGGTAACTTGAACTTAAAAATCATATAATTTGTATAGAATTTGTGTATAAAATTTAAGCTCCTACAATTTGTGATCACCGATCAATGGAGCGTAAATGCAACAACATATAGTAGTACTACTTCATTTTAAACCATAATTCTACTTAGATTAATTAGTATATAATATTTTACTCAAGTATTTAAAATAACAAGCTGGAATAGCTCAGTTGGTTAGAGCGTGTGGCTGTTAACCACAAGGTCGGAGGTTCAAACCCTCCTTCTAGCGATAATTTCTGTAAAAGAAAATTCCCTTTTTTGGACTTCTCTTACAAATAGAAAATGAAATTAATTTTTTTTCCTGTTTTTTTTTTTTTTTTTTTTTTTTTTTTTTAAAAAA
>PYUH01000808.1:173154-213956 GCA_016808085.1 Suaeda aralocaspica
GTGTTTTTTTTTTTTTTTTTGTTTGGTTATTTGATTTGCTACTATTACTGTATTATGGTTTTTGTATAACATTGACATTGGTAGTTGAAATTAGTGGATTATATTCTACCCAAGTTGTGTGGTTTTGTGTATTTTGTGTTTTTCTACATTGTTTGTTGGAAAATTTGATATTTTGGATGGTTCTAATTGAATGTTTGATTTTATTGTAATACACTAATACCTTACTATTGAGATCCTATAAGCTTAATGTAGTAATAAATATGGAGGAGTCATGTTTGAATTTTTAAAATGAGTTAATTGAATTGTCTTGGTGTTGATAGTACATGTTTAATGGGTGGATATGGTTGAATTTGAGGTAGATTTTGTTGCATTGTTATTTGGGATTTTGCCATTTTGGGGACTGTTAGTTTATATAGAAGAGGTCAAGGAGATGGGGTCATGGCCTCACGGGGTTTTGGGTCATTTGCGAATATAGCAGTGATATCCATTATTCGCGATTGCATGAATTTATCGAGACCTAATGAGGATTTTCGTCTATAACGTGTGAATGGTGGTGCCTTAGCAAAGAGAGGATTAGAATTTTGGCTGTCTCTTTCATACAAAACTTTTTTGAAGTCTATTGGCTCTGGTTGTAGTCTCTTGATGGGGTTTTCAGATTCTGACTTAAAGAGAGAGGGTAGTAGTTGGTTGAACTTGCAGAAAACAGAATAGTATAGCAATTGGTTTTGGTACTTCAGGTTACAGAGGGTGTGTTTGGAGGGGCATTGCAGTAGGGCTCAGACTGCTAGGATATGAAAACAATTGGCAGAAGATCATGGTTAATGATCTATATGTTTATGTATAATTTATGTATAAATAAGCATGGAGTCATATTTGTTAGAAAAGCAAAAAGTTGTTGCTTTAAAAGATTTTCTGCAGGTGCGAGTTGAGCTAGTAGAGGAAAGCTTCCTCAAATTATGGATTTTTAGATGTGGGAATACTGTTCAATGATATGCTAAAATGATGGCTACACAGGTTTGCTTTTCTTTTGTTGATGTATCATGAATTGGAATAGAAGAGAACTGGACATTTGGAGAGCTGAAAGATGTTGGTTTTAGGTGAAGCTAACTATTTTAGTGAAGAGAATACAAGAGTAGTAGTATTATGAAGATTCTCTTTAGAGGCTAGCATGTTGAAGGAGCATTGGTGTTTATTAATGAGGTTGTATGGATACACACAATGACAGCCATTATACTAGTTTGCAATTGGATGGATAGGACATTAGGACATATTATTTGTTTTACTTTGGTACGATTTTGTGGTGGCCCCTTTCTTTGGCCTTTGATCAGTTATATAGCATGCCCAAGATCTTTGTAGCCTATCTGATTCCCCTATAGCTCTTCTTCTTTGGAACTTCAGTTAAACCTATTTGCTTCGTTGCTTGTTGTGTAGGTGTCTTGATGGTATTCTAATAATTAAAATGTTTTAATTCCTTATTTGCATATTAGGTTTCAGTTGCTCATGGTCTGTAAATTCCTGACTGACCATGTGGTTTTGTTGACTAGATTTGTCTTGGCAATTTTGGCTTTTATAATGAGGTTTTCCAATGTTCCTTTGTGATGTATGATAGGATAGAGCTGGAATGCCTTTGTACCTGGATAGGTACCTTTATAGGTAGGAGGGGACGAGGGTTTGAAGACTTGGGTTGCTGTTTCTCTGCTTATTATTGCATGATTTGCATCTGAGGAAATGAATAGTCATATAGCTGAACAATTGCTGCATCTATTTGGAAGGAGCTAACGCTCTTGAGAGACTGTGAAGGGGTATATTAGGAGTATTGCAGCTGGTTGGGTAGGAAAAAAACTGTATTATCTGTTACTGCTTTCCTGATTTAGCTGAAAATGGATATTACTAATTCGGCTCCTTAGTTTAGAGTGAAAGCCATTCTGGGATTCTGTCTCTCTAGATGTTCTTTTTGGTAGCCTTACGTTTATTCTCTTTGCAGGTAGATCCTGAACTACAATTTTGTTCTCTTTTTTCTTAGCTTGATGTTGGTCTATAAGCTGGCAGATTCATGTGCAAGTACTCTTAATGCATACTTTTGCCACTGAGCAACTGCATCTGATGCCACTTATTCATAGAAGTGCAGCAGCTGTTTAAAAGTTGCTTAAAATATATTTGTAGTGCTTGAGTCCTGCATGGCCCCAGTTTGCTGCCGCTTTTCCGTCTTCTACTGTACTTTGTAAACTAGAGTCAGAGTGTAGTAAATTTCCCGTTGGCTATACTTCTGCTACCTTAAGTTTAAGGCTTTTTTGTATTTTAGTACCTCTTATTTTCTAATCTTTGAATTTTAGTACCTTATGTTTTTATATTTTTATTTTCGTACCTTATGTTTTCCGGAAAACAAAGTATTGGTGCCTATTAAAAGGTTCCGTCAAAATATCCATGCATGTTTTCTGCTGGCTTTCCTGAGTATCTGATAGCAGTTTGATCATCCTATATCATGTCACCTTGGTGCCTATATCATACAGGCATACAGCTGGGGTGATGCATACTGCATGGACAACTGTACAAACTCTAGATCTCTAGCTTCTTTAGTATAAGTTCTTTAGCTTTTAATATGTTCATTGTGTCTTTAGCGGTTGATTGTTATTTCTATATTGATTTGTTGAAGCTTTTACTTTTCAGCCATATGGAGCAAATGTTTTATAAAGTTTACTTGATGAATGAGCTGATTACAATTTTGGTCACCAGCCCACCAGCCTAAGATCAGTAGTTTGTATTTAAGCACTCTCATGTTTTTTTTTTTTGGCCAATACTAGCAATTTCATTATTATTAGTACTGCAATCTTAGAAAATCTTATAAAAAGAACCGTGAAACACGAAGCTTATGATGAAAAGAGAGGGCCAAAAACGAATGGTATTTCAGATTCAAAGTATGAAGTAGGTACTAGGTAACAAGGAAAAGATGACTATGGTTGTCATTTGGCTGTTGCAATTTTTCGACCATGGTTGGGATCTGATTTGATATTAGGATTTTGTGATTATACTACCTCAAGTATTGCTATTGATCCCTGATCTTTTGCGGAAATCCTTGTGTTTGTATAATCTTCAGAGTTCAGATGATTATAAGACCCTATGCAATGAGAAAATTACGAGGATTTTGATGATCATGGTTGTTGGAATTGGATTAGATAACATGATTTTGTGATTCTACCATCTTAGAAATTGCTTTCTGTCCCTATTCATTAGCTTAAGCCCTGTTCTCGTCAACTTATTTTTGCTTATCAGAACTAAATTTATTTTGAACTTATTTTTGCCTTCTTTTGCTAATTCTTTCTTTAAGTCTTGCACTCTTGCCTTATTTTTTTTTTCTTTGTGTTAGCTCATCTAGTATGTTTGTTAAGTCTATCTGAATGGGTGTGTTTTAAAATTCATCTTTTGGGAAGACTTTTTAAAACCCTAATTTGGTGGCGTTTAGACTTTGGGACATGGCTTTCTGTTAGGACAATCACTGGATGTCTTTGAAATAATGTCTTCTGATATTTTTCATTGACGTTTGATGTTAATGTAGATTGTAAAGCCTTTTATATGCTGCACTATCACATCACAATTACTAGAATCGGGTGCACATACTTGATACTTTCCTCATTAGGTTGTGTTGAGTACATGTTTAGAATCTGTGAGTGTATCATTGTGACTGTCCAGATGTTCTTTACTTCTTTGATGAAGAGTAATGTTGGGTTTGTAAAATGTTAATGCTTAGTAATCTTTGTTTGAATTTAGATTTTTTTTGTTTGTTTGTTTGATGCTGCTCTTGTTTATCATTTGTTTGTCGATTATTGTCATTCTTCCACTCCCATTGGACTTCTAATCAAAAAATGTTATAGAAAATGATTTTGTGTAGATTATAACAAAACATTCTTTTGTTATGAAACAATTATTAGGGTTTAACATATGTAATATTTTTGAGTTACTGACAAACACAACTACTAATGTGCTTTATGGTTGTAGGAATAATGCTAGATTGCTAGATATGTTGTTGATCCCTAATTGGGTTTGTATGATCTAGTGATGGAAAGAGATTATTGTTAATATTTTGAGAATTATAAAAATTTTTTCTTCTTAAAATCAGGTTAGCTTTATTATGTTCCCCTGTTTGGCTTGTCCATGTGGCTGAATATGAATGGTCAGAACTCAGAAGAGCTGAACAGTGAAAAATCGCTTCCAATTGCTGTTTTACAATAAGACTGCACTTTTCTTTGGATAGAATTTGTGTTATACAGTGAACTCGTGTGACATTGGGATATGGTTATCACTTATATTTTCCGCTCCAAGATTGACTGACTGTTTTTGGCTGTATTTTTAATGGATAACATCCATTCACTTTCTTGTGGCTCTGTTGAGTGTCTAGAGCCATTTTTGCTATTATTCAAAATATTCATCTTTTTTCTGTTTACCATTTCCAGCATACTACAGTGACATATGTGTTGGAGCAATTGCATGCCGCCTTGAAAAGAAAGAGAATGGAGCTGTTCGGGTTTACATCATGACATTGGGTGTTTTGGCACCTTATCGAGGTTTAGGGATTGGTAAGTTTCCATTGTAATTGTTCTTGTCAAATCAAATACTCTGTATAATCTATTGAAGTTTACTGTTAGTAAATATTTGCTGCCTTATCACCAGACGATTGCATTAGTTCATCATTGCTTACCTTTAGGCTAGTTTCTTCATCTGTTAGCTTCTGACCCTTTTAGTAACCGAGAACTTTTGCTAGAAAATAATCATCTGTTCTTTTAAGCTTGTTGTCATTATAGTTGGTGTTTTCACTGCTTTAGATTGACTGTGTGAAATTATAATCCTGATATCGTTTGTTTCTGTCCTTCTATTGACCTCTTTTAAGTTGTAATTCGTCTGACTTCTACGAAATGTAATACCCCATACTTCAGATACTTTTTCGTACCAATTGTTCTAACGAATTCTTTTATTTGTTCTCATTTGCAACATATGTGGTTATTCACAGGCACAAAGCTTTTGAACCATGTACTTGAACTGTGCTCCAAGCAAAACATCTCTGAGATATACCTGCATGTTCAGACCAATAACGATGAGGCGATTAATTTCTACAAAAAATTTGGGTTTGAAATCACCGGTACCATCGAGAAATATTACACAAACATCACTCCACCAGACTGCTATGTCGTTACCAAGTACTTTTGTCAACCTCAAACAAAGAAATGATTACTCTGATCGTGTTTGTACCCGCAACTGAGTTTTTTGTCATCTAGAAGGTTATTGGTGCTCTGAGCTTATTTTGTATTAGTTAGCCATTATGTGACTAATACCATTCATGTACGGTAATGTTGAGATTATGTGATTTTTAAACTTGTAGCACATTCTAGTGCACGAATTAGTACTGCACTTGAACAAGTTTCTAATCACAATACAAATATATTTAATTCTATTTTCTTCAGCCCAAGAGGAAAGAGATAGAGAAAAATAATTCATCGTTGAATTTTCGCTTGGTGCAGTTGGTGCTAAAGTTTTAATAGCTCAATATTCTTCTAGCCTGTACTTCTGACATTGATACAGGAATGTTTTTATGTTGAATTAGGTTATTTGAATGGAGAAGGATTCCACTCATTTCAATGGGTTTTATTGTTTTAAGCTTGATTTTATTTTTTTAATCTTTTTCTAATTTACTTTGTTTGATAAACTAGGATGATTGTTTGTTGATCTCGAAGGTTTATAGTTTACCAGTGTGATCAAATGTTATGATTGCGGAATTGGCGGGAAAAAAGAAACGTTGTGATTTTATTGCTGAGTTTTTGTTTGTCTATCAATACATGAAAGCTAGCCCTACTAAGCAACACAATCTGTACATACATTGATATAAGCAAACGAAAAGGGGTTGCTTGTTGCCTAGGCTATACAGTCTCTGCAATATGGCTGTTAGCGGCTCCAACTTGATCTTCATTGACAGAATACCCTTCAGTAGCCTGCAAAACAGCGTGAAGAAGTATGACAGGAACGGTACCAATAAGCGTGAAGAAAAGATGAAGCCCAGCTTCACTAACGATCATCTCAACAGCTGTTATTGTAGCCAACAAAACAAAAATTAACCGCTTATCAATCCACCGCTGGAGCAAAACTGAGGTAGGAAATGCGCGTAAAACCAACAAGTACATGATTGTAAAATTTGTGTTCACAAGCAAAAGAAACAGTGAGATTGGTCGTTGTGGAATAAGGGTAATTAAGAGGACAAACCATATGAAGACCACATAAAATGGTAAGAAAGTGCTCAAATTTCGAAGGATTCTTCGAGCAGCTGATTCCAGGGTTAAGGGTAAATTGAAAGAGCTCATCTTCTTCTTTTTTAGGGAAATGCCTTTGGGTTACAGTAGAGTTGGCCATTTTCTGTGTTATAGCACACTAAGCAAATTTCCAAGGAATCTATAACATATTAAAAAGCACGGATCGTTAACTGTTCAAATGAACAGTTGAACAGTGTTCTCACACGGTTCACACGCTTGGGCTGCAAATTTGTGCCGCGTGTCCCGATTCTTCCTCTCCTAACCGTCCATCTTCACCTTCATTTCCACCCCTCAATATTCTACCCTAGCTCTCCTCTTTCTCTCTCTTCCGCCACAATCCTTTCCTCTCTTCTATCTCTCTCTTCCTCCATCTCAACTGAATTGCAACCCTTTCCTTTTGTTTAATTCAATTTAAAGTTGAAATGCAACCCTTTCATGTCGTCAACTGAAAATCGATCGTTTTTTAAAGGTAACAACGGGGAAGGAAAGCGAAGCAAAGGCGATCATCTGAATTGGTAAGTTCTTGCGACTCTTTCTTTCTCTGAATCGATCAACCCTTTCATGCAGATTTTGTGGTCTTGCGATCCATGCGAAAATCGTTTCAGTCAGTCATTTACAAATTGATTTCGTTTCATTCATTTACTTAGTCCGAAAATCGATCTGAACTTCGCTAAATTTTTAGGGTTTCATATCGTTTCTGTTTGTACGTTTCAGATTTGTTCGGAATGTGATTTGTTCGGGAGGTACATTTCAAATTTGTTCATAAAGTTGGAATTCAAGGGATTATTTGGAAACAATGGATCTGGAAGATGGTCCATGTAACACCCTAGATTTTTCTACTTCCTAATTTTTCCAGAAAACATGTACTGTTGAACTAGTAGACATAATATTTATTAAACTACTATATACAGAAAAACCAAAGTATTACCGCCACCGTGATAACGGCTAAGGCTTTTATCAAAGTACTACAGCGGAAGTCTTTAAAAGCAAAACAATTTAAAACTAAACTTCAAACAACTTCAAAATAAAATCAACTTTAGATTTATTACACTTCGGAACCATATTAATGGCCCTTTAAAACCAAAACAAAATTGATAATATAAGTCTTTCAAAATCCCAAATAATCAAATACACGTTAGTCTCTGAAAGCAACTGGAAAAAGTAAAACTACAACCACATCAAGCGCTCTCACTCCATCCCTTCATGAAATGACTTATGCCCACTTGTACCTGCAGCTTTCCTTTTACTAGACAACTACTCGCCACAAGTGGGTCATCGTAGGGCCAAGTCCAAGACAAAGCCATGCACACAAAGCAAACAGTCAGCAAAGCTGAGTACATAACTACTAAAGACTATGCAATAACCATAAAACATAAAAACATGCACTCAACTTACCTTTAACAACCTTCTTACCTGTACATGGACTCAAATAAAATTATTATTATATTTAACTTTTGGATTCGGCATCGAACGGGTTTCCTTTCCTTTAAAATCGCCCTATTGGGCACCAACTTGGGAGCAACTCCAAGAAGGTATTACCTATGTCACACGAGGTGACGGATATCCAGCGCATTTATAATATAAAAGAGTACAACGTCTTGTACTCCAATTAGAAGTCATAGATCATTGTTCCATATGACTCCCCCCTTTGTTCATACTCAAGGTATATACGTTCCAAGAGTTTTGGTGCGAATCCTCTTACACTTTACGTGATTTAACATGTTTAACATTGTTATGACTCTCATGCAACATCACATAGAGACATGCATATAATCAAGCAACCATATTCATTATCTTTACTTTAAGGTGATTCTAAATCAACTTATGTGAGTCCTTTAATTAAACTGAATCTCCTGTACCACACATTAACTGTGAGTGGCTAACAACTTACTTTCTTTTTGACCACACATTAACTGTGAGTGGTATTATAACTTACTTTCTTCTTGACCACACATTAAACTGTGAGTGGTATTATATGCATAAATAATTGCTCATTACTTCTATTAATCATGTGAACAAATTTACTACTATCTTTCTTGTTGATTAAATATCTAATCAACTTTACAAATTATCTTCTTTCTTTATTCATAAAACTGTTGGCCAAACTATACTGATCAGAACATTCCAACTCAAGCTTATGGAAAATTAAACTTTCTATTTAACATGGAATGTCATTAAACATTAAAGCATGCTATTAACAACTTGCCATGCATATAAATTCATGAACCAAAACAAGCATACAAGATTCATATAAACCAGAATTTCTCAAGCATACATTCTAAACTCCTAAGTTTGTCTTTAGTACTTACGTACCTTGTAAAATAGCTATGCTCCGCCACAACTCTAGAAGTGGACTAAATCAAAGTCTCCTACATAAGGAAAACCGAGCTAAATTAAAAATCTTGTTGACTAAATTCTACAACAACCTTAACCAACTTCTAAATTTGGAAACTTTGTCCAAAACATTCCTTATTTGGTCTCTATTCAATTCCATACTTCAATTTTCTTCTCTACTGCAATTCTACTTAGTTTTCGGGACTTAATTATACTTTATAAAACCTTAATGAAATTTTCATGCCACTTTAGAAAAGTGGACAGCAATCTAAACTTATCAAAACTCCTTGAAAACTTCCGAAAATGACACAAATCGATCATATAATGTATTACCTTACTTACATGATCAATTTATGCTATTTATATACTTTAAAAGGCTATTTAATTAATTTATAAAATCTGGACAGCATGTTAAACATGCTTAAAACCACTCTTAAACATCATAACATACTAGAATTTATATAACTCATCATAGAATGATGTATGATCATACTAGTGCAATTTGGGCACTTTAAACTCAATTTAACTTGTTTTTATTAAAATTTCAGATTTATTTCTTAACTTTAAAGTCATGAAAAACTTATGAAAACATCATGATTTCATGTCAAAACACTTCTACAATCTACTAACATGTTTATAAAGTCAATCTAGGCCTTAGAACAATTTTTCATATGATTAAACATGTTTATAATATTTATTCAACTCGAATTCATTATTATAAAATTTTGACAGCTTTATAAAACAAGTCTAAAACCCTTAAAAATCAATCTAAACTTAATAACAGCATCATAAATTTACCAACAATAATTTATGATCATACTATCGAAGTTTAGAACATAAAATTCATAAAAATCATAACTTTATAAATTCTTCAAACCCTAATTTATAATTTCATGAACAACAAATTTAATTCATGCCTTAAAACAATTCATACTTATATCAAAACATGATTAAACTTATAAAAACATGATCAAACACAATTATAATCATAAATTTGTAAGATTGAATCAAAAATAAAAAAGTAGAATTTTTTTTTTTTTTATAAAAGGCCGAAAATTATACCAAACGAGGAGGAGGTCTGGCGGTGGCCGGCGGTGCAGTGGTGGCTGCCGCGGTGGTGCTGTGGCCGGTGGTGGGGTCCAGCTGGGCACGGATCACAAGGCTCCAAAAAAATTTTTTTTCCTTCTTCGAAATTCCGACTTCCTTTTTTTTTCTTTTTTTTTTCGGATCTCAAAAGTTTTTTTTTTCTCTCAAAATTTTTTTGGAATCCTAATTGACTAGTATGAACAGTAAAATTTGGAATTTTAGGTTTTGTAGGGTATTTATAAGCCTCAAAATAGGATTTTAGTGGGGCCCATTAACACTTCTAAGTAAATTAGGAAACCTTAAAAAAACTATTTTTAGAAGTTTTAAAGATATTTTAAATCATAAAAATACTATTTAAGAACACAAATAATACTTTTAACCAAAACTTTATTATTTACTATATTTTTGTTAATTTCTTTTTATTTAATACCTTTATTGAACATAATTTTCAATAAAAATACTAAAATTATACAAATAAATACGAAGGTTATACGTATGAAATATAAAAATACTTTGTTTAAATACGTGAAAATGTGGGGTATTACAGTTTAGGTATTTTTCAAATTATTTTATGCTTTAAGTTTTACTTTTTGGGTTCCTTTTAGTGTAAAAATAATGTTTTTATTGGAATTTAGTTTTAAGTAAAAGTTTTTGAATAATTCAACTAAATTTTTCATTATTTCGGGGTCTTTATATTTGCATGAATTTGGAAATTGTTGTTGCAATATGAATTTATGATTGGAAAATTGTTGCAATGTTAATTTATTAATTGCTTCTTAATGTGGCATATAAGCTGGCTTTTGCATTGATAACTTCTTTTGTGGTCTTTGTTTGGTTTTATTTGATGATGGTGATAGTGATGGTGATTTGTTGTTCGATGTTTCAAAGGTATTACACGAAAAATAGGAAACATGGATTTTATTTGGGTGGCAGTTCTCAATTTTCCCAATTGTTGCTTAGCTTGATTTGGTTAATTCAATTGTGTTTCGAGTTTGGTTTTAGGTTTATGTTAGATATATATAACATTGTCTGACAAATGAGGTGTAAAGTAAAGGCAACATTATGTGATGTAGGAAAAAAAGTTCAAAGAGAGAGCAATCCAAAGACATGAGAGAGGGTTGTCTGCCACCCATTTGGGCCACACTACCTTTCCCTCTGCTTTCCACTTCATAGCATATTTTCTCAAACATTCATAATTTACTTTCTATAACAATTCCCAGACATGAATAATTAGCAATTAGCATAACATGTGAACAGTAAGAACATGGAAATCACAGCAACAAAACTTGCAACTCAAATTGAATGCAAAGTATTATTTTTATAGAGCAAGTAAAGGGCATTTAACTTCAGTACACACGCTCTTCTCCCCTCACATCCCCATACTCACAAAAGTCTTGGTAGCACATGACCACTACACCTTTATAATTAATATCATCTAAAGAAAAAAAAATGCAGCTTCTGCCACCATTTATGTTACTCGCACTGGTTTGAAGCATGGAAAAGAAACAAAATGAGAGGGAAAGAAGGTAAGGAAAGATAAAGAAATGCCATCCTGCATCCCCAAAAGGTCACAATATTGAAAAGTTCAAAATCGCTGCATTATCAACAAAACAGGATCAAATAATGAGTTGATGATTGCATTTCCAGAGCAAGGTTTATTGTTATTTAACTGTTGCAAGTTATATCATATGAGTATGATTTTGCTGAACTACTCAGCTAATACATATTTATTTTTGTTTCGTTTTGGCTAGAAATACTTTGCCTTCTTTGAGGATTTGCGCTCTTTGATCAATGAAGTTTGTTGTTTATGTGTGGTTTTTGCGTTTTTTCTCTTTATTTCAGCATCATATATGCTTTATATGAATAATTTAATTTCTTTTGTTCGCGAAATCTTTAGGTTTTTTTATTTTGGGTTTCTTCAATGCTTTCGCTAATATCTAATCTAATGGTCCATGTTATAGAGTGACTATCTGATAAATCATAATCTTTTATTTGTTTATATGTTTAGAATGCTTTCCTTGGATTTCCTTTGATTGCATATGGGAGTTCAGGTGAAGTCGTGTAATTGTGTAAGGAAAATCATGCTAGATGATGAGGTGTGGTAAATAATGGTATGCATAGAGAGGTGAGCTTTTACAGGTTGTCAAACCATAGAGAAACTGAAAAATGTTTAGATGTATCTTACTATGTCAAAGGATGAGACTAGATCATTAACTCTCAATTTTTATGTAAGACTATAACCACAACAGCGACCACTGTTGGTCAGCAATTGCATCTCTAAAGACCGCATGCATAAGCTAAAAGTAAGAGACGCTCAAGGAGAAGCTTTAGACGGAAAATTAAGGTAGACATTATGACATATTCCTTACTACTTTTCTCCATGTTAAGTAAAACAATACCTTCCTTTTTGCAGCTTTAAGTATAAATGGTCACAGCTCACTGATGTAATGACTTCAATATGGTATATATTTATCTTCTGAAAATTGTTTCAGCTTGTAGTTTAATTATTTTAGTAATTCATTTATCTTCCTGCTAAAAGTTCCTCTAAAATTCTAAATGAGTGGTTGCTTTCTTCATTACACATTTAAAGTATGATTATTATGTAATAAAAGTTACCTCTTTGATATATAGTTGATCTTATATATTAATGAACAATCGTTGATAAGATCCCAGTTGTCATATAGATTAATCTTTGCTAACATATGGCAGAATTAGTCTGATCATGACGCATTAATTAGACTCGGGAAAATAAGAGGAATATCTACAGGAGTAAGGGTATGAATTTTTCTTCCCTTTTTTTGACATTCTGATATTTGATGGTTTGGTTTGAAATCAATGTTTGAATCTGGATAGGCAGTGTACCATGACTAGAGGGTAGGCAAATTTAGTTTCGAAGAGAGGGAGGTTTGCGGAAAGGAAGATAAGGTTCGGGAGAGTGGAGGAGAGGGAGACCTTGACAAAGAGTTAAAGAGCTTTGTTGGCTTTTTTGGAATGTGATATATGTCATTTGAAGTTTATATACTCTTAATTTTGGGCTAAATGTTTAGGGTATTTTTTGCGCCTCCATAGAAAAAATCCCTTTCTTCTTTTTTGCTCCTTAACTGATTATGTTTTGTATCTGAGAAGCTCTTGAATTTTGAATTAGTTTTCTAATATAATGCACTGAAATTTCTTTATTTTGTGTTTTCTGTGGTATGCTACCATATTAATAGCTTTAGAAAAATGGAAATACCGTCTAATTAGATGCTAAATTTAATTGTGATGTATGTGTATATGTTCTTTATGATCATTGCCGTGAAAATAGGATAATAATTTTCATAAGCTGGCTTATTATTCTTTTTTAGAGAGGGAGGCGATGGGAGAGAGGAGTAGGAGGAGGAGAGGGAGGATGGGGCAGGGACAAAGAGTGAAAGAGGAGAAGGGATGCATGTAGTGCTAACATTATATATGAGAGTGTGAAATTAATTAATCAAAACTTAACTTTAATCAACTCAAAAAGAGTGAATTAGTTGGTTTTGATCCTTCCTTATATGATAAGGAGGTTGAAATCAACCTATTGCACGATTCAACAGGTATCTTAGACATGAATGATTAGTTAATTATTGATTTTATTTGGCTTGTTCAGTTGCCTTACATAAGAAACGAGGCGGAAGACTAGGAATATATGAGGATCAGAGGAAGTGAAAGCAGAGAGTGGACGTGTGGCGTTTAGACTGCGGCTTTGATGAGTAGCGAGTTAGTTGGTGTAGATTATATGCAACTGAGTAACAATAAGCCAAAACTTCACCATGACACTGAGATTTTTCATTTAAATCCAAGTGTGGAAGGTGAATTTAGAATCATTTCTGAGGTGTACATCTATACAATATTTTTTCAGTTGCAATGGTTATTGATACCATTTGGTGTAATCCGATATGCTTATTCATTGTTAAGGATCACATTAATTTTGCTTTTTTTTTTTACTTTCATTGTAAAATGCAAATTATCCATTACTCTTCTCTGAACGTTAATTGTTTAAATTTTTTTGTTGTACGTCTTAGATGATACAAATGTGTGGCGAGGAAAACAGCAGGCAAGGGAGCATTGGATGTTATTGAAAGTGTTTTGTTTTGATTTTGAAGCTTTTGTGATCATGATTAATGGATTTTTGCTTTGTTTAGTTTGTTCTTGGAAGTTCTCTCCCTTGTTTGCTTATTGTATTTGTTTTTTGTTTTAGATGATATTGGTTTTGATTGTCTCTCTAAAGTAATGACTTGGGGTTTGATCATGCTCTAAATTATGAGCTTATTGCACTATAGAAGTATATATTGTCTACTTTAAGGGAACTTCATATCTCAATTACTCAAGTTTTATGGCAAACCTTCATAATTGTGATATTAATGACTATTGGGCACAATATTTTGTGCATCGTGTAACTTGCCTATGAAAATTTATATTGTGATGTATGTGGCATTAATCTACATTTTGCTCCAACTACTTTATTATCTTCCTTTGTTTACTATCCAATAATTTCAACTCAAAGTTTACGCAATATACAAGCAACTACGGATTAAGCATTTGGAGCATTGTGCGCGTAGTGTGCGTGCTTTCCACTAGTATATAAAGTTGTTATTGACTTCTCCAAAATTTAAATGGTTTGAAGTTGAATTGCTTTTGTAGGAAGCTTCGAAGGAGGGTATTAAGTTATTAACTTTGACATAGTCATTGATCCTTGCCCTTTTCTTCAATTAATTTTCCAAAGTCCTCCCTCTATTTCGTCCATTGAGGTCAGCAGATTGAGTTTTTAGTAGATGGAGGAGGTTTGAACTTGGCAAAAAGCAAATACTTCTAAGGGCCTGTTTACTTCAGCTGAAAGCAATGAACTAGAACTAAAAGTTTTTTATGAAGGATTAATGAGTAGCAAAATTAAAGAAGAGCTGAACCAAACTGAACTAAACGGAGCTGAATTGAACTGAACTGATTTTAAAATGAAGTAAACATGCCCTAATTTCTAAATCAATGTAGAGTTTATTAGC
Source organism: Suaeda aralocaspica (assembly GCA_016808085.1). Lineage (NCBI taxonomy): Eukaryota > Viridiplantae > Streptophyta > Magnoliopsida > Caryophyllales > Amaranthaceae > Suaeda > Suaeda aralocaspica. Next base: position 187,883 of record PYUH01000808.1, read on the forward strand.
ATGATTTGTTGGAAACGTCAAATACTATACAATTAATTATTTCAAACATGATTTGTTTAAAACGGATAAAATCCTAAGTGGCGATCCCTAGGGGTGTGCAAAACCGGAAATCGAAAATTTTTCCGATCCGGAAATTCGGATATCCGGATTTTCGGAACCAACAAAATTGATTCCGTATCCGTTCCGGAAAAACCGGAATTCCGAAAATTCGGATATCCAGAAAAAACGGATCGGAAATCCGGGTATCCGGTTTCGAATTATATACTAGAATTTTCTCTAAAATTTAAACATATACCCTTAAAAACCGGATCGGAAATCCGGGAAAATTCGGGAAAATCCGGAAAACTGGAATTCCGGATTTTGTTTTCCTTAAAAATCCGGAATCCGATTTTTTAAAAATCCATTCCGTATCCGTTCCGGTTTCCGGTTTAAAAAACCGGATATCCGGTCCGGTTTTTCCGGTTTTCAAAAATCTTGATCGGAATTCCGATTTTTCGGACCGGAAAATCGGAACCGTAAAATCTTGCACACCCCTAGCGATCCCAATACTCTCCAATTATTTTACTTTAGATATATATTAATTACAAATTGTGATGTATTCATGGACCTTTTTCTAAATTTCATTATGGTTTAAAGATACTTCATATGAAAAGAGATATAAGATGAAACACATAATGAGATACAATCTCTAATAGCTTTTTGTTGCAATATAATTGACTTTTAATTATTTCTCTATTTAGTAAAGTAAAACATATAAATGTCGTTTAAATTGTGTCAATTACCACTATTTCTTTAAAGAACAATTACCAATATACAACTACTAATTAGTATTTAGTAACGTAACATGCATGTTTTACTAATGAGTTAGGCCCTGTTTTTCTCAACTTATTTTTGCTGATCTGAACTTATTTTTGCATAATGCAAACTTATTTTTACTTATCTGTACTAATTTTTGCTGAATTCATTAACAATTTATTAAGGATTGAAACTGATTTTGTTGAACTGGACTTATTTTTGCTGATCTGAACTTATTTTTGTTGAACTGAACATTTTTGCTGAAAATAAGTAAAAATAAGACGAGGATAACAGGGCCTAATTGTTTTATGCGAGGATGGCAATGATAAAATTGATTTTACATAGCAATGTACAACAAAACACAAAAAGAATGGCTCATTTAGTTCGAAGCTAATTTTTAACTCATTTCAAATCAAATGAATAAATTCTTTCTTGTGTTTGTTATCATCTTAGATGCAACTTGTTAAGCTGTTATACTAAGAAAATTACCTTTTTGTACCCTTCTTTAATGCTTTTATCGTTTACTCCTTAATTTTTTGTTTTCTTTAATATCTTCATTAATAATACATTGATATCTTCCCACAACTCCACCAGTAGTGAACAATTTGGCAAATACAATTTACGGTTACTCCCTTTGTTTCATTTAATTCTTTACGTTTCATTTATAGACGTTTGTCGATGCAAATTATGTACCGCTTATATTTTTAATTTTATATTTGTAAAAATTATAAAAACTTGATATTTTAATAGAATAAATGAATACGAATCAACAAAGACCCCATATAAATATATTTTTACTTATACATATAAAGCACAACTAATACTCAAAATATAATTTATGAATAATATCTAAAATTAAAACGTAACCAATAAATTGAAACGGAGTAAATACTGGGCAAACATCCACTTAACGTGCCAAAAACAACACTCTAATCTTGACAGTTATAAACAGACGTCAGATAACATGTAATCATATTTGGTGGGAAAATCCAACGGCTTAAAACAGTACATAAAAAAAAAAGGGATCAGATGTTCAAAACCAAATACACCTATATATGGTCCTATACTAAATATAAGCCATTTGTCAAAATATTCCTTAAATTTTGATTATCTTCCTCCATTAATTTTGAACCTAAAACCTTAGAATTTCATCCAAATATATTAAAGCCCCCCCCAAAACGATGTCGTTTAGTTCATCATTAACATGTCTTCGATCATTGACTTTCATCTCCAAATCATTCAGTGGACACCATGGTAGATATTCCCGCTTTAGAGCTTGTGCTGATATCCCTGATTTTTTTTCTCATGAATGGTAATTTTTTTTTTAATATTATTGTTATTTAGTGATTAATTAGGATTGTAATTATGCAGAGTCTTTGAATTTAGTTGATTAACTGAATTGTGTTTTTAATAGATTTTGGTTATCACTTTTCGAATTGTTACTTGCAGTCATGTCTTTTTAGTTTGTGTAGTTAGGAAGGCGTTGTTCTTTCAGAATGAATAAATCTATATTGAATTGAGACTGGGTCTTTGACTTAATAAGTGCGGAACTTAAATGAACTGAACTGAATCTTAGGCTTATCTGTTAGAAGATGAATTGAGTTGAATTAAATTAAATTAGTAATGGCTAAATTTAAGTCAGTAGGAGAGAAATTGAATTAAGTTAAAATAGTAACCGATAAAATTTAGTCCAAAAGAACACGGTCTTAGTATAGTAGACTAGTAGCTTGTGTACAACACCTTTTTTTGTGAATTACTCTATTCATTTGTGGTTCATTGTAACCGAGACACAGGGTTTCTTATGTATCCATCATTGGCTATTGTTGGTTTTTGTGATTAAGAGTTGGGTTCAAACCCGAGTGGCTCGAGTCGTTTTTATTTTGGTGGAAGTTTAAACCTATGTCCATTATTGCCTTTTGTGCATGAACAAAGGTAAGAAAAGAAGGAAAATGAAAAAAGAGAGAAGCATTGGAATATTGGATTTTTGGTTGTAGTATAGCTCAATGGTTGCCCATGTTCTTGTTAAAAGGTGTAAGGACTAATTTTAATGTTTGGAGCATGTTTACATGTTCAACATTTGTAGCTATTGTAGGACTACTGGTGAAAATACAAAAGCAAGATACAAGATTGGAACACTTTGGGACTTGTTAAGTTGCTAGGATACACATTGCTTAGACCGGATTAAGGATATCGTTGAACATTGTGGCATAAGGCTTCGACAAACTTTGGGGTGTTATATATCAGGATTTAATGATGATTCGGCTACAGCAATTCTCTATCTTTGGTTAATTTGAACATGTCCTTTAACACAAAGCTACTATAAGTTTACCTGTAAGGTTATAGACATTTTGAATTACCCACTTGCAGCTTGAGTCTTTTGGTGCTGTCGTCATTTTGCATAGACTGGAACTCTTTTCTACGGCTTACTTCCTTGAAATTGTTATGTATGGTAGTTGTCTCAGGCACACAGCTTGAGTCTTGAAACCGATGAAATGTTTTTTTGTTCATTTTCATTGAAGTTTACCCTCGCTTCTTGGATCCGTTTGATGCTTAACTTGCTAACATATATGTGTAGGCTTGAAGCTCGCAAAAAGAAGCCTTTAGGTCCAGCTCTAGATGTAATTTTCACCTTCCATACTCTGTTGTTTGATTGTTGATATTTATCAAATCTAAAGGTTGATATAGTTTAGTGCAGAGGAAGCTGTGAGTCACCAGCTTGATGCTCTGAAGCACAATGATCAACCTCATCAAGATCATGGGATCGAGGTTTTGTACAGGGTAAAACCACCATAAACTCTAATGCTATTGTGAATTTGTGATTGCTTTTTCTTCTTCTTTGAATTCTGTAATATGTTAAATTTTCTCTGGTTTTACAGTTTGCTGGATTTGATCCTTTTGAGAGATCCACTTACTTCGGACCATCATTGGATCTAGGGCAGGTCTGTAATTACCCTAGACATCTCTTGATCATATGCAGCATCACAAAATAACATGCCATCACTCTATTTGCTTCTTCTGCAGTTTGAACGCTTCAGGCGAATGTTTCACCAATCAACCTATCGAGTGTTGCTTGGCCACAAGGAATGGAAAATAATGAGTAGCCTGTGGGTTAAGGAGGTAAATTAGGAAATTATATATTATGGAGTATATATGTAAGAAGAATTGCATCTTGAATATGTTTTAATAAATTAGATATTTGCTTGTCCTTTGAATTAATTTGTTATAGTACCTGAATTTCATTGGCGCTATTGTGGGCTCAGGATCGCTTCAAGCAAAGAGTTTGGGTGCAAGGAGCTCGTCCAGCAGAAGAAGAGATATATGAATTTACCATGGTTCAGGTTTGTAACCTACAATGTTCCTTGTGAACAAATTCTTTTTGGAGCATTAGTTAAACACGATATTAGTTGATTCAGGTGTCACTTTTGGTTTGATACTATAGTTTTCTGCTTTTGAGCATCATCTTTCAAGGTCGAACGGGTTCATGATAGCTAAGCCAACCAACTATAGCTTAACTTGTAGTAGATTCTCTTGGGTTTTTATACTTTCATGTGCACGAGTTTATTAAAATTATGATTATAACAAACGATATTAGATGACAAAAACAATGGGGATATCTCTATGATTAGCTATTTAATCAGTTCTGTCTACTTATTGAAAGAAAAAACTATTTTTGATGAATAAGCAGAGGCTTGGGGGTCGCTGGGATGGTTACTGGCTCACCGAGAGTCTACTACATCATGACGAAGACAGCTTCTCAGGTGGCATGGCACATTAAACAACAACAATATGCACTTCATCAAACCAATTGCTTCGAAGTTCTAAGCGATATCCTTTACTATTTCAAGTCATAACAAGGCCCGTCATTGCAATATTATTTCTCCAGATTCTGTACAATTGTACATACGGAGTACATACAAAGGTTTAACTGTTTACCTATTCATATTATTTGTGCTTGTAGAACTTATACTCTTGTGTATAACTATAAGGCACTAAGGCAGTAGGCTTGGGCTGTTTTGCATTTGAACGGGTTATAAGCGAGCTTATAAACGAACTTGAACTAAATTTTCCCGAGCCTTAACTAGCCGAATAATAAGTTGTTTTGAGTAAACCTTGTTTATTAATTAATCAAGGTTAAAAATTTTGTTCAAGCTTGATTATTTATATATGAACGAATTTTAATCAAACCCGAGCTTGTTCGCAAGCTGTTCACAAGTGCATCGGATAGTTGACGTTCTTATCAGTTACCACTATTTGAGCCACATCCTCGTGTTTGCAATGTAATATGCTTACCATTTGAGCTGTGCAACTCTAATATTTTATTACCATTAAATTTTATGATATGATACGTGATAATAAATAAACTTGTAAGAATCAAAGAAAATAAAAATAAAATATGCTACATCTAATTTTTGTTTTCCAATAAATATACAGTCATTTAATTTTCATCTTCTTTTCATTTCGTTATTACATTTTCAGTCTTTATTTGGATACACATATTTTAGGAATGAAAATAATAATCACTCTTTTCAATTTCCATGTCATTTTTTTACATCTGCTTAATCTTTATGTTAATTTGCTACAGCTTAAAATATTATGTATCTAATTAAAGATATATGAAAAGTAATTGGATGACCATAAATTTATTAAATTTCGTTTTTAGTATTAACTACTTTTTGTCACCGTTTTCATATATATGGAAAAGAAAAGAAGAGAATAAATTAATGAAAGAATGACTTAGTTTAGCAAAGGCATAACATTATTGTTCAAATTAATCACGGGGTTTGTGTTTCAAACCTCAAAATACTACTTACAAACCTCTTATAATAAATACCTTAAAACTTTACTCAAAATAAAGCATTTTTATAAGAAAAATCTTATTCGTCTCATCTTAAGAAGCGTGAAACCCACAGCTAAGTATAAGCTCAAACACGACTAATCATATTCTTAGATCACAAAATCCACACAATACACAAGGCAATACATAAATTTCAAATTTTGCTCCGTGTGCATGCAAATATCAAATATGCAATAAGTTTTCCTAAAAGTTGAAGAATAAATAAAAACCTTCAATGTACTAGTGGGCCAGTGACGTGACGTGACATGACATGTACAAATGCTGAAGTTATTATATCTCCCAAAATCAGATAAGATAAGTCCCAAACACTCCTACCCGTCAGATAGATATTCTAACTCCAATCGACGATTGCTAAATATCCACATTAGATAGCCCATACCCCAAACATCCCAATCAAAAACCCACTAAATATAACCACATTTTTTTGTAAGTCCAAGAATCTTCACTTAAACACATTAACACCATCCACAATCACAAACAATTCTCCTACGTTAATAACATTTATCAAACCCATGGCCTCGGCCTCGGCCACTGCTGCCGCAGCTTCATCATTCATCGGGACTCGTCTCCCTGATGTAGCCAAAAACTCAAACCGGATCACATGCCGGTTTGGGTTTGGGCCCAAAAAAGCAGCCAAAAAGGCCCAAACAAAAAAAAGTAGTGGGCTAGGGTCAGACCGTCCATTATGGTACCCTGGCGCTAAAGCCCCAGAATGGTTAGATGGAAGTTTAGTAGGTGACTATGGGTTTGACCCATTTGGGCTAGGAAAGCCAGCTGAGTATTTACAATATGATTATGATGGGCTGGACCAAAACTTAGCTAAAAATGTGGCTGGTGATATAATTGGAACTCGGACCGAAACAGCCGATGTTAAGGCTACGTCGTTGCAGCCATACAGTGAAGTTTTTGGGCTTCAGAGGTTTAGAGAGTGTGAGTTGATCCATGGTAGATGGGCTATGTTGGCTACACTTGGTGCACTCACTGTTGAGTGGCTTACTGGTGTCACTTGGCAAGATGCTGGCAAGGTATATAATATAATAATATATATATGCATCTTAATTACTAATTAGGTTTTTTTTGGTTGTATTTATTTGTTAGGAAATCTAATGTTTGCATGATGTATAATTGTATGTATTGATGTATGCGTGCTTTTTATTGATTTCTTTTGCATGTTTGTTTTAGTTATTGACCAAATTTTGCTATTTGAATAGAGTAATCAAGTACTTTGTCTACTCCAATATAATTGCAACACTTCATATTTACACTTTTCAATGCGTAAAGTAAATTATAAATATTTTGAGTTTTGTAACAGTAAAAATTATAAAAATTAAATTTTAATTAACTATACATCGATATATGAATCCAAAGAAATCTGATATGACTATGTTTTTATAGGTGTATTGAACACAAAAGCTCATCATAGGAATGTTTATAAATAGTGTTAAAACAGTAAGTGTTGTAATTATATTAGAGCGGAAAAAGTATGATTGTTGGAAGTATGCAGTAAGTGATTGTTGGAAGTATGCAGTAAGTGTTGTAATTTTCTATTTCTTTTTGGTAGCACTAGAGTGTTTCACTCGATTTCCATCTCTATAAATACTAGATTGCTACACCTGTATTAAAAAAGTAGGTATTAATTGGTAAGACAAGGAAAATGAGTCGAAAAAAGTAGGTATTAATTGGTAAGACAACGAAAATGAATCCTAATTTGTTGTTCCACCATGTGTGTACCACTTGTGGTGTATTTTATTATTATTTGTTAACAATTTTAATTATTAGGAGCAAGTGGCATATAATTATATAAATGATACATATTTTTTGTAAGAGATAAAAATATACATTTGTTGTAACTATAAGAGCGGAGGTAGTAGTTTGTTTTTCTTGTATCATAATTCAGAAATGAATGATATTAGTATTTGCTTATTTGGTAATTGACTACTCGGGGATCATAGGTATATTTTACTAGGTTTTTTGGTGTTTGAGAGCCACCAAACCGAGTAACGAGTAACAACTTGAGCTACGTATATGTTTTCCTTACATAGTGTAGATGCATATGTGAATGATTTTAGTTATAGAGCATGAAGTTGATGCTTCAATTGTTTCCAATCATTAAAGTGAATGAAACAAGTTTATTGGTGTAGAGAATCAGCTAATATACGTAGGTCTAAGGGGATGTTTGGTGGAGAGAGGATTGGGATGTAAGGAGATGTTTGGAGAGAGTTTAGAGTTTTGACCAGTCAAAAACTCTAATTGAGGTGTTTGGTGAAGGAGAATTTTCGAGACAGTATTTGGTACAAAACTCTAATAAAAACCGTAATTTGAAAAGGTTGGGTATAGGAGCTTTTTCATTAGAGTTTTGGGAACAAAAAATAATAAATGACTATTTTACCCTCATAATTAAACAAATCTAATCCATTTTACAAAAGGCATGTCATTTTATATAACTAAAAAAGTATAAAACTCTAAACAATCAGTAAAATGTTACTTAACATTTATACAAACAACTATTCAAATCATCTGAACAAAAGGTTAATCCTCTAACAGCAAACTTTAAACTCTATCCTCTCTACGCCAAACAGGGCCTAAATATACATTAGAGTATTATAAACTAAAATAATTTGTAGTCATACAAAACCGATGAGGGATTTTCCTAGAACTTTAGAGTTGCTTATAACATTTTGACTTTGACTAATTTTGTAGGTGGAGCTAATTGAAGGATCATCCTACCTTGGCCAACCACTTCCCTTCTCAATGACCACATTGATTTGGATAGAGGCAATAGTCATCGGATACATTGAATTCCAAAGAAATGCTGAGCTTGACCCGGAAAAGAGGCTTTACCCAGGCGGAACATTCGACCCATTGGGTTTGGCATCCGACCCCGAAAAGAAAGCAACCCTTCAGTTGGCAGAAATCAAGCATGCAAGACTAGCTATGGTTGCCTTCCTTGGATTTGCTGTTCAGGCTGCTGTTACCGGAAAAGGTCCACTTAACAACTGGGCGACTCATCTAAGTGACCCACTCCACACTACTATCTTAGACAGTTTCCTGTAGGGTGGTTATTTGGATGAAAATGTGGGATTGGGATACTATACATTTAGCATCCTCTAAACTAAAAGCCATGGAATATGGTAATGTTGTGTAATTCAGGAGTTCCTACTGTAATATTGTGCCAGTACTGTAAAGAGTGGAATATTTGGCAGCTGAAGTAGAATTGAGAGTGCATTTTATAGACAATTATGTGATTATTATTGGCAAATTATATTTGCAGGATTGAAACTGAGCACAAATTTGCGTTTCATCCAGATGCCTCATGCTAGAAATATGCTGCAGTGCCTGATTTTGGGGTCCAATCTTTGCCATCCCACCACCAATTTGCACCACGATGACCTGCTGATCTCTTTACACATCACCTCTCACAATCAGCTTTTTCCTAGAGTGCCTTTACCCGTTCACATTCTAAACAAGTTAACAGCATACCTTATAAACTTTTCCACATCTTACATCATGGACAACAAGCATCTGCAATCAAATGACATTATTCGAGATGACTTCCCACATGAAGTGTCTGTATAGATGCGCCATTAGAAATGCCTTGCTTTTACGAATATGTCCACCCAAGCATGATGGAACACTTCGAGTTCACACCCCTTGCCACATATAAGTGGTCTACACTGCATAGCTCCTTTCCTCCCTAAAAGACCCACCATTTTAATTATCTTCGGTTTGCATTCACTTTACAGAATATCCAATATGCGACATGTGTCCTCATTGAACACTATACTTAGTGCCTCTATATTCCATTCTCTAGACTCCGCACATATAAGTCATCAATCACTCGAATAAAGTGGCTACTCTGATCATTTGTCACTAAACATGCCATATCAGATTACAAAGGAATCTCAAAAAACCGAGCCAAGTCCTTCAAAATGAAGCAACAACCTAGGAAGCCTTGCACACACCCTCCCACGGGAGAAACTCTATGGGCCGGGAACTTTTTTTTGATTCTATATAAACTTCATCTATACATGTATAATTACAAATAGTTTCTCTCTTAAACACTATGTTTGTATCGAAACCTAGAAAGGAAAGGATTGGGAGGGGGAGAGTCAAATTCCATTTTCCCTCCAAAACTCTCCAATTTTGGAGATATTGTTTATTAAAGGAGGGAAATTAGATTCCTTCTTCTCCCTCTCCTTCCTTCTTCAACCATGCACTCAAATTCCCTCCCTTTTCCTCCATTTTCTTGGATCCAAACAAAGTGTAACTGAAAAATAAGCCCCGAACAAACATGACATATCAAATATGTTCCACCTCTTAGTGTTGGTTGGGGTTGGAAGAATGTATGTAAGGTCAAGGAGATCATGAAAGATGTTTTTCATGACAAAGGATGGAGATATGGTGAGCATTACACTATTAAAGCTGGGTACCAGGCACTGATGACTCAAGGGGAAGATGTGTGGTGGCATAAGTGGGTGTGGGAGCCTTTGGTGATCCCTAAACATGCTTTTATAAGTTGGATGGTAATGTTAAATAAGATGAAGACTAGAGATGTGTTAGCTCGATACCATATTGTTGACTCTGAGTTGTGTATGCTTTGTGGTACTGAGAGGGAGACTGTTGTGCACCTATTTTTTAACTGTCAATGCAGTAGGGACTGTCTTAGGGTGACTGGAGATTGGCTTGGAATAGTGCCTTGTAGTGCTTATGATGTGTCACAGGTGCGGTTTTCTTGGAGTAATTTTGGTTCTAGTAGGCTGATCAGAGCTGTGTTATGTTTTAGCATGGCTGCAATGATATACTACATTTGGCAAGCTAGGAACAGATGCTATTGGAATGTGGAGCAATGGTGTTCTGAAAAAATTTGTGCTCAAATTAAACATAATGTGCGATTAAGGCTGCAAAGTGTTAGGCAGGACTCTATTCCAGTGGCTGAAAGGGATTGGTTGCAACAGTTGTTGGTTGGTTGATGGATGGGGAATGGTAGAGTGGAGTTTGCAGTTATCGTTTGGTGCTGTTTGGATGTTTTGGCTGCTGTGCTAAGGATGGGTGCAACTTATGATGTGGTGGGGTGCATTAGTGTGATGTTGATGAGTGTTTGCTTCCATTGTGTGGCAGACTGAAGTGCAGAGCAGGGATTTAAGGTGTAGCATTTGGCAGGTTTAGTTGTGAAGCATCTGGCAGGTTTGGTTGTGGCCTGTTCAGAACTGCAGGCCTGCTGAGACAGTTTTTCCTATTGGTTGTGGCCTGTTTGGTTGTGGGGAGGCTTAGTTGATTCTAGCATGTGGCAGGTTTGGAAGCAAACTGGTGGGCAGTTCCAAATGAAGGTGAGATTTTGTGGTTTGGCAGCTCTGGTGTTTTGTGTATGGAGAGCAAGAAACAGGAGTCTTTGGGAGGGGAGCAGTGGGACTCAAATAAGATTTGCAAGCAGGTTCAGGAGTGTGTTTGGTTGAGGATTCAGAAGATCTCTATAGAGAAAATCAACTCAACAAATAGGAGATTTTTATGTAGGACAGCAAACTTGGTTTAGCTGTCCTCTCTGCTCTCCTTGCTAGCCTCTGCTCAGCTGGCTGGGTTTGTTTGTCCTATTGCTGCAATTGGTTTGGGTTTGTGTGCTATGTGGCTGCAACACAGGTGGTTTGGGTGCGTGGGTTTTTGCTGTTCTGCAGTAGCAGAATTTTGGTGTGGTGTTCTTTAGGTGAGTGGAGTGCTGCTATGTGTTGTTCCACTGCTGTTCTGGTGTTGGTTGAAGCTGCTGTGCAGCCTCTTTTGTTTCTGCAGGTTGCTGTTTGGTGCTGCTTTCAGTGGTGGTTGGGCAGAGGGTTTGTGCAGTAGCTGTTTTGTTGTGCAGTGAGACTGCAGTACAGCAGTCTGCAGTTTTGGTGTGTTGGCTGTGTTGAATGTAGTTGCTGTTATCTTTGAAGTTTTGGCTGGTTTGGCTGTTTTTGGTTGGTTTCAGTTCAGCAAGTTTTGGTGGTGGGTTGTTATGGATGTTGCTGTGCTGTGTGTGAGCAGCTTTGTAGCTGAAGTGGAAAAGTGCAGTCTTGCTGCAGTTATGAGGTGTTGTGGTTGTGCTGTGTTGTGGTTAGAGGGATGGTTGTTTTGCTGGTTTCTTGGCTATGACAGTTGGGTTTGGTTGTGTGTAGTTGTGTAGGTGTTTGTTTTGAATGTCCTAGCTGCTGCTGGCTGTATTTCAGTAGTCTTTGCATTGCAAAGTTGCAGTTTGGCTGTTGAATACTACAGTAATGCAGTCTAGGAAGGGCAGTGGCAGCTTGTGAGCTGGATGTTAGGCTACTACTGGATGCTAGGCAGTTTTGTTGGGTGGTAGGTCTGCTAGTGAGCAGTGCAGATTTGTTGAGGGGGCAGGCTTTTGTGCAGCCTGATTTGAGTTGAAGGCTTGCTTGAGGCTGCTATGGGAAGCCTATTGTTTGGAGTCCATTTTGGTGTGGCAGGGAGCTGCAGTATGCTGTTGTTGGAGTCCTTGGTTGAAGCCTGCTGTTGTTATGTCTGGTGTTATGAGAAGGATGGCTAGTTTGGTGGTTTTGGTTTTTTTGATGCTTTGTTTGTATAGTTTTGGTGTTTTTGTGTCTTTTAGCTTGGGATAGAATTGTTTGTATAGTTGAGTTTTGTTTGGACTACTTAGTGCAGAACTGAGTCAGTTTTGCCAAAGTAGTTATAGGTTGTAATTATGCTCTTCTTTGGTAATAAAATCGCTTATAGTTTACCAAAAACAAAATAAAAAAAAAAAAAACAATAAAAAGGATTGATTAAGTCATCATTCAATTGTGAAATGGTGTTCCGCACTAAAACATTTCCATCAACACATCATTCAATACTTCAATCAAATATAGTCTAAAATTCATCTTATTGGACAAAAGGCTTTAATATCTCATGTATTGCTCCAAGAACAATGAGAAAATACACACTAGTGTACAAGTATATTAACATAAAAGTAACCTAAATCTATTTTTCCCAAAACTAAAACTCTGGCTTTCGAATTGTATTTCCGCTAAGTCTACAATCCTAACTGCCTTACAAGGTATGAGAGTTATGTAAAGAAAGTCATTGGTTGAATGCTTAGTCAGACTTCTAAACTTCTCCCAACGGGAACATTCAGACAGACTCCTCAGTCCTCACAAGAGGAATATTCACACATTCATTTCTCGGTGAACGTCAACTCTGAAGCCAAAGCAATATGATCACTTCCCCATTTCTGAAACCAAATACATACACATCAAAAAGTTGTTACAGTCGAGCAAAGTAACTTAAACAAGGAAAGCAAGGCAAAACAATTTACAAATATAGGTGTGGTGTTGCTCAATACTAGGAAACAGAAAATACACTGCCAAATTTAAACTACCCATAAACCCCTTTTAGATTCTTTCTATTCAATCATTTTTTGTGGGGTGTCTCCATTACATATACCCCTTGTGAAATGGAAAGTGGGCCAACTAAACTAAAAAACCTGACAGAATCTGTTAAAAGGTGGTTAAATGTTGCGAAGATCAAAACATAAGGATGTAAACAAGTATATTTTCGAAAGGTGGTAAAGGATGTGCTTTTAGCATGTCAACCCGATCAAGATTAAACATTAATCATGCTTCTTAAGCATACAAGGAAATATCAAAACCAAGATCAGTATATTTCAATCTGCCTATTAACAAGAATGTAACCTTTGTTGGGAATCCCCCACTGGATTGCATTGCGTCTACTGAAATTGGAGCAAGAACTTTACTGGTGCAGAGGCTTTCAGATCGCCTGTGTGCACAAAAACAAAAACACTTTTTAAAATGGGAGCAGTAACTATGTTCTGAATATGAAAAAAGACCAAAAGGTCCTAGATCTGACAATTGGAGTGTTGCACAATGCTTACTATACCGAGTTTCTTTTCTTTTCTTTTCTTTTCTTTTTTTTTTTAAAAAAGCATTGAGTATAATTGAAAAGGACGAACAATTCGGACAGAACATAAGTTTTACTCACCATATGTAATCAACAGTTCCCATGAAACAAGTGTGATAACTTGTCACAAGTGGCTCTCCATTCGAGTCTCTAGTCCCAGAAGAACCCTAGACAAGCAAACAGAAATTATTATAGGGTGACCCTAAACAAGAGGCATATAAAGAAATAATAACAAGTCCAACAATTGCAGCAGCAACCATATATTAATCATACAAGTACAAATTTTCAGGGCAGAGGAGGTTAACAAATTTTAAACTAATCTAATCAACCTACCAGCATGTTTTCCCCCTAGTATGCTGACTTTGGTGGAACTTGAATTTTATCTATATATACAAACAAAATGCTCCCCTTCCCGTGCTACTTCTAGAAAAAGAGAAAAAGAGCAAAGAAGCAAGTAAAAAAATAGACATTGTTTATGTAGCAACTTTGCACAAAACACTTTATCTAGATGATACATATCTATTGTTTAGAAGGTAGACCATCATGATAATACTTTTTAGGTTCAAAGTAGCCACAATCAAAGTTGCCCTAAGCCAAATAGCATAAATATATGATAAAATTATTGCAACCTAAACGGAAAAAACGGAAGTAATCACATAGTACAACAAGCCATGTCCACATCATGCTATTTCAGTCAATATAACATAAGGAACCCTAAATGAATGAATCTACCTCCACTTCTGAGTATGTACTCCTGAGCTTTAAAGGGTGTTCAAGAATAGTGCTGTTGGCGTCACCAGAAGCAGTAGCTATCTCCATTGATGTCCACAGAGATGGATCATAAAAAGGCTTATCCATATCTATTGTCTGTCCCTCAGAAACCAAATCACCTAACAATAGCAAAAAAGGCTGTCAGAAACTTTGGTCAATTTTTCAATCGACAATCATAATTTTGCAAAGGAATTTAGAATCTTACCAAGATTTGGGGGAGATGCCTCTCCCTCAGAATTTAAATCAGACAAAGTTTCTTCAACGTCTTCACCAAAATCCTCATTAACTTTTACAGACCCATCAACCCCACTCAATGATAGCCCCCTGAATTCGTCACTTATATCATGGTTCAACTCTGAAATTGTGTTTGGATTACTAGCTTCATAAAGGTTTGCATTTTCCCTAATGTTCTTGTTAGATAAATCACTGACAGAGGACAACCTATCGCTGTTGTCAGTCCAGCTACTGTCTACAGCTATTGAAATTTCTTTTATCTCCTGCTCTTTTAGCGGCAAAGCAGAGCAAATGACATTATCAGTTGATGACACAGAAGTGAACTCAGGAGAGTCAGGAACTTTAAGTGTCTTGTTGATTGGCAGATCAGATAAATTGGATGCATCAATCTTAACTTTACTGATATCATTGTGGCAATCCTGACTGTCACTCAAATAATCAGTTGATTGGCTTTTCCCTACATTCTTCTCAAATGAGCTCGCCGAAACATTCAGCAAAGAACCAACAGGTATTTGGTTATCGTTACTTTTGAGAGAATCATTCTGCCTATCAGTAATGGTCTGGACTGCTGTTGAACTAGCTATATTACTAGTTGGCTGTTCCCTAGGAAAATACGAAAATGATAACCCCAGATCTAAGAAATAGGGTGAGAAGTTAATTCAGAAGTTTTGGAAGAGGATTAAAGTACCTGGGCTGAAAATCACTGCGCCTAGGCGGGGGGCGAATTTCAGCAGAGGCTTGTCCTGAAATTTTGTCCCTGTCAATTTCAGAGATATCTAACTGCCAATTGCAAAGAAATATATTAAGAATACAACCTCAGCAGTGAAATCACTTATTCAAAAGAATGACAAGGCTCCAACTGTACCTTTTGCTCAGATATGAAGTTGTACAAAGGACTCTGCCAAGGGTAAGTAAGTAAAGTGTCATCGTAAAAGCACATACATTGACTTAGAGGTCCTTATATAACAAAATAAAAGATAGCAAGTTTACCATTGGTGTGCAATTAAAATCACCACATAGGACTACTGGAGCATTGTCCCACATTTTTGATATAGCTTGAGCCTTTTCAAGGAGTATCCTGACCTACATCCAGAAATAACCCAATTCAATAGGCTTTTTACAAGATTCTGTATGGCTCTGGCTCATTGGCCTCATTCAGAAACGACAAGGGAGTACAAAGAACACATTACAACCAAACAAGGTACACAAAGAAATATCTACAGCCTTTTTCATATGTCAACAGCTTCATACAATTCAGTTAGCAAGATCATTAGACATAAAAAATTATAAAGTATGGAACAAGCGATATATAGGCTTTCAGTACAAAAACAAGCATGCCCGCCAATTATAAAATCTGTTCTCAAACAAGCTATGCCACACAAAACCTTTTCATAAGTATAAGGAAAATTAGATTTTAATAATCGCAACTTTTGGCGGTACGCTTCCTACCATAGTATTTGAGAATAATCCCAAGCCTTTATAGCCCATCTACATTAATTCCATCATTTGTGAAATTGTGCTTTTTATGTGATGATGCTAAAAATTAATAGATGAATCAATTGTTTCTGGTGGGAATTCTTTTCCGTTTGAAACTCAATCCCCCACAATTTATTTTTGTTCTGGGTGCTCCAATTCTTTGAATCAATTGTTTCTGGTTGAGTTGTGCAATTAAGTTTCCCCATAATTACACTCATTTCATCCTTTGTGGAATGGTGCTTTTTATGTGATGATGCTAAAAATTAATAGATGAATCAATTGTTTCTGGTGAGAATTGTTTTTCATTTATTTGCCCTGACTGCTGTTGGTCTTGATTATTTTCCTATATCCTAATTAGAAAATTATGTATATTTGGTTGAACTATCCTTCGAATCCGATGATTACATACTGGTCTTGAGAATTTCCCTAATTAGAATATTATGTATATTTGGTTGAACTAACCTTCGAATCTGATGATTAGATGCTGAACTAGTTGAATTGTGGGAGGTCAATGAAAAAGTTACATAAAGAGAAAGATCAAAAAGTTCAGACTTTGCAGTAAAAAAAAGAAGAGGAGAACAAAGATAAGAGTATAGGACGATGTAATCAATTCGAAGCATAAAAGAAGAGTGAGAAGATGAAATTTGAAGAAAAATTAACAGATCAACGAGGATGGAATGAATGTTCTATTCCTTCACCCATCCAGCATCAAGTTAAATTAAAAATTCCACTACCGTTCATTTCCATATATCACAGGGAGCAAACCATTTCTTCTGGCAATTTGAAATGCATCTCAAAAGATAATAAAGCCAAGTCAAACTCCTTTTGCAAGGACAAAGAATTAAAACTGGTTTTAGCAGGTTAACACAAAGAGTCGAACAAAAGACAATGAGCTAGAAAGGTAGGGTTATTCATAATTTCTCAAAGGTGAGATGTCTAGTGAAGACCTCCAAAAGGAGAGATTATTAAAATCCATTTGTCCTATATATAATCATATGCATGGTTTTCATGTCATAGCTTAAATAGCAAGAAGCGAGGATCAGTTGAGTAACATGTGTTAGGTCAAAAATTAGGCAGAATCCAAATGAATTTTTCACAAGCTTGACATGCACTATTCTATAGAAGTAGGAAATCAATCAGAACCGAGTTGTAAAGTACTGCTGAATTAATGTAAATTAAGGATGAATTTGTGGAATGATTGAATTTGATTGATAATAGCTGATTGATAACAAGTGACTTGAGGTCACAACTCTACAAAAGTGGCTTGAGGTCACAACTCTCCAAGTTGATTCTTAATTTCTGCATACCTCTCTAGCTAGTTCTCTGGCTACTTATATTACATTCAATTACTCAAAATAGTAGAACGTGCCTTAATTACTACTACTACTACTTCATGGAATATTCTCAAAATAACAGGAGAAAGTAAACTAATAAGTTAAAATAAGATGAGCCAAAATAACAGCTAGTGGTTAGGTGAGTCAGTTGTTGCTGTTGTCTGGTTGTGTCTGCTGTTCTGCCTTCTGTTGTTTGGGCTTCTTCCTTCTGCTGTACTTGTGAGTGGTGGTGTGGGACGGTTCATTACATCACCCGCCGCCCAAAGAGCCACCTTGTCCTCAAGGTGGAAGATCGGAAACCGCATGTTCAATGATTCAGCAGCCTCCCATGTAGCCTCGAACTCCGGCAGCCCTTTCCAAAGAACCAACACCTCACTTGTACCTCCTGCTGTTCTGACCCCCAACACCTTCTCTGGTTCTCTACCTACAATTCTAAGTCTGAAGAGAGCTGAGGTGGCAGTGCTTTGAGTTGTATCTCATTACCCACAGCTTTCTTCAGTTGAGATACGTGAAAAACCGGGTGGATTTTACAATCTGCTGGCAGCTCCAGCTTATATGCCACCTTCCCAATTCGTTCCACCACCTCGTAGGGCCCGTAGTAACGCGCGGCAAGCTTCTCAAATGGTCTGCGAGCCAACGATTTTTGGCGATATGTCTGCAACTTGACAAACACCTTGTCCCCAATCTCTAGTTCCACCTCGCGTCACTTCTGATCAGCATATGTCTTCATTATTTGTTGGGCACGCAGTAGGTTACCTCTGATTTCATCCAACACGTAATCCCTTTCCAATAACGCCTCTTCCAGGAACCCCACTGGTGTTTGCCCCTTTCCAATTCGTACCACTTGGGGCGGTTTCCGTCCATACAACACTTGGAAGGGAGAAAGCTGAGTAGATGAGTGGATAGCAGTATTGTAAGAATATTCGGCCCAAGGAAGCCACCGGGACCATCCCTTGGGTTGTTCCCCAGCAAAACATCATAGGCAAGTCTCTAAGCCCTTGTTCACAATTTCCGTTTGTCCGTCGGTTTGAGGGTGATACGAAGTGCTTCGCCTCAAATCCGTACCATGTAATCGGAATAATTCTCGCCAAAACAGACTCAAGAAAATTCGATCTCTGTCAGAAATAATACAATCCGAAAACCCATGGAGACGAACCACCTCCTTCACGAACGCCTCTGCCACTTCCTTGGCTGAGAAAGGGTGCTTCAACCCGACGAAGTGGGCGTACTTAGACAGCCGGTCCACCACTACGAATATCGTATCAATTCCCCTTGATTTCGGCAGACCCTCAATAAAGTCCATGCTGATTTCTGACCATACCGCCTCGGGGATGGCAATAGGCTGCAACACCCTCGCAGGGTGTTGCTGGGAAAACTTGTTACGCTGACAAACATCACACCCCCGAACGTACAGCGATACGTCCTTCCTCATTCCAGCCCAAAACCACTCCAAAGCCATCCTTAAGTAAGTCTTAACTTCCCCCGCATGTCCTCCTTCCGGCGTATCATGATAGGCTTGAAGCAGGCTTAACTTGTATTTGGACCCTTTTGGCACAACCATCCTCCCCTTGTACATAACTCGCCCCCTTTCCACGGTGAACCCCTTCGGACCTTCACCCTTCTCGATTTCAGCCTTGAGCTTAATTATGTCCGCATCCTCACAAGCTTCCTTCTCTAATTCAGCCCAATTAGTTGTGCATTTGGAGACCATCGCCCCCAACTCAGCCTCGTCATCCCCTCTTCGAGACAGCGTGTCAAGCCACTCGGTTGGACACCCCCGATTTATACTGTATATCAAATTCATACCCAATGAGTTTTTGGACCCACCTTTGATATTCCAACCCAACCTCTCGTTGCTGTGTGATTTATTTGACGCTTTGTTGGTCACTTCGCACCACGAAGCGCCGCCCCAATAGGTAGTGTTTCCACTTTTGCACCGCCAAACAAACCGCCATCAACTCTTTTTCATAAATGGATTTCTCCCGGCTCCCGGAACCGAGTGTCTTGCTAAAAAAAGCAATCGGCCGCCCTTCCTGCATCAGCACAGCCCTAGTCCAAACCCCGAGGCATCCATCTCAACTATGAAGGCCTTGCGAAAATCCGGCACTGCGAGAACCGGTGTCGTGGTCATCGCCTTCTTCAATTTCTGGAAAGCTGCAGTAGCTTCCTCATTCCAAGAGAACCCATCCTTCTTTAATCGTTGGGTTAGTGGGTAGGCTATTTGTGAGTAGTGAGCTATGAATTTTCTGTAATAGCCTGTAAGGCCCAAAAATCCCCTCAATTCTTTTAAGGTCTTGGGTTTGGGCCAAGTCAACATGGCCCGAACCTTGTCTTGGTCAACTAACACTCCTTGTGAGATGATATGGCCCAGATATGCCACTTTGGGCTTGGCAAACTCACACTCTTTCTTGTTAACAAATAACTGATTTTCTTCAAGCTTTGCCATCACCATTCTAACATGCTCTACATGATCATACTTAGTTGAGCTATACACAAGTATGTCATCAAAAAATACCAAAACAAACTTGCGTGAATAGGGACGGAATACCTCGTTCATGAGTGATTGAAAAGTGGTCGGAGCATTAGTGAGACCAAATGGCATTACGAGGAATTCGTAATGTCCCTCGTAATCCGGAAAGCCGTCTTGTGGGTGTCCTCGGCCTTCACACGGATTTGGTGATATCCCGCCTTGAGGTCTAACTTTGTGAACACGAGCTCCACCCAATTCGTCTAGCAATTCGTCGATAACGGGAATAGGGTACTTGTCGGGGATCGTCTCCTTGTTTAAGGCCCGATAATCGACGCAAAAGCGCCATGATCCATCCTTCTTTTTGACAAGTAGTACCGGGCTTGAGAAGGGACTAGTTGATGGTTGGATGATGCCCGCCTCCAACATTTCTCGAATGAGTTTTTCGATCTCATCCTTTGAAATTGCGGGTAGCGATAGGGTCGTACGCTTACGGGGTTGCTCCCTTCCTTCAACACAATTCCGTGCTCATGGCCCCGTGGAGGTGGGAGGCCCATAGGTGTTTTAAACACTTGGGAGTATTTACGCATCACTTCCTCCAAAAATTCTGGAATTTCTACACTCCCAGCTTCCCCTTCCTCGTTACTCCTCTCTTCCATCTAACATAATTCCACCAACACCCCTCCTTGTTCTTTCCTCACATTACGGATCATTGCCTTCAAGGAGACTCCTGTTCGGGCTAAACTCGGGTCCCCCCTTATCATCACATTTCGACCTCCATGCTCAAAGCTCATCTCTTGTAACTTCCAATTAGTTTTCACCATGCCCAGTTTCTCACTCCGAGAATCATGTCGGAATTCCCAAGTTTAAGGGGAAGGAAATCCTCCGTGATGATGATGCCGCCATTGAGGGTCAGTTTAACCTCCTTGCATTGCCCCCGTCCTTTGACTGCTTCGTCGTTTTCGAGAGAGACCTCGAACGAGCCCTTCCCCATGACTGTTAATCCGGCAGCCTCCACCGCAGCTAGGGAGATGAAATTATGGGTCGCTTCCGAGTCCACCATAACCACCACCTCTACCCCGCCAATTTCTCCCATCATCTTCATGGTTTTCAGACTTGTTAGTCCTACAAGGGAGTTGATTGAGATCGCCGGCGGCGTCTCGTATTCCTCCACTTCCGGTGCCTCCATCGCCGCTAACTCGCCGTCATCGCTCTCCTCCTCTTCTTCCACTAACAAAACACTAAGCTCCTTTGCCTTGCACCGGTGACCGATTCCCCACCTTTCATCACACTTAAAACATAAATTCTTCGCCATTTTATCCTGGAGTTCCTTCTCCGTCAGGCGCCGGACCTTGCCGGAAAATTTAGTCGGAGGTGGCCGGTCCAAGGCCACCGAGCCCGATGACTGGCTCGACCCAGTGGGCTTGGGACCCGCCAGACTTGGTTTGCTTGATTGAACTGAAACTTGGGGTTGGGCCTATGTTTGATTGTTGGGCCCCAACAGCAGGGTGTGGGTTGGGCTGCGGTTAAAGTATGAAAAACGGGTTAACTTGTTGACTAATGAGTTTGTCCTCCTCTGACTACTCACTCTGTTTCTTTCTTCGATCCTCAAGGCTAAATCCATAGCCTGCTCAAGAGTTAAGGGATTTAGCATCCTTATCTCTGCCTTAATTTCCTCCTTAAAGCCGTTGACAAGCTGGCCCTTCATAATGCTCTTCGGCACGTCTTCCAAAGGGGATGCCTTCTCGATGAACGCCCGTCGATATTCGCCGACCGTGGTGGTATGCGCGACAGCCAACCATTGTTCATGTAAGGTCCCGACGTTCATGGGTCGGAACTGTAAAAGTACCCTCTCCCTCAAGTCCTCCCACGAAATCACTGGCCTCCTCCTATTTTCCCACTGGTACCACCGAAGGGCATCTCCTTCCATCGAGACGACGGCAGCATGCAAATTCTCATGACCCATTAAATTGTAAAACTGAAAATATTGCTCTCCCCTAAGTATCCATCCATCCGGATCATTTCCGTCCAGCGTAGGCATTTCCAGCTTCCTGTACTTCCAGTTTCCTCGGCTCTCATTGCCTTCCCCTCTTTCAAATCCGCCACTCCTCCTTCCCTCGAGCCCTTCTCGCGCCCTAAAACAACGCTGTTCCACCTCCTCTGTCTCACGAGGGTCAATTTGCCTCTCCCCTGTTTTCTCCACTAAAGCCTTTAACTCCTCAAAGAACCTCTCTTGACTATTCTTCAAACTGGTCACCTGGCTGTCCTGTGTTTCCCGAAAGCGTCCCAAACGCCCCTCTAAGCGTTGGTTGGCTTCCTCTTGGTTTTTCGTGAGGTTTTCCTCTAAAGTCCTACGCCATTCTTCCATACTCGTTGCTACTGCTCTAGACACAATCTGCTGAATCGTGTCGTCGATGTCTCGTACCTTGGAGGTTACTTCTCCTAAGGCCTCCTCGATGGTGTCCAAACGCTGCACAGTGGAAGTCGCAACCATGTCCGCTCTGATACCAAGTGTAAAGTACTGCTGAATTAATGTAAATTAAGGATGAATTTGTGGAATGATTGAATTTGATTAATAATAGCTGATTGATAACAAGTGACTTGAGGTCACAACTCTCCAAGTTGATTCTTAATTTCTGCATACCTCTCTAGCTAGTTCTCTGGCTACTTATATTACATTCAATTACTCAAAATAGCAGAACATGCCTTAATTACTACTACTACTACTACTTCATGGAGTATTCTCAAAATAACAGGAGAAAGTAAACTAATAAGTTAAAATAAGATGAGCCAAAACAACAGCTAGTGGTTAGGTGAGTCAGTTGTTGCTGTTGTCTGGTTGTGTCTGCTGTTCTGCCTTCTGTTGTTTGGGCTTCTTCCTTCTGCTGTACTTGTAAGTGAGTGGTGGTGTGGGACGGTTCATTACACGAGTCAACAATATAATAAGAATATTACTCTGCAACTCAATCTCAGATTTCAATCAAAACCAAGCTAGCTAGTTTAGTTAGGGGGTTCTTGAAGATCAATTTCAGCATATTACTGTGTGTAACACAAAATTTACCTTCTTTATTTAATCTTCTGAATTGTCAAGTACTAGAAAAGGTAAAACATAATGAATTTGCAATACACAAATTTCACCAAATATATGGCAGTAGTATGGCTGTTTGCACAAAGAACTTGTACAACCTAAATAGGTCATAATACCTGGCCAAGTTTGATTTCTCCCCTTCTTGGATTGTAAAGGACATGAATGTTACATATGACAACTCTTTTGGGGCCTTCTGAGCTGCAGAGGTACAATCAGGCTTCATTTATTAAAGCAATCACATAGCATCAAAGAAATAGATAGTCTAGGACATAAGTGGAAACGGACATGTAAAGGGAATGAGAGATTCATATGCTTCTGTTAATGTTTATATATTAGCCTCTCGATAACTTTATAAAGGAGATACATTCAAATGATTCATATCACCACAATCGTTGACAGATATCTTGCTACATCTTCTGACAAAAGAGCCTACTTGTGTCTTGTAAATGGTAAACTATCAAAGGCAAAATAACAACCATAATCCCAAAAATGTAGGGATGACAGGATGATCGTAATAAGCTCCAAACTACAGAACTCCTGACAGCTATAGCTTGAGCGTTTATGGCATAGACCCATACCTAATCATACTGAAACCAATTAACGGTAACTAAATGGGAAACCAAGGAATCCCAGATGAAACATTATACGCACCTAGAACCTGGAAGACTAGCATGCACAAAACAAAACAATAAACTGAAAGTAATGGAGCAATACTGTGCTAAATTGTCAACAGAAAAATTCCAAAAAAATCGTCTATGGCCAAGTTATACAATTTCTCCTGTAATGGCAGCACAAGTCAACAAGTACTCCAAACTCAATCAAAATATACTTTTGCTAACAGAATAAACTCCACAAAGGCATGTATGTCAAACTGAAAATCTATAAGCAAGCATTACCAGCAGTGCAAGTCAATAAGTACTCAGAAGTCAGGACTAAAATTTAATTATACTATTGCTGAGAATCTTTTAGCAAGCATTACCTTGTTGAAGAAGCCAACTTCTTATTTGAAATAAGTGACTGTAAAATAAAAATAAAATTAATATCCCCTATATAACTCCAAAAGAAAGGAAGAAAGATCCAAGATCAGCAACATACCTCTAAAACACAAATTTGAGCAACATTATCCCGCATTCCATGCTTATTAAACTCAACACTCTCTTCATACATCAACCTAAACCTAAATCCATGATTTTGAAACAGAAGTCACACACAACTCAAGATTTTGATCTATTTTACAGAATTAATTAACATACAAAATAGGAAAAATAAAAAAGTGAAGGAAGCTTCATCACTTACAGCTTAAAGAAATCTGGTTTCTAAATGCTCCTTACCTTGTTGTTCGCCAAAAGATAGCACATCCATCAACAGGATCACCAGTGCGCATCTATTACATATGGAAAATAATCAGGTTATGATGCAAAAGGAGCACAAATTGCAATTCTTAATAACACTTTTAGCAACTTATGCATCATGCGTTAACCATTATACAATAATTTACATGCTTCAATATTTAAAAATTCCAAGGATCTACTCTAGTTGTGTGGGCAATGCAACAATTAAGAAACAAATGACTGTCAAAAACTAATTCAAAATCATTGATAAGTGTTAAATTACTAGCCATCTATAGAAACAAATTTTTCATTCCCCTTTTAAGAGACAAATAAAACTCACCATGTTTGACAAACTTAAGGTATTTAACTCTTCTTTAGAGGAGATAAAATCAACATGTAAACAAAAGCTCTTATCAAGAATAAAGATTCATGAATTACTATGGAAGTATGCTCAAACTTGTCACAACCTTCCAAATACCATTGTATCCACGAATCCTCAAGTCCTCCTCCAACTCATTAAATTTGTCAACCTCCTGGAAAAAAGAAAAGAAAGAGGTTTTTGTCTAAGATCAAAGTTGGACGGAATATGAAACAGAAAACACCAATGACCATTAAGGTGCCAGCAAGGAACAGTAGACCGATATATGTTACAAAGCTATAATACCATCATTATGATACTCATAACATCTAGCAATAGCATGGGAAAGCCCGTTGATTCATATGGCAAGATGATAAAAAAAAATGAATGATGATCACATTCTGAATGAATAAATGAGAGGAGAAACAGTAGGACATGCAAGAAAGCAGAGTAATGTTCAAGTAAAGACATAACAAGAGCACTTCTAAATCACAAAACACAACATTTAGTCAAGAAATGCTAGGAGTAATATTAGAAGAGAGAAGTGACCTGAAAGCACATTATGTCAGGTGACCACAACCGAAGTTCAAATAGTATGTTACTCTTTCGCCACTCCCAACTCATAAATCGGCGAGGGATATGAAAGTACAGCTTCCGATGGCTATTGGCAAGGTAGTCAGCAAGTATATTATATGAGAGAACCACAAACCTCTCTGCAAGAGAATTGGACAATTAGGCCATGTAGATAGGACAACGACCTTACCACATATAAAGCCTTCTAGCACAACATAATTACAATAGCAAAACAGTGTCGCTTAATGGCCATAATGTAAGAAACAGAAAGATAGGTCACCATTTGAGGCCTCCAGATCAAACTAGGTTGAATTTTTGCACTTGACACATGCACGGTAAACAATCAACCATGATATAAATTAAATGTCTACGACACCAGTCAAATCTAACCCTCGAACAATTACAAACCAATAATTGTCTAAGTTTCTCAAGCAATATGATAACAATGCATGTTCAAGTGTGCAACAGGCCAACAGCATCAAAGTCACAGCAAGTATATATGGTCACTCTATGGGCTATATCAATGTACACATGTAGGCATACCAATATATGTATGAAGGTAAATTTAACTACTCGACAATTATAGTACTAAATTGTGAACAATCTATTCCCTCTATTCATCAATTTGAGCCAAGGAATAACCAATGAACAAGAGAGTTAACAATGTACACACTTTTTCGGTTAAAAGCCTTGCACAAAACACAATAGCAGTGCCTCAAGCATACAAGAGGATGCATTTAACAAAGAAACATGAAATCAAAGCCCATTATATTCGGATATAATACTAGCAGGTATACAGAAGGCTCCAAAACTCTCCAACAGCATCTCTCTGGATCCTTTTGCTTATTATCTTTCAATTTCCATTCTTAGTTAGGGCTGTCCCACCCACCCAC
>PYUH01000808.1:214185-224534 GCA_016808085.1 Suaeda aralocaspica
GAGAACTGTTTTTTTTTTTGTTATAGCAGAATGATAATTTTAGATGGATGCTGAAAAAAGAAAATCATTAACCATCACCTAAACTGTAACTGTAATTGTTATAATATTAGAGATTTGATACCCAAAACTGTTTTGATCATATTTAACCAATCAGTTACCAACTACCGTTAGGCTTTGATTAGGGGACTAAGGCTTCAATAGTCATTGATTGAGTTACCTACTGTTAGGGTTTCAGAAC
Organism: Suaeda aralocaspica; assembly: GCA_016808085.1. Taxonomy (NCBI): domain Eukaryota; kingdom Viridiplantae; phylum Streptophyta; class Magnoliopsida; order Caryophyllales; family Amaranthaceae; genus Suaeda; species Suaeda aralocaspica. The sequence continues at coordinate 214,424 of PYUH01000808.1, forward strand.
CATAATTTGGAACATTTCATTTTTTTCCCCCAGGAGGGTGGGGGTGGGGGTGGTGGTGCCCCCACCCCCACCCTTCCTGGGGGAAAAAAATGAACTGTTCCAAATTATGGTTCTGAAAACCCTAACAGTAGGTAACTCAATCAATCGACTATTGAAGCCTTAGTCCCATAATCAAAGCCTAACGGTAGTTGGTAACTGTATTGGTTAAATATGATCAAAACAGTTTTGGTTATCAAATCTCTAAATATTAACAATTACAGTTACAGTTTTAGGTGATTTGGTTAACTGATTTTCTTTTTTCCAGCATCCATCTAAAATTATCATTCTGCTATAACAAAAAAAAAACAGTATACATTACATTTTGTGCATGCCAAGTTGGTAACAGACTGAAATATTCGTTTACATTGTAAAGCCAAAACTGCTGAATTATGGAGCATTTGACTGAAATTGATAATTTAAAGTTGGGCTACATTACAATTTCACCTAAAAAACTAAAGAAATAGTCTATTTACACACTAAGGCATTCAACCAGTTGCATACTTCTTCCTCTCAAATCTTAAGCACTCAACAACACCCACCAAACAAAATTGAGAATTTTGTTAAATTCAAGTTGCTCAAGAACTAAAGTTGGTTATTTGAGGAGTCTTGAAGAAAATTATATTAGAATAATGGTTAATGGTTAAATAGTTTACATACCAGAATATACGATTAACTACTTAACGGAAACCAATCTTAATGGGACAATAAGACAATTAAGGTTCCAAATTGGCAAACTATGACATCTAGTTACCGCAAAATAGTGAAACAGGACGATTAATTACTCACGGAAACCCCTACTTACAATGGCATTGCTACAGGCTTTCTTGAAGCCTAAAAAAAGGATTGGTTTAATAACCTTTTCACACCCCTATTTACCAAGTCCCTATTCTCTTCAAATGGTTTGTTATTGAACACAAAATAGACCAATCAAAATTTAACTAGATTTTTTAAGGATATAAAAAATAAAAATAAAAAATTGTTGATTTTTACCATTGTAAACAAGTTTCACAGATTGACATTAGAAATACAAGGTTATTAGCGCTTGACTAGAATTTGGCATTAAATTAAAAAAAATGGAGGGAGAGAAATTATGTAATCAACTTTTGCAATTTCTCTAATTGATTCATGACTAATCGACCCCAAATTATCTTGGGAATAAGGCTTTGTTGTTGGTGTTTTGCATATTGAAATTGATTGCTTAAAACTTTTTGTTGATGAGCCTAATTTGATTCAATTTTATATTTCATTCCCTTTTTCTTTAATGCATTACTTTCTTCCGCTTGAAAATTCTATACAAAGTATTCAATAAGATTGAGGTTTTTTTTTGGTTAATTAAAAATATAATAAAATAACAACTACAAACTAAGAAAATATTAGGCACTTAGCAAAGTTAAGTTCATTAAAGCCCTTTTCTTTAACTTATTTGAGGTGAGTTGAAATATACTGAAATGAATATATAATGCACACTTAGAAATTAGTGAAACGAATCAAAATGAACTAAACTTAACTGAATTGAAAATAAGTTCATAAGAATAGGGCTAAATGAATGTTTGGCAACAAGAAATTATTGGTAATAATTGGCATATACTGGAAAGAATTTTATGTGTAATTAGCAAGGAGCAAAACATTGTAATCCTCATCGTAGTAGTGACTCATCCCCAAGCTTGTAAAATTTGAGAGGTGGTATTGGATGGATATGTAAACTTTAAAGAAAAATTAACAATTTGAAAGTGCAGTAGCATTGGCATGAGGATGAACACTAATTTTCCTCACAAATTTACATAATATTGTTTACTATAACCCCTATCTATAACCGGTGGCAAACATGTAATAAGAATCAAGTTCCATTAGGTAAAAAGAGAAATTGGTATTGTTTAGATTTGGCGGTGAACTGGTGATTTAGAAGAATTGAATATAAACATGGAAAAATAAAGCACTATTTCAAATGGCATTAACTACCATCCACTAAGTATGATTCTAGTGTCATCTCTTCACTCTATAAGTAAGACATTATTAAAACTCCTTTATCCTATGATATATGACAATAGGAGAACCGTCTCAAAAGTTAGCCTAACGGTGGAGAGCTCATAGTCCTACCGTCTTGTATAAAACCCACATCATCCTCCCACAATACCAATGTAGGATTCAAGTCCCATACCTTGCAATGGACCGTAACATCCTCCATCCCTTCGCCCTAATAATTATTCACTTAGTTTTAGTTCCAATACAAAATTCAAAGCAACTTGTCAACCTTCTTATCTACTCAACCGTCTTTAATGATTAAATTCCAACATAAACACAAATTGTTTCATGTCAACCAAACAAGTCGAAATCATTTCCTAATACTTTCACAAGTGGAAAATAACATCTTGCAGAGAAATCAAATTCAATTCCCCTAATACAATCCAATAATTCCTAACATCATCATCTTCTACAAACAACAAACAACAATGAACTACCTACTAACAACAATTTACAACTAAAACAAACAATAAATAGTGAAATTACCATAATGAGGAGGAGGAGGATGCTTAGCAACCTCCCAAGTCCGATAATCAGCAGGCTTCGGCCGCTGCACTCTACCTCCTCCCTGCGGTTGATTAAACGACGGCGATCTTCCTCTATAATTGCCACCTCTATAACCACCACTATTTGACGGATTATAATTATAATTATAACTATTGTAATTGTAATTAACAGCGCGAAAATCATTGTTTCGGACACCGGTATTGGAACCTCGAACATGCTGAAAACTTGATTCCGCGTGAGGACGATCGGAGAAAGGACGGCGACCTCGGCCTCTGCCACCTCGGAACTGCAATGGCGATAGAGAGAAACTGAGAAAGAGAAAAGAGAAAGTGAGTGAGGAAAGAGGGAGAGAGTATGTTACCGGAGTTCGTGAAGTAGAGGACATGGCGGTGGCGGCGGAGGCTGCGGCGAAGGTGGTGGAGGTGGTGGTGAAGGTTGGTGGAGCGTCGACGATGGCGGCAGCAATGCGGTGGACAGAGAAGGAAGAAGATTGTCGCATTTGGGAGTTTTGTGATTCACAGAAAGATTGTGTTGTTTTTAATGTAGTGCCCTATTGAATATTGTTGTTGAAGGCTTTATAGTTTGTTCCTCACGTTTGGGTTGGGCCGTTATCACGCTAGGCAAGACCGCAACCGCGTTTATAGCATACAACTTTTATTACAAATTAGTTGTAACTTGCAACAAACTAATACGCAATATTATTTGTGACGTATATTTTCATTTATGAGGAAATTCTATTTACTATTGTAAGTGTCAACCTAGGTTGCACAAAAATAAATAGCGTTACGGGTATGGACATAAAATGGGTATGGAAAAACGTCATTGAAAAATTTGAGGATACGGGTTTGTAAAAGAAAACAATAAAAATATATAAATTTTTATATAATTTCAATAGAATATAGAGGTAAATATCAAATTTGGTGATGATAATATGATTATAAAATATAATAACTACTAAAAACTTAAAAGACATAAACAATTAAATCGGAAAAATAACTCAAAAGCTATGAGATACTCGAATGAGCCTAATCAATTACGACAATGTGGGTACGTGTGTCGGTGTCATGTCGGTGTTGGGTACGGGGTACGGCAGGTTAAAGGTGTGTCTGTGCAACCTAGGTGTCAACCATACAAACTCAAAATGCAAAATGACAATGTTGAATCAAGAAGCAAAAAATTTAATAGACTTGTGAAAGTTCCGCTTGATATTGCTTTTTTTGGTTGAATTCATTTGTGTTTAGATTGTATGTTGATCCTAATTGTATGTACTATGTAGAGAGTGAAAAAAAATTACTTGTAGTGTTCTTAATTGAATTCAATTTGTCCAATATATGTAGGACAATTAACCATTTAAGAGGTTTGTCTAATGTTTTTTTAGATTAAACTTATTTGACAATGATTTGGCATAAGTTAACTTCACGTTTTGCTCTATTGATATTACGTGATATTTAATATGCATTCGGAGCATATAACAAATTGTGCTTTCGGAATATTCAAATTTTTGTGAGTAATGTTCAATTTTCAATAAATGATGTTCAGTTTTTTTATAATTAATGTTCATTAGTATCTTAGTTATTTGATTTTAACAATATTCCATTTTTCTCACACTTTTACTTCACTTATATATTATTGATGGATTTTGCATGTTTAGATATTGTCATTCCAGATTTCCAGTTATATATATTTCTAATATTTAATAAAATTCGTTATTTTCAATAGAATTTGATTGAAGTGTAATGTGACGTGTTCAATTTTTGAAATGCAATGTTCAATTCTCGCATATGATGTTCAGTGTCAATTTTACATATTAAAAGTTTTCTCTAAAAAAGCAAATATATAAATTATAGTTTGAGCAGAGAATATCCAAAAAAAAATTATAAACATTGACTATAAAAAACTGAACATCAAGAGAAAATTTTGACTATTGAAATTTTTAAAACAAGAAAACAAAGTATTTACGTTATAATTTGGGAAAAAGATATTTTGACTAAAATTACGAACATTGATCATATGATATTAAACATATGCAGCAAAATTTTGAATGTTTGAAAGTTTTAAAACAAGAAAACATTTATTTACATTATAGTGTGAAAAGTGATATATGAATAAAATTGTGAAAATTGACTATATAAAAGTTAAAAAAAATCCAAACATTGAAATTTTGAAAATAAGAAAGTAAATATTTACATTATTGAGCATATAAAACTATACATTAAAGTAATATTCTAAAATTTAATAGGGGAGTACACAAAAATGTACACACCTTGTGTAGGGGTCGACTGGTCAAAGAAAAGTGATCCACAAAATAACATAGCAAAAGTTAGTCTAAATGATTTTTCTCGTGCCTAGTCTCATAGGTCCAGAAGAAAACCTTGTGTTCAATAACTTGCTAAGGCTTCTGTGCGGACTTATTGTCTTAATAAAAAAAATCACAAAATCAGCTTACCAGATGTTTAAATATTCTAAGCATTACATTAGTTGATGATAAGTAGATACTAGATAGCGACCAAGTAGAAAAGCTAGACAAGTAAAGAACTCCCGTTAATACTTCAATATCAATATATATATCGATCTCTCAATACATAATTATAGCTAATACATACCGGTAAAATGATAAATCAAGTTTGCCAATTATCTTAAACACATTAAATAAGGGATCAAAACAAGTAAAGAGCAGTAGGTAATCAGTTAATCACTAATCAGATCTTTGTAATCACAAAGATGTACATACCGGTAAATCAAGGATCAAGTACAGAAGTCAAAGTCAGTTCAGAATTCAATAAATAGTCATCAAGTTAACTATCCATAGTCCCCTAGCAGTAGCTAATCACTAATCAGATCCCATTACTTTGCAACGTTGACCTGTTAAAACATAAAACAAACACATTAATGACTACAAAGATAACGATTGATGATGACAAAAAAATAAATCATTAAAAATGAGGGGTTGTAAATGCAGTATGTTAGACACTAATCAAATGATAAACTTGATTTCAACTTAGAAATTTCCGGATTTCGTATCTGAAATTAAAAAACCTTATTCAAGATCAGAGGTAAATTACAAAGGGTACACACTACAGAGTGCTAAAAATAGGCCAAATAACCAGATTGGTATTAAAAAAAATAATAATAAATAAATAATTGTAGCCTTGTGCTTTTTTAAGTTATCAATAGTAGCCCCGTGTTTTTTTATTTATCAATGGTAGCCGTGAGTTTTTAATTATTTTTCACCCACAACAATATTGCTATTTTTTTCAATATTCAATTCAATAAAGCTAACCGTAGTTAAATGTTGAAGATGCGAATACGGGTGAAGTAGAATAAGTAGAAGCCACTGATGATAATGATGATGAGGATATTTTAGCACTTTAATTCAATCCTCAAAATCACACTATATACACACAATCAATTAAAGGAGACATATTTTAAAAGATTAGAGGTATTAAGAGAGTGAGAAGTTGTTAACCATTGATGTTTGTCTGCGTTTGCTTGTCAAATTGCTTAATCAAAGAAGCTAAGTTAATGACCGAATTTTGAATTCGATTTGCTTTTGACCAGTAAAATAAATATTGAAAGTCAGTATTGATTTTTTTTGACGAACGAATTTTGAATCCAATTTGATTCATAATACAGAAATTGGTATCAAAATCATGAAAACTGAATGAAATTTAAAGAAGTTTGAGTGAATATAGAGATTAGTTTGGTGGCGAAGGAAGAGGAGATTCGATGTAGAATTGTAGATGAACTAAGTTGAGCAACGAAACTTGTAGAGCATTGGACGGTGAAGGGTGGTGCTGTGGTGGTTGTGGTGCAGCTAGGGTGGTTGTAGGCGAGGCCATAAGAGAGCGAGACAGCAAGCAATGAGGTGGGTGGTAGTGGGTGGTATTGTGGTGGTTTTGATGAACTACATCCATGTTCCATCCTTAACATTTAACTATGGTTACTTTAATTGAATGAAATGGAGAAAAAATAGCAATTATGTTGTGGGTGACAATTGATTCAAAACTCGAAGGCTACCATTGATAATTAAAAAAGCAAGGGGCTACCGTTGATAATTAAGCTTGCTGATAAGTTTTTTCTTTTTTTCTGAAAGGAGGATGCAAAGTTTTAAGTACACACCTTAAGCTTGTTGTTTAAGTTAACATTCTCACGTCGGCCCTTCTGAATTCCACAAAACTCATTCTCTAACTTGAAGACATCGTTATCGCTCTGGAACAAGAAAAATTTATGTGAAAAGGTTGAAAGGATGCACTGTACTAAGGCTCACATAGCTTAGAAGGAAAATGAACAAAATTGAACAAGAAAAAAATAAAGTTACAACATTATACCAGTTTCTTGAATAGAGGACTTGGCTTCCCTATTATATGGCCAGCAGGGACTATTTCCCAAGGCCTTTCAGCCTTTTCGATGTCTTCATCGCGCAGGGTAACCTCGTGATGCTCCAAATTAAGCTGCTTCATCACCTATAAAAGATGTGAAAGAGAAGAAAGTAAGACAATAGGATTAAATATAACGAAAGGCGAAGAACATTCATCCATACAATGATACTAATGCCATACACATATACCTCCGTGGTAAATGATGGCATAAATGGTTGAAGCAAACATGCAACAATGCAGACTACTCCAACTAAAGTTTTGACAACGAGAGAGCACCTCGCTTTATCTTCAGCATAAAGTTTCCAAACTTGTGTTTTCTGTAATGCAAACATCAAAAACTAGTAAAATACCATTGCAATCCTCAAAGACTAAATATGAAAATTAAAAAGAGAGAGAGAGAGATGAATAGTGAATCTTATCAGTACCTGAAAATGTCGGTTTCCCTCGCTAGCAATAGACATCGCAGCCTTCAGACCGTCCTTCAACTTCCCCTGCATTCATAAGGAAGAACACCAAAAAAACAAAGCACAAATTAGGAGATATGCCACAACACGAACTCATACATGCACAGACTACTTCATGACCAAAGCTACCTTTTCCAATGCCTTGACATACTCCTCTACAGCGTGTTCAAGATAATTGGCAAACTCGATATCTACCTCACTCACCATCACATTAGATATATCAGGGATAACAGAATCATATCCTTTGCCTGTACAGAAATGGTCGACAAAAAATTAAAATAAAACACATGCACAAAAGGTTGTTATTAAATGGTTAAATTCTTTATTGAAGTTCCATAAATAAATAGCAAAGTAATGAAGCATAAATGGAATAGAAGAGAGGTAGGTATATTTACTAGGGGGTTTAGCAACAAAGGTAAGCACACGATTCACAAAGTTGCCCAGATTATCAGCAAGCTCATTGTTAAGCTTTGCTTGCAAGTCCTCCCAGGTAAATTTTGAATCTGATGTCTGAAAATGTGCAGATCGTCAACAACTAAACTGGAATATGAGTTGAATGAAAAAGCATAGTTGAAGAGAGAAGGGGATAGGGGTCAATCACAATGAAAGGAAATAAGCATCAACAATGGCCTAGAAAGCAAGATGATTACCTCTGGTCTGTTGCTTATCAAATAGTATCTCCACACTTCGACAGGTATATCCGTTCTTTTCACATCATCACCAAAAACACCAATACCATTGCTCTTGGAAAATTTACCTATTACAGCGTAAAACAAAAATGAGAAATATGGTCTGAAAAGACGGGGAAAAAATAAAATAAAAAATGCATGTGGTAAAAGGAAGGGAAAAAATGAAAACCTCCTCCAAATAAAAGGAAGTGAGTAGCATGGATTGTATGGGGGAGAGTCCAATCTTCACCGGTGCCAATAAGATAAGAAGGGAAGAAAACCTGAAGGGTAAGAATTTGACATTTATATTACGGAGTATATATGTGTGAAAAAATTGGAATGGAGTATAAAACATACAAAAGGCAAGGAGGGAAAAGGGAAGAATAATACCGAGTGAAAAGGGACATTGTCTTTCCCCATGAAAAGGTGCAACTCAACATTTTGTGGATTCTTCCACCAAAGCTCCCAATTCGACGTGTGGCACTTGGTGATGGAAATGTATCCGAGAGGAGCATCGAACCAAACATACAAAACCTGGCAAGGAAAGGAGAAACAAGAATTAGAATAAACATGAATAACAAAATAACAAAGGTAGTCACTAGTCATCAGTAGTATATTTTAGGACCTTATCCTTGAATTCTTCAAAGGAAGTGGGAACAGGAACTCCCCAATAGAGATCACGAGTGATACATTTAGGGGGAAGTTGTTGGCGAAGAAGGTTGTGAGTATCAGTGAGCGCTTGATGATTTGAAAACACGATTTTATCAGAGAGCGCAATCAAGTCTTGCTGCAAAGTACCAACTTGAAGGAAAAGATGTTTAGACTTGCGTAGTGTCAAGCCGGACTCCCCGCAAATCTGCCCATAATAATAGTGAGTAAAACATGAATGACACAAGAAAGGAACGAAAGCGATAATAAGTGAAAGATTTATACTTTACAGATAGGGTTCAATAAATCTCTGGCATTATGAAATGCACCACAATGCTCGCATTGATCGCCTTTGCAACACAATAAGCAGCGAGGACAGTTGCCTTCAACAAAACTATCAGCTAGGGACTTGCAACATCTGCCACAGTACAGCTGTGAAACAATAAATCTAATTATATTAGAATAAATTCAATTTAATTGCGAGAAATCAATGGTCGTTGGGGTTTTGGTTTCAGAATTATATTAAAATAAAGATAATGGGAAATCAAATCCAAAGCAGAATGGAGACTTAATCAAATAAACAAATAAACAATGATTAAATTTTTTTTAGAATAAATAAAACCCTAAACTTAACCCTAAAAAAACATAAAATAAACCTGTTCGACGATGTCATCAGTTAGTAATGAGTTAGAATTAAGCGATTCAATGACGTCATGACAAACAAGGGTATGTTCATCAGTAGAAGTACGACCAAAGTGATCAAAATCAATTTGAAACCAATCATAGATCTGTTTATGTAGATAGTGAAATTTGTCACAAATCTCACGAGGTGTGACATTATCATTATCAGCACGAACCTCTGTCGTGGTTCCGTACTCGTCGGTGCCGCAAACGAAGAGGACATTGTATCCTCTTAGACGACAATACCTTGCGTATACATCAGCACTAAGTACACACCCTATTATGTTTCCTAAGTGTGGTACATTGTTTACGTATGGTAGTGCACTTGTTACTAATATATTTCTCTTACCTTCCACGAAAATCGGAATTTCCGCCATTTAAATTGAAGCTTTGCTGTGTTTTCTTTTTGTTTTGTTTAAAGGAGAGGAAAGAGGGAAGGATTATAGATGAAGAGCATTATTATTACTCTTATTATTTTCCTTTTAAATTTATAAATTTACACCCCCAATTCTTACCAAAATTAAATATATAAATAAACACCCCGGTTAGGAGTAGGGTTGGGAAAGATTTTACAATTACCGTTAATTGCACTATCCCTATTCCTTAGCGATATTTAAGGAAGCTCATATTGGCATTTTTCATTGTTAGTAGAACATATAAAATTTCATTTTTTTTTTTTTTTTTTTTTTTTTTTTTCAGGGGG
>PYUH01000809.1:0-198501 GCA_016808085.1 Suaeda aralocaspica
TTTCTCTACAGGAGAACTCGATCGAATGGCTGAAAATAACACCAATCAGCTGAATGAGGCAGTGAGGCAAAATAGCTACTGTAGCGGAACAGTAGCTGCCAGAGGAAATGGAATGGTAGTGATCGTGCTGGGAAACTTTCAAGAAGATTTCTCAAAAGTAAGCCACACTTCCCAAAGGAGAGAACAATCAAACTGTTCTAGAGGGATGGTTGAGAGAGTTTTAACAAGCTTTTGGGGAGTTGAATGTTAAAAGAGCTTAAGGTGAACCATGTGTCTATATTTGAGAGGAGAAGCTGATCTTGGGTGGTCACAAAATGAGGTTGTGATAGGGTTTTACAGGGTTCAATTGGTGTGTTTCAAGAGGAAATCTTAATAAGTCTACTGTGTGCTCAGAAACAAAACGATGAGAAGTTTCTAGGCTTAAAGAGGGAAGTATGTCTGTATTGGGTAATACTCTAAGTTCCTAGAATTGTTTAGGTTGGCAAAGGAGGCGTGGCAACACGAGAGGTTAAAGGCTAGCCGTTTGAAAGGGATTAACTTAGACCTTCAGTCACAATTAGCTTGCAGGCTCTTTGAATTTTGGATGAGTTCTATGGTAGAGACACACACCTGTATGCCATAGACCAGAAGATGAGGAGGTATAGAAGGAAGGTGAGACGAGGGAGGAAAGGAAGGTGGTGGAGGAAATTCAAACCAACAAGGAGATCATGGGGGATTCACGAAACCTCGTTTCAACAAACCTTCCAGAGGAACAGGGAAAGTTGGGAGCCTACTTCTCTTTTTGGAAATGGGAATAGAGCTCAGATAGATAGTCAAGGAGGGGTGGTACTTTGCCAGAAGTGTCCTAACAATCAATCCAAGAAAGACTGTGCTGGGAACCCAGTGACTTGTTGTTGTGTAACAAACTTAGGCACGTGCGGCCCATGAGTGCTCTCTAAAAAAACAAGGAAAAGGCGGGACAAGGTTCCAATTTCGAGGGAATTCAGCTGGGGGATAGCAAAAGGGTTCCAAGGACTAATGAAGAGGATTTTCCAACGATATTTGGATAAATTTGTGGTTGTGTTCATTGATGACATTTTGGTGTACTCTACGGTTAAGGAGGAGCAGTCTGGAACATTTGAGGACAATTTGATGACATTAAGGGAGAATGAATTGTATGCTAAGTTCTCAAAATGTGAGTTCTGGTTGGAGCAGTAGCGTGCTTGGGAACATATGGTGTCCAAAGAGAGAGTCGAAGTAGATTGGCCAAAATCGAAGCAATAAAGGAGTGGCCTACACCTAAGGGTAAGCTGTACGGAGTTTATTAGGGTTAGACGGTTATTATAGGAGGGGGGGTATATGTGAAGGATTTCTCGAGAATTGCTAAACCAATGATGTGTTAAGAAGAAGGACTGTAAGTTTTGAGCTGAGTGATAAGTGTGAAGAGGCATTTCAGCTTTAAGGGGCGGTTGACTACCAACTCCAGTGCTGACTTTGCTAGATGGAAGTGATTCATGATGTGTATATGATGACTTCTAAAAATGTTTGGGATGTGTGTTAATGCAAATAGAAGCTGATGCATATGCTTTCAAGGCAGTTGAAACTTATATAGGCAAACTACCCTACTCACGATCTTGGAGTTAGAGCAATTGTGTTTGTATTAAAGGATATGGAGGCATTACTTGTATGGGGTAAAGTTTTTTTTTTTGGTAGGAATAATTACAAACCCAAGATTTAAAGTACTTTTCATCAAAAGATTTAATCATGAGACAGAGGAGGATGGCTTGAGTGATCAAGGTTATGATTAGATATCAATACATGAGGAAAGGCCAATGTGGTTAGCCGATGCTTTAAGACATAAGCGAAGCTGTAGTTGAACTACCTTAGTGGTCGCTAACGAATATGTAGAGACATGAAGAGACATGGAAATTGGAATAGTAAAGGAGGGAGGTTTGGAAGGGGGGGAATACTTGTAAGCTTAGTATCCGAACCCCATATTTGAGGAAATTAAGAAGAACCAGGATGACGATGTGAAAATTTGATAGATAAAGGAGAAATTGAAGCAAGAAAGGCTACGGACTTCAAAATTCATGAAGATGGAAGTTTGAGGTATTAAAGGGAAGGTGGTGTGTACCACATAAAGTGAGGATCTGAAACAGAGAATATGGAGGAAGGTCATAATAAACCATAATCAGTTCAATGGAGGTGATAAATTGTCTAGGATTGAAAAAGGGTATTGGTAGCCTAAAATGAAAGAGAAGAGGTGAATTCGTAAGTAAGTGTCTTGCTTGTCTTAATGTTGAAATTTGAACATTAAAACACCATAAGGAGAAATTCAAACACTTGAAATACCCGATGGAATGGGATTGCATATCAGTGGAGTTTGTAACATGTGCCAAAGTCGAGAGATCAGAATGATATTTATACCAAAATCAGTGGTGGATAGGCTTACTAAATCAGCGGTATTTATACCAATGAAGGAGACTTGGAGGATGGAACAACTTGCAAAGGCTTACATAATGTATGTGGTGAGGCTACATGGAGTTCCAAATGATATCGTATCAGATAGAGATTCTAATTTTCTTTCAGAATTCAAGAAAAGTGTCCAGGAGAACTTTGGTACAACATTGAAGATGAGTACGACAATCCATCCAGCAACCGATGGACAAACAGAAAGAACCATACAGACTNTTTTGACAAACAGAAAGAACCATACAGACTTTGGAGGATATGCTAAGAGCTTGTGTAATGGATTTTCAAGGGAATTAGGAGGATCACTTAGATCTCATTGAGTTTTCATACAATAATAGCTACCATGCAAGTATTGGCATGGCACCTTTTGAGGCTTTGTACGGAAGGAAGTGCAGAAGCCCCTTATGTTGGAATGACATAAGCGAAACAGTGATTCTAGAACCTCAATTGATCGAAGAAACCACAGATAAAATAAGGGTAATGCAAGCAAAGATACAAGCAGCACAAGGTAGACAAAAGTCCTATGCGGACCAAATATCCCAAGAAGTTTTGTTTGAAGTTGGCGATAAGGTGTTACTTAAGGTATCACCAATGAAAGGAGAATAAGGTTCGAAAAGAAGGGAAAATTAAGCCCAAAATACATAGGACCCTATGAGATCTTGCAAAGGTTTGGAAAAGTGGCCTATAAGTTACCATTACCAATGGAGTTGAGTAAGGTTCACAATGTCTTTCATGTGTCTCAACTAAGGAAGTATGTTCCAGATAAGTCACATGTATCACAACCTGAAATAATAGAGTTACACCAAATTTTGATCTATGAAGAGAGGCCAATTAAGATCCTAGACAGTAAAGTCAGGGATACTCGTAGAAAAAGTGTCAAAATAGTGAAGGTGTTGTGGTCTAACCAAGAAACCGAAGAAGCTACTTGGGAGGCTGAAGATATGATGAGAGAAAAGTATCCAGGGTTATTTCAGGTTAGAAGGTAGAGTTACGGGGACGTAACTCCATTCTTAAGGGGGTAGTCCAATTTCACGCGTTTTACCCTCAATTTTGTGAGTTCTTATGAGTATTTACGACTTTTAAGTAAAAGTTTAATGTCTGTTTACTAAAAAGTTGTCAAGCGAAAGTTAAGTAAATGTCTAAAGTCTACAACAACATAGTATTATAATGAAAAAGCTTGAAGTAAAGGTAGTCTCTATTCAAATTTAATACACTAATTTACACAAAGTTTTAGGACGAAACTTCTTTTTAAGAGGAGTAGACTGTTGATGTGAATTTTCGTATGAATACAAAAACTCACAAGGGTAAGAAATAAAGTCACGAATCTCTAAAGGCTAAGCCACCAACATTTTTGAATTTAGGTTGATTAACTAGTCTTAGATTAAAGCCTAAGCACCCTCAAAGCCACTACTTAATCCACGCACAAGAGTATAAAGGAATTTCCACCAACTCTCAAATTTTCGGATATTTTGTTTTTAAGTAAACAAATAAAACTTTTATTCAATTCTCAATAATCTGATTTTGACATCCTAATGTTGAGACTATTTATAGGCATAATCATCAACAAAATCCTAACAAAAGTGACTAAAAACACACACACAAAAACACTCTAAAAATCGTCCCTAATGACTCACAAGATAAGATTGCCACATAATTACTGCATCTTGATCTTATCTTGCTAACAAACTCTAATAAACTTTATCTAATCAAGAAAATATCCTAACAAACTTCCTAACAACTTAATAAACAAGATAATCAACAAATTACAACCATAAATACACAAAAAATCTAAGTACCCAAATCCACACAAAAATCGTCAAAATCTCGCCCAAAAGGTGTGCTTTAATTTTGCGCATTTTCTAAGATTTGCTTCAAATCTTTAAGAAACCTTTCAAGATCCAATCTTTTAATCAAGAAACTTTCAAGAAGTCATTTCCCATGTCTTTAAGGTTGTAAATGATATTTAAGACTCACCAAGAAATAAAAGACACAATGCCTAAAATGAGAAAAACCCTATCAAGTGAAGTGGGAGAAAACTCATAGGCAAAACCAACTTATTCCCCTTATCAACCATCTTTCCTTGATTTGCGTGCCCACCTAGATATGTGTGACCATGCACACGCAAATCCCAACCCTAGATGCACCCATTAGACTTGAGTCTCCGTAAGCAATTATTTCTCCCATGGTTGGACCTTTCTTTGTAGCTTCAATCAAACCTTCGAAGTTGTGATCAATATTTGTGTCAATTGTAATACCCCATATTTTCAAGTATCTTAAGGAATTATTTCTGCATTTTATACGTGTGATTTTAATATTTTTATTGAGAAGTTGTATTAAATAAGAATATTAAACAAAGGTATCTAAATAAATTTTAATTAAAATAATTATTTTTTGTTTATAAATAATATTTTACGTTTTTATAAAGTATTTTGAAAATTTTCTAAAAATAGAATTTTTAAGAGTTTCTTAATTTATTTTAAGGCAAGGGCATAAAAATATTTCCCACTATTTAGGATTATTATGGGCTTTCACCAAATCCTACTTTGGGGCCTATGAATACCCCTTAAAACCCAATTTTCATATTTTATCTTGCAAATTGGTGATTTACGATTCCATAATTTAGAGAGAAAAAGAGAAAAAAAAGAGAGAGAGAAAGAAGTCCGGTAAAAAAAAGAGAAATTTTTTTTTGGGTGTTCGGTTTTCCGAAGGAAAAAAAAACTTTGCTTTGTTCGCCGGAACCCCTCGCCGTCGCTCGTCCACCGGTCACCCCTTGCTCCTCCCCTATCTCGGTTTTTTCGAACAACTTGAAAAAAAAATTCTTCTTCTTTATTTTTGATTTAATTTTGCAAATTCATGTTTATATTTATGATTAATCATGTTTTTATAAGTTTCAATCATGTTTTATGAAGTTATGATTTGTTTTAAAGCGCGAATTAACTTGTTGTTCATGAAATTTTAGATTAGGGCTTATAAAGTAATGAAATTGTTGGATTTTTATGAGTTTTAATGATTAGAACTTCAATATTATGATCATGAATTGTTGTTGGGTGAATTTATGATGATTTTATGAAGTTTAGATTGATTTAAAGACTTTAAGCATAAAATAAATTGCTGTCCAAATTTTGTAATCATGAAAATCAATAAAATAAATATTATGAACATGTTTGGGCTTATGAAAAATTATTCTAAAGCATAGATTGGTTTTATAATGATGTTAGTGGATTGTAAAAGAGTTTTATGGTGAATTTATGATGCTTTTATGAGTTTTCTATGAGTTTAAAGTTAATTAATAAATCTGAAAATTTTATAAAAGCAAGATAAAATAAGTTTTGAGTGTTCAGATTATGCTAGTACGATCACATGTTAAATCTATAATGTTACATATGGTTTTTAGTGAGTTTAAGCATGTTTAACATGCTGTCAAGATTTTGTAAAGTGAGTAATTAATGTTTTAAAGTATGTAATTAGCATAAATTAATCATATAAGTTAAGCATTACATTGTATGATTGATTTGTGTTGTTTTTGAGGTTTTTCAAGGAGTTTTAACTATTTTAAATTACTGTCCAATTTTCTAAAGTGACATAAATGTATGTTGAGTTTTTATAAAGCATAAATAAGTTTCCCAAAATTGAGTATTTTGCAATAGAAAAATTAAAGTGAAGTATGGAATTGAATAGAGACCATATAGGGAATGTTTTGCACAAGTTTCCAATATAGAAAGTTAGTTTAGAGTTGTTGTAGAACTTAGTCAACAAGGTTTCAATTTATATTAGTTTCGGTTTTCTCTATGTAGGAGACTTCGAATTAGTCAACTTTTAGAAGTTGTGGCGGATCACCACTATTTCACAAGGTACGTAAGTACTAAAGACAAACATAAGAATTAGAACTCATGCTTGGATGATCCTTTATGTTATGATATGTTGTTAAGCTTATGAATTGACGTGCATGACAAGTTTTCTTAGAAGTATGATTTTATATTATTTTTGACATTTCATATTGTTAGTAATATAAATTCTACAAGATTTAAATTAGAATGTTACGACCAGTTAAAATTGGCCAATAGCTTATTGAAAAAGGAAGGAAGTTATTTAAGTTTGTTAATTATTTAATCAACAAGAAAAGTAGTTTGTGAATTTTTATTTACATGATTTAAAACAAGTTAGTGAGCAATTATTTATACATGTTGTCATTCACAGTTTAATGTGTGGTCAAGGAGAAAGTAAATAATTAGCCACTCACAGTTAATGTGTTGTAAAGGAAGTTCAGTTTAATTAAAGGACACACATGAGATTATTTTTAGAATCACTTTAAATCAAAGATAATTAATATGGCTTGTTTGATTTGATGCATGTTTTTATATGGTGTTGTATATGAGTCATAACATTGTTAAATCGGTTAATCACGTAAAGTATATACCTTGGAATGTATATACCTTGAGTAAGAGCAATGGGGGGAGTCGTATGGAACAGTTATCTATGACTTCTAATTGGAGTACAAGACGTTGTACTCTTTCACATTTTAATGCACTGGAATTCCGTCACTTTATGTGACATAGGTAATTCCTTCTTGGAGTTGCTCCCAAGTTGGTGCCCCATAGGGCGATTTTTAAAGGAAAGGAAACCTGTTCGATGCGGAATCCAAAGTTAAACTATAATAATTAATTTGTTGAGTCTATGCACAAGTGAAGAGTTGTCAAAGGTAAGATGTGTGTATGTTTTAATTTATGTTGTTTTGTTGCATAGACTTAAGTAGTTATGTACTCAACTTTGCTGACTGTTTATTTTGTGTGCATGGCTTTGTCTTGGACTTGGCCTTACAATGACCCACTTTTTGGGGAGTGGTTGTCTAGAATAAGAAAAGCTACAGGTACAAGTGTGCGTAAGTCATTTCATGCTAGGCTGGAGTGAGAGTGCTTGCTGTGCAGTCTTTGTAGTTTTATTTGATTGCTTATGAAGTTCTAACTTTTATTTGGATGTTGTTTTATTTTCAAAGTTTCTAGTTTTGGTTTTAAGATCCATTAAAATGGTTCCGAAGTGTAATAAAGATTTAAGTTGACTTTTATTTTGAATGTTGGTTTGAATTTGGTTTTGAGATTTGTTTTGAAGTTTAAGATTTTAAATTGGTTTTGGTTTTAAGATTTCCGTTGTAGTACTCTGATAAATGCCTTAGTCGTTATCACGGTGGCGGTAATACTTTGGTTTTTCCTCGTTATTTAGGAGTTTTATTAATTATAGTTCTTTAATATTTATAGTATGTTTTCCAGAAAAATATAGAGTAGAAGGTTGGGAAATACCATGTTTAAATTCAGATGTTCTGCATGACGGCATTCCAAAACTCCTCCAAAAGGGCCTATAACTTCACTATAAACACAAAATACCCGTGAAGCATCAAAGGGTCCAAAACTAATCTATAAAGCACTAAATATGTATGAAAACAATTCCTAAAATGCACCCAAAATGCTAGCAAATAACTACTTATCAAAATCCCCCAAGCTAAGAAAATGCTTGTCCCCAAGCATTTTTATCTTGAGAGCACGTGGAAGAGGAAGACAAGTCCCTCAGGTGGCGATTAGCTAAAACCTCAAAAAACTCGAATGCACTAAGTCTCAATTCATGAAGGAAAGTAAAAATGAAAATTCAAAAGCAAGAATTCAAGAATAACCAAGAAGATGAAAGTGAACTTGTGTGTTTCAATCAGCTACTTACCTTTTGCCCTCCCTTAACTTGGTGATCGTGGAATATACTCCATGAGGGAGTGTCAAGAAGAACAAGAGCATATATGAGATAAGAAATGGCTAGTCACTCACATCTTGTGTAAAGTATCCTCTCAATAAGCTTGACATGTGACTATATATATCAAGTAGCCTATTCACCTTGCATCTCGGTCTCGCATGGTCTTTGAGGGTTGTAATGGGGCTTGAGGTAAGGGTGAAAGCTGGAAAGTTTGACAAATTTGTGGAGGTAAACCTAAGTGAAGCATTTACGACTCGATAGAAACTTTACGCTTTCTTTTACAATAAGTAACGACCTCAAAGCAAACAACTCGTCGATTTTCCACCTAAGTCATGTGAAAATGAAGTAAAGAGGAGGAGAAATCGAGTCACAATTTAAAAATAAAAATGAGGCAACTTCTCATCATAAGCTAATGAACATTTGTAAAATGAATAATGAAAAGCTAATTTAACTCCAACAATGTCTTCAAAAAACCAACTTATTCTCTAGCTAAGCTTATTCTAAACTTCTTTATTTCTCACATTTCTTCCGCCAAACATTTTTTTCTTTTCTCTTTTTTCTTTTTATTGTTTTATTGTTTTTTGTTTTGTTTTTTTTGGTGAAAAACTAAGTATACAAGGACAAATACAAAGAGAATGACACGAGCTTGACTATCTACATAGGTTGGTGTCGGTTGAAGGCCGAGGTTCGAATGTGAGTTAGTGAGAAAGAGTCAAGGCACAAAGGGGAACAAAGGAATATACGTACATTTTATGGAAGAAAATAAAGAAAAAGAAACAGAAATAAAACAAAATAAACCTAAGTAGGTTGGATTCAAGACAAAAGAATGAAATGAAAGCCATGGTCGTCAAAGGAGAGCAAAGTGGGAACAAAACTCATAGTCACAAGGCAAATTCTTGATCAAGATACCCACAACAAGGCAAATAACAGATGCTCATGAAACAATCTTGACCAAGGTGGTGGTCAAAATGTGCATGAAGGCTCAAAGACTCACCGAGGTTCAAAAGATCACCATAAGTGCTTATATAAGGAGGACAAAACCGACATTCACACATAAGTTCGACAATTTTCTAAGCTCGTTTATATTGCAAATTCATNGGTCAGTTTGAATAATTCGAGACTTTTGAACTTCCTTTCCAAAATGAGGTAAGACTTTAAAGTACATGAGGAAGAGGAGATCAAAGCTAATAACTGCTATATACATCATAAGGAACTAGCTTAAACTAAAAAGATTCTAGAAAAAATATTTTTGGAATTTTAGTCAATTTCCTATTATTTTTTTTTAATATTTTTGAATGCATGCTCAAAAGTAAACTAAATTCTCTAAAAAAACTGAGGAAAAAGAATAAAATAAAAAAAACAAAACTAAGAAAATAGACTACATGCTCTATATAGCTAAGTGTATTTGGATTTAAAAAAAAATGGAGCAATCATGATCTAGTTCCCTCCCCCCAAGCTAGCATGAATATTGTCCCTAATGTACCAAAAAAAAGGGAAAAGGTGAAAAAGAGGGGAAGGGCCGGGGGTGCTCGGGTTGCCTCCCGAGAAGCGCTTCTTTAACGTCACTAGACGTATTACCTCCATTGATGCTAGTAAATGCCGCTGACAAATTCTAGCCCACCAAGATGAACTGCATGAGCATGATTTTGTGGCTCTTTCTCTTTATTTTCAATCCTTCCCACCTCATATAGGAATACTTTTTTAGAAACCAAGGTTTCACCCCACCTTATGTCAAAGTTATCTCAAAGAGACCTTAACCGAATAAAGTAGATACGTTCATTGTTTTCTTTCTCTAACTTCCCCTTAGAAAATGGTTTGCCATGTTGTGCCTTGGGTCTTTTACGTATCTTTGCGTTCTTATTCGCATTCCTTCTCAATGAATACAAGCAATGAAGATGAATCATTGTTTTTCCGTTGACCTCCTTCTCTTTACCAACAACATCCTTTGGTAATATAAGTGTTGGTATCACAACCTCAACCATTTCTTTACTCACCTTCAAATCTTCCTCCAAGGTACCAATGCAATTGACTTCTTCAATCTCGCAAATCTCCGTTGGTTTGGAAAAATTAAAAACTATTTCCTCTTCCCCAACATTCAAAGTCATTCTCCCATCTTTTACATCAATTATAGCACCCGTCATTTTCAAAAATGGTCTTCCTAAGATGAGAGGCATCTTGGAGTCTTCCTCCATTTCAACGATCACAAAATCACATGGTATGAACACTCGTCCCACTAGAATGGGAACATTTTATAACAAACCCAAGGGTTTCCTTACTGAATGATCGGCTAGTCGAATAGACATGCTTGTTGGCTTAATTTCCCCTACATTAAGCTCTTGAGCCATGGAAAGGGGCATTAAGCTCACTCTCGCTCCGAGATCACAAAGAGCATTTTTACTATCCAAGTCACCAATGCACACTGGTATTGAGAAGCAACCGGGATCCCTAAGCTTTTCGGGAAGCTTGTTTTGAAAAATATCACTTAATTCTATGGGAAGGGAAATATTAGCACATTCTTCAAGCCTACTCTTGTTGAAGAGAATCTCCTTTAAAAATTTTGCATAGGCGGGCATTTGTGGCATAGCTTGGAGGAGAGAGGTGTCCATTTTGAGCTTCTTCATGATTTTGATGAAATTGAGAAATTTCTCACCAAGCTTGTTTTCAAGAACTCTATGAGGAAAAGGGAGTGGAGGTTTGTATGCTTTCATTGAAATGTTGTTGAATTTTACCTCTCCTTTCTCAAGAGCACTCATCTCACTTTCATGTGGCCCTCTCTCACAAATCTCATTTTTATGTGGCTCTCTCTCAAATCTCATTTATGTGGCTCTCTCTCACTCATCTTACTTCCTTTTGTTACTACCTCCTCTAACATGATTGATTCTTCATAGCCATTTTCCAACACCAAAGTGATAGATTTGACTTGTTCCTTTGGGTTTACCACCGTTTGAGATGGAGATTATGCTCTAGAATTGGAAGACAGTTTGGCCACTTGCTGAGAAAGTTGAGTAAGTTGTGTTTCGATCATTTTGTTGTGAGATTGAATGTGTTAGATCGAAGTTCTTGTCTCATTGTGCTTTCTCTCATTCTTCACATTGGCCTTAGTTTGTTGGACTATGAAAGTCTCTAAGATTGACTCTAGATTTGATTTTTGTGGAGGAGTTTGATTGAAAGATGGTCTTAGTTGAGATGAACCTTGTTTCTTAAATCCGGGAGGATGGGGTGGAGCTTATTGATATGCATTTTGTGGTGGGGGTTGAATTATTGTTTGATTGTTGCAATTCCACCCAAAGTTTAGATGATTTTTCCAACCTTGTTTGTAGGTTTGAGAGTATGGATCATTTCTCATCCCTACATTTGCCGCTTGCTCCATTGTAGAGATGCAATATGAAGCAATATGATCATTTCCACCACAAGTTTCACATGACATTACTTGATTTGGTGAACTATTAGATGCCAAATTCACCTTATCAAGCTTTTGTGAGAGTAACTCTACCTTTGAAGCAATAAGATCCATTGCCTCAACATCATGTCTACCCCCCTTCTTCGGAATGCTTCGACGGTCACTCCCCCCAAGCATAATTCTTGGCCACTTCCTCGATCACCCCTTCAACTTGGTCCACTGGTAACCTTTTCAATTGACCCTCGGCTCCCGAGTCAAGATTGGCTCTTGAACTAGGAGTAAGGCCATCATAGAAGCTTTGAACTACTAACCACTGGCTAAAACCATGATGGGGGCAAGATCAGACCAACTCATTGAAGCGCTCCCATGCTTCAGTCAATGTCTCATCCTCTTCTTGAGAGAATGTAGAAATCTTCCTTCTCATCTCTGAGGTCTTTTCCGGAGAACAATATTTCATTAGAAATGCTTTTGTAACATTATCCCATGAAGCCAACGAGCCTTCGGGTAGAGACCTCAACCAATACTTTGCCTTGACTCGTAGAGAAAAGTGGAACATATGCATGTTGATAAACTCTGGAGTGACACTATTATGTTTCACAATGGCACACAATTCGAGAAAGTTGTCCAAATGAGCAAAAGGGCACTCCGTTGGGCTACCCCCAAATTGGGAGAATTCAAAGTTGTTTGCTGTAGTGGTTGGTAAAGCAATTCCACTCCGAAGCTCAAATGCCTCGAGGTGATCATAATCTTTCAAAAGCCTTTGAGGGGGAGGAGGAGGTGGTGGTTCAACCATATTAGCTTGAGAAGGGGAAGATTCAAATGAGTTTCTTGAGTCGGAATTAGTGAATTCGAAGGGGCCTTCAATTGGTGCTTGAGGTAGCCTTCGTAAGTTTTTCAAAAATCTGTCAAGCTCAGGATTATAAGGTTGAAGTGGTGATTCCTGTGAGCCGTGTGTCATACACAACTAAGCAGAGAGTTAGCAATGACTACCATAACAATCAAGCAAGTATTGATTGATAAAACAATAATAAAATAAAAACTTAGTCTCATTGAACAATAACTTATTCAATGTGACTTTGCCTCCCCGGCAACGGCGCCAAAAACTTGATAGAGCGTCGCCGACCTATCATATAATAAACCTAACTCGGTCCTACTAACTAGTAGCAAGGGCAAGAAAGGGTCAAACCCATGAGAGGCATTGAATCAACCACCAAATGCTATTGTTTAAATAATCTAAGTCAAGTCAAGTTTTTGGAGTGATTTGAGTAACACGTCTAATAAACTAGCTAAATTAAGGAGTAAAAAGGGAAATTTAATAATGAAAGGGACTAGGATTGGGCTACACCACTCAACTTCGTCATGGAACTAAAACTACAATAAGGGAATAATTGTATGGGGAAATTAGGGGAAGTCATCTAAAACACTCAACTACTCCTTCGAGCTAGAGGGATTGCCTAAAAGTATGCATTACAACCTATTCTCATGGTTGAATTCACAAATCCAAGCTTTAAGAACACATGCACGATAACAAGGAGAAATCCCTTAACTAGAAATCCCTATTTTCATGGTCTTTTCGTCAAATAAGAATAAGGGAACCTACAACCCAACTTCATCTTTCGATCCTTCATTGAGGAGATTAAGAATTAAGCTCTAATGGTGACAATCACAAGAACTAATCATAAAAAACCCTTAATCTTAACTAATTAGAACCCCAAAACAATTAAACCCCAACATGCAACTAATTATCCATGACTACATTGAGGGTTTCACTCAAATCCTAGAAATAAACTACTCACAATCCATAGAAATTACAATAAACATCATAAAAAAATAATCCATGAGCAATGTTGAAATTATAATCAAGTAATAATCAATAATAATAGAAATCAAGAACATCAAAGTTACATGCAAAAATCATGAAAATAAATCAAGCACAAATTATAAAAATAAAGGAGAGTGAAAGATACTTGAAGCTTCAATGGATTGAAATTGATGGAAAAGAAAGATTCTTCAATGATTAGATTCACTAAAATAACTAAAAGATCACAACAATTTAAGATTTTTTGTTTTTAATAGAAAAAAAGAGCTTTTAAAGAAAAGTGCAGAAAAATAAATTAAGCTTCCTCCCACAACTTCCAAAGCAATTAGGGCTATTTATACAACCTAACAATATAGGCAAAACGATGTAGTTTGGAACTTCGGAAGTCAGGTCAACATGGGCATGTTCAAAGTGACACGGACGTGTTGCTCGGAGGCAAACAAAACAGATTCAAACTAAAGTTTCTGCACACAGGTCAACACGGACGTGTTCAAAGTAACACGGGCGTGTTGCCTTCTCCCGTAGCACAGTAGACAACTTAACTTCAAAATATCACAACTTTCAGCTCGCTCATCGGTTTGGGACATATGACCTATCGTTGCAAAGCTAACGAGACAAGCTATCATATCCAGTTAGAATAACATAGAAATATTGAGTAGATAAAAAGTTATGGCTATTTGAATTCAGATGTTCTGCATGATGACATTCCAAAACTCCTCCAAAAGGGCCTATAACTTCACTATAAACACAAAATACCCGTGAAGCATCAAAAGGTCCAAAACTAAATTAAAAAATGAAAAACTAATCTATAAAGCACTAAATATGTATGAAAACGATTCCAAAAATGCACCCAAAATGCTAGCAAAAAACTACTTATTAAAGTCCGACACATTCTTAGGTGTAGGCAACTATTTCACTGCCTTAATCTTAGCTGGATCCACTTCAACTCCCTATTTTGACACAAAATGTCCCAAAAACGCGACCTTCTCTAACTTCGAGAATTGGGGATATAACTTATTCTCCCTCAACGTTGTCAAAATCGTTCTTAAATGTTCTACATGCTCCTCATTGCGCTTAGAGTACACCAAAATGTCATCAATGAACACAACCACAAACTTGTCAAAAAACTATTGAAAATCCTATTCATCAAGTCCATGAAAATTGCTGGCGAGTTCGTATACCCAAATGGCATAATAGTGAACTCTTAATATCCATGCATCGTACAAAAAGCTGTCTTCGATATGCCTCATCAGCAATCCTCAATTGATGCTATTCTGACCTCAAATCGATCTTTGAGAACACAATAGGTACTTTAAACTGATTAAACGAGTCATTGATTCTTGGCAAAGTATACTTGTTCCTAATCGTCACCTTATTCAACTCCCTATAGTCGATACACAACCTCATGCTTCTGTGGACTTAGGGCTTTGGGGGCCCACGTACCCTTTTTACGGACATTGAATGTCTTTAGTTTGATTGCATAGTGTGAGTATGCTTGGATTAGGGAGTGGTCTAGAACCTCAAAAACTCAGTAGAGATGTCGCCACTGTCCTCCTTTCGGGAGCTAACGAAACCCCATTAGGTCACAACCCAAGGGCAAAAATGACAGCCAAGGATAAGAAGGCCTCATATCTCTGGATTCGGGGACGAGGGTAAGGACAACAGTAGGTAATTCACATAGTTTATATTTCCGGTTTAGACCTACAAGCACATGGAAATAAGGCTAGGCGGGTTTTTTGCTAATGCACACATAGTTTCCGATGGGTGATCGCTTTAGGATTAAGTTGATTTTAATCTTTGTTTAGTTGAGACATGTTTTTTAGTTCTTTCAGCTAAGCATGGATTCTATGTGATTTGAAAGCATTAAACATTTAGCACGGATTCACATAAATCCTAAAACAATGTTTCTACGTAAGTTTGATTTTAGTTTAAGGACGAACCATTAAACATTTAGCACGGATTCACATAAATCCTAAAACAATGTTTCTACTTAAGATTGATTTTAGTTTAAGGACGAACCATTAATTAGTCAATGTTGCATGAATTTAATTTAAAGCATCTCAATTATCTAATAAAGCATTTAAAGCACATAAACATGCAAACTAACTCTTTGAAGAACTCACGATGATAATTTTGATGTAGTTGGCCTCATTTGAAGTACCTTTCGTGCATCCGTCGACAACTTCTTTACTTGAATGCTTGAAGAACTTTACTTAATAATAATAATAATAATAAATTTAAAGTTTTGTGAAAGAAAGAAGTAAAGAGGCACGGTTTTGGAGGTAAGACACGAAAACCGAGAGAGAGATTTTTAGAGAGAGACGTGAAGTAGAGAGAGTGTGTGTGAGTTGAGGATGAGAATTGATGATTGAAGGTCAAAGTGAGTAGTGAAGGTCAGAAGAGGGGAGTATTTATAGGGTTAGAAGTGACGTCATCGAGCGCCAGAGTGCAGAAGGAGCACCACAACGCTTAAGAGTGAGCGCCAGGGCACCTCACCTGCGCCTAGGCGTTCAAGGTTAGTGCCAGGGCGCCCAGTGAGCGTTATGGCGCAGCCCCCTTGCGTGCCTGGGTGCAGCCCCTACATCGTGGCGCTCGAGCTCCTAATTTCTTAATTTTCACGCGGTGAATTTCTAAAGCTTCCTTATTTCGTATATTCACTTTCATAAACCGAAATATTTTGATATATTATGAAATAATACAAAATTCACATCCATAAATCGATTTATTCACTTCCATAACCTATAGTTTCATAAACCGAACAAACCCTTCTAGAAGGTTCGTCGAATCCGGTCACATTCATATGCTTAAGTTCATTTCTTTATTTTTTGAAAATGAAATTAAAAAAAGTTAATTATGAAATAAAATGAGAATAAATGAAATGAAAATGAAAATGAGAAAATGAAGTATAAGAATAAATATAAAAAATGAAAAATGAAATATAATAAAAATAATTAAAGCGCATTTCGACCATCATAACTCATCATCGGTTATTCCGACCATGACCAGCAGCGGGACCCCCATATAGATTTTGGATTGGGGACTAAAAAGGTGAAGGACTGACTTCTGACATGAAACTAGGTACTCTTTTCAAGTAATCAATATAGAAGTTGGACTTGTAGCGACGTGGTACACTTTAATCATCGGCCATTAGGTGGGACAAAATTTAGGTGTCTACAGTTTCATAGTGTGAGTATGCTTGGCTTAGGGAGTGAGTCTAGAACCTCAAAACCCAAGTAGAGATTTCGCCACCGTCCTCCTTTCGATAGCTAACGGAACCCATTAGGTCATAGCCCAAGGGCAAAAATGATAGCCAAAGATAAGAAAGTCTCATATCTCTTGATTCGGGGACGAGGGTAAGGACAACTGTAAGTCACAGTGTCCCCACGTGTATAGCGGCCTCTACTTGTTCTCATGTGTAATTCCATAATCATAATATCGAATTATAACATTCTTATTTCCGATTAAGACATACAAGCACATGGAAATAAGGCTAGGCGGGTTTTTAGTTAATGCACACATAATTTCTGGTTCATCATGCTTGGGTGGTCGCTTTAGGATTTAGTTGATTTTAATCTTTATTTAGTTGAGACATACTTTTTAGGTATTTTGAGCTAAACATGATTTTGATGAGGGACAGTTGTATACCTATCAAAAATAACCTACAACTCTAACTAATGTAGACAGGGTAGGAGGGATCGAATCCACAGGGAAGCAAAGTAACTCCATTAGCTCTTAAAAGCTATTCTGCCGTAAGGGGCCTATGAATTTGGTTTTGACTAATGAACTAATGACTACTATAGAAAAATTAAACACAAAAAAATATATCAATAACAAACCTAGGACTTCAGTTCACCACATATCAACTAATGAATTGAACAACAATTAATCAACAAACTATTGACTTCCTGAACTAAGGCTCAGTAATTCTCTCGAATCTAGTCTCCTTCAAAAATCCTCTAATGGCTCTCGCTCACTTAGACTCGTTTTGCCTATTATCCCTGTGATCTAATTGTGGTTATCTTACCTCTCAGCATCGATTTCGACAATATCTAACTAACAATTATACCTGGCCACAATTTAACTGAAAGCAATAAAACCTGACAATAGGAATTCAGTAATATCAACAATTATACTAATTAATTACGAAACAAAACATTAGAAATGATCCATAGATCCCCTAGTTGGAGAAAGGAAACTACTCACGCATGATTAAAACTAAGGACAACAAATTAACATTAAGAATTAAAACTAGAGACATGACTTAAACAAATAAATAAAATTACATGAACAAAATAAACCAAAAACATAAACTAGGGCAAAAACGAAATCTAAGAAATAAACTACTACTAATAACTATAAATCATAAACATGAACAAACTAAGGAAAAAAATGACAGGAATTAAAATAGAACCTAAAATTGAGATTATATTGAATGAATGATTGAGTTTGAACAAAAGTAGCTTCTAGAGAGAAAACTGAATGAAAATCCTAGGAAAAATAACTTATAGTCTAATGTCCTGTGTGTGGCCGAAAACAATAACTATTTATACAAAAAGTACAAAACCCGAGCTAAAAAGGGGAAAAAGGGGCTCCCGGGCGAACTGCCCGACCACCCGGGCGAACCTTGCCCGATCGGGCGCACGAAACGAATGATTTTGAGCTTGGAAGCAAACCGCCCGACTCCTCGAAAGAAATCCGCCCGATCGGGCACGCGTGATGTTTTCGTCCACAAATCTCTGAAAATGCTAAGTAAATTCCTCCCGATCGCCCGGGCGAAATCCACCCGACTTCCTGGGCGAAGTGACTTTTTTGCCTAACTCAAAACAACTCGTCTTCTAGTTACTCTAGGCTTCATCATAACTTTCTGAATACTTCAATACTAACCCATGGCCTCTAATATCTAGTTGTAGCTCATATAATTGCCTCGGAATCAATGCAAAAACATCGAAATCCTACAAAATGTCACTAAAAAGCACTAACAACTCCATACAACCAAATATTAGCCAAAATAGCTCCGAAGAGCATAGGTTAGATTTAAACTAGAAAAGGGGGTAAAATACATGAATAAAATACACTTATCAAACTCCCCCAAGCCAAACCTTTGCTTGTCCTCAAGGAAACAAACCAAACCGAATAATAACTTCACCCCTAAACTTTTAAAACCACAATCAACTCAAGCAATTCCGAGCATGTAAGTTCCTATACCAACATATCAAAATCCCCTGACCGTCATCCACTTAAATCAAAATCATAGAGCTAACCTTGCAAGAAATAAAAATCAATAGCTAGAATCTCACAAGATGTCACTCAAGACATTTATGTTGAGCATAGAAAAATGTAGCTCACCCTCACCTCTCAACAAAAATCAATGAGTAATGCAATGCAAAGGTGTTTAAATGCAATTTTGAGAAACCCAAACCATAGCTCACACCTCATGCAAGTGTTTAGAAGGGTAGTCACTCAACCTAATGCAGAAGTTGAGTAGTAATGCAAGTTTTACTCACTAGCGTTGGCAATTGACTCACTTCACAAGAACTAAAAACATGCGCTTGCTAATCAATAAGGTCTTTATAAGCTTGTAACGTGGCTAAGGTGATGGGTAGGATAAATTTGGAATAATATGGTGGAATGCGTGCTATAGGCATATGGAAATTAAGAATATAATCAACATCTCCAACATTCAACTCCAACACCAAACCATTATTTATGAAATTCACATCACACCATAAAACTTTACAATTCAACAACACCAAAAATCATAAGCTTTTCTTTCTTTTCAACATTTTCAATTTTTCTTTCACTTTTTTTTTCTTTACTTTCAAGATTTATAAAACTTAAGCTCACAACTCCTAATGATATGTCATTGAAAAAATCATCACACATACATAACAAGGCTAAATAAGAGATATAACTTTTCAATTTTTCATTGTAACTAGCCTAGACATTGGTATGCAGAGCCTTATTATGAAACCTA
Source organism: Suaeda aralocaspica (assembly GCA_016808085.1). NCBI lineage: Eukaryota > Viridiplantae > Streptophyta > Magnoliopsida > Caryophyllales > Amaranthaceae > Suaeda > Suaeda aralocaspica. Next base: position 19,378 of record PYUH01000809.1, read on the forward strand.
TTATCAAACTTTAACAACATACATTCACTACAACATAAATGACATTAGGTAACACTGAAGTGGGAACCCTTTTTCAAACGTAACACTTTAGTGTAACACTTTATAATATTTAACATTTTAAGGTAACACTTTAAAATAACACTTTATGATATGTAACACTTCTATTGTAACACCTTATGATATGTAACACTTTTATAGTAATACTCTTTAATCGGTAACACTTAACGTAACACTTTATGGTACGTAACGCTTCCATTGTAACACTTTATGGTACATAACATTATTGGGACAACACGTACAATTACCTTAAGATACTCTCTTTATATATATTGCGATTTAACTCTCTTTATAAAATTATTATTATTATTATTATTATTATTATTATTATTATTATTATTATTATTATTATTATTATTATTATTATTATTATTATTATTATTATTATTATTAAACACCCTAGAATTCCCTAACCTTCTACTCTAGAATTTTCGAGAAACATAATATAAATATTAAATAAATATAATTATTAAAACTCCTAAACAACGAGGAAAAACCAAAGTATTACCGCCACCGTGATAACGTCTAAGAAATTTATCAAACCACTACAGCGGAAGTCTAAATACCAAAATCAATTTAAAACTTAAACTTCAAACAAATCTGAAAACCAATTCAAACCAACATCCAAAATAAAAGTCAACTTATTACTTTATTACACTTCGGAACCATCCTAATGGCCCTTAAAAAGCAAAACTAATAACTAAAAACTTTGAAAATAACACCATCCAAATAAAAGTTAGATAACTCCATAAACAACTAAATTAAAGACTATGAAGACTACACAACAAGCACTCTCACTCCAGCCCAGCATAAAATAACTTATGCCCACTTGTACCTGCAGCTTTTCTATTCTAGATAACTACTCGCCAACAAGTGGGTCATTGTAGGGCCAAGTCCAAGACAATGTTATGCACACAAAACAAACAGTTAGCAAAGCTGAGTACATAACTACTAAAGACTATGCAACAAGAACAACATAAATTAAAACATACATACATCTAACCTTTGACAACCCTTCTCCTGTGCATAGACTCAACAATTTTATTATTATATTTAAACATTGGATTTTCCATCGAACAGGTTTCCTTTCCTTTAAAAATTGCCCTATGGGGCACCAACTTGGGAGCAACTCCAAGAAGGTATTACCTATGTCACATAAAGTGACGGAATTCCAGCGCATTACAAATATAAAAGATTACAACGTCTTGTACTCCAATTAGAAGTCATAGGTCATTGTTCCATACGACTCCCCCCATTGTTCATACTCAATGTGTATATATTCCAAGAGTTTTGGTGCGAATTCTCTTACACTTTACGTGATTAGCCGGTTTAACAATGTTATGACTCACATATAACATCACTTAAAAACATGCATCAAATCAAGCAAGCCATATTGATTATATTTGATTTAAAGTGATTCTAAAAATAATCTTATGTGTGTCCTTTAATTAAACTGAAATTCCTTTACCACACATTAACTGTGAGTGGCTAACTGTTTACTTTCTCCTTGACCACACATTAAACTTTGAGTGGCAACATGTATAAATAATTGCTCATTAACTTCTTTTAATCATGTGAATAAAAATTCACAAACTACTTTTCTTGTTGATTAAGTAATTAACTTAAATAACTTCCTTTCTTCATAAATAAGCTATTAGCCAAATTAATATGATCATAACATTCCAATTAAATCTTGTAGAACTTATATTTCTAAAACATATATGGAATATCAAAATAATATAAAATCATTCTTCTAATAAAACTTGTCATGCATGTCAATTCACATTCCAAACAAGCACAACAACATATCATAACATAAAAGATCAACCAAGCATGAATTCTACTTCTTATGTTAGTCTTTAGTACTTACTTACCTTGTAAAGTAGTGGTGATCCGCCACAACTCCTAAAAGTTGACTATTTCGAAGTTTCCTTCATAGAGAAAACTGAAACTAAATTAAAACCTTGTTGACTAAATTCTGCAACAACTCTAAACTAACTTTCTATATTGGAAACTTGTCCAAAACATTCCCTATATGGTCTCTATTCAATTCCATACTTTACTTTAATTTTCCTGTTGCAAAATACTTGATTTTCGGTAATCTTCCAAAAATGGCAACTTTGTAAACCTTTTTAAAACCACTCTAAAACCTTTCTAAATATCTTATTTTGATCATAAAACACTATATTCATGTCCTAAGATCAATATACAATACTTAGATGCATTAAAAATATTTATATCTCACTATATATATTACATGTTATTATTTTTATTGGGCATAAACAATTGTTAATAAAAACTTACAGCTTTGTTTATTCATCTAAAACTCATTAAAACTCATAAAAACATCATAAATTCATCATAAAACTCTTTTACAATCTACTAACATCATTATGAAACCAATCTATGCTTTAAAATAATTTTTCATAAGCCAAAACATGTTCATAATATTTATTCTACTGATTTTCACGATTTCAAAATTTGGACAACAATATTTTTCAAGTTTAAAGTTTTTAAAAATCAATCTAAACCTCGTAAAATCATCATAAATTCACCCAACAACAATTCATGATCATAATATTGAAGTTTAAATCATTAAAACTCATAAAAATCAAGAATTTCATAACTTTATACACCCTAATCTAAAATTTTATGAATAATAAATTCATTCATGCTTTAAAATAAATCATAACTTCATAAAACATGATTGAAACTTATAAAAACATGATTAATCATAAACATAAACATGAATTTGAAAAATTAAATCAAAAAGAAAGAAGAATTTTTATTTTATTTTATAGAAGTCTGAAAATTCTGAAAGAAGGGGAGGAGGGTGGCTGGTGGACAGCGACAGGCGGTGGCGAGCAGCGGCGCTCCGGCGGGTTCCGGCGACGACGAGTTTGTTTGGGTTTTAAGGGGTATTTATAGGCCCCAAAGTAGGATTTGGTGAAAACCCATAATTATCCCCAATAGTGGAAAGTATTTTTATGCCCTTGCCTTAAAATAATTTAGGGAACTCTAAACATTCTAATTTTAGAAAATTTTCAAAATATTCTATAAAACATAAAATATTATTTATAAACACAAAGTAATTATTTTTAATTGAAATTTATTTAAATTCTTTTGCTTAATATTCTTATTGTATATAATTTCTGAATAAAAATATTAAAATCATAAGTATAAAATAAAAAATAATTCCTTAAAATACGTGAAAATATGGGGTATTACATATTATTATTATTTTTATTATTATTGATCTATATCTTATGTTCAAACTAAGGGCTTAAACTTAAGATAGATTGATTTTAAAGAACTTCGTGAATCGGAACACTCACAATCAACGAAACTCACAAACTTAAGTTAGATTGCAAGACTCAAAAATCTAGTTCTAAGGTTGTTTTAATCTTTGTGAGAACACTCAATCACAAATACTAAAACTATGGTGAATATTTTGAAGCTTCTAACTCTCAAAACACTCGAAATATTTTGTTGTAATTTTGGGTGAAACTCTCACACAAAATAACGCATAACAAGTATGAACAATAATCAAAGTCTTTATTTTATTGAATAAAACATGAGTATTTATAGTACAAATACCTTAGGACTCCTAAACAACCTTGGTTAAACTCCCTAAATTATCTAGGAAATAAAACAACTCCTAAAGACACACAAATCCTAAGAAATTCGGCTCTCACAAGATAAACATACAACATGATAAGTATGCCACCTCATCATTGCAAGTTGATCTTATCTTGTCTAACAAACTCTAACAAACTACCTAATCAAGAAAATATCCTAACAACTTATCTAGATAACTAATTAACAAGATGATCATCAGATTTTAAACTAGAAATTACAGGATAACTCGTTGCCCAAGAACTTGTTGAAATCGCCAAATACTCGCCAATTTGAACGCCACTTATACTTGCCAAGTGTTGAACGCCAACTTATGCTTGCCAATGTTTGAACGCCAACTTATGCTTTGTCAATGTTGAATGCTAACTAATAAACCTTCCTTTCCAAGTGTTGAACGCCAAGTAATTAACCTTGAACGCCAAGTAATTAACCTTGAACACCAAGTGAACGCCAAGTGGCGTGTGGCCTTCTTCAAGCATGAGTGTTATGCAACAATGACCGTGAGCTAATCCAAAGCCATGTAACCCAAATGAACGAATCCCTTGAATCTCAGAACGACTTAGAATCAACTATTTCTCGTCAATGCTTGAACCTGCTTCCTGATCAATAATAATAATAATAATAATAATAATAATAATAATAATAATAATAATAATAATAATAATAATAATAATAATAATAATAATAATAATAATAATTATTATTATTATTATAGTTATCATCATCGAAATCAAAATCACCAACTTCATCATCATAAAATTAATAATAAATATTATAGTTATTTTTACATAAAAAAAGTGTTACATATGTTAATCGACAAATGTTACATAATGTTTAATATTGTGTTACTTTAGCACTAGTTTAGTGTTACGTAAAGTTATAAATATGATACATAATGTTTATGAAAGTGTAAAAAGTATTAAAAGTGTTACGAATAAGATACTTAAAGTATAAAAAGTGTTACCCATAGTACTCAATGTAACACTTTCAACATGTTACAACATATTTTAAAAAGTGATACCAAAGTAGTTTTAAGTTACACTTTTCAAAGTGATTCCATTGAACTTAAAAAGTGTTACCTTTGAGAATAGGTATCACGAGCAGATGTTTCACTTGAAAAGTGTTACTCATTGTCTAAGGAAACACTTTTAATCCTTTGTGTAACACTACAAAGTCGACAGGAATGAAAAACTTCCCTACTCTTACTGGGACATCCTCCAAAATACCTTTTGGGTATTTCACAGTTCTATCTGCCATCTGTAAGGTGATGTTAGTAAACTTCAAAGAACCTATATCTAATTTCCAGCAAATAGACAACGATATAACACTAACACTGGCTCCTAAATCACATAAAGCTTTATCAGTGAAAAGTGGACCAATGTTATATGGTATCAAAAAACTTCCAGGGTCCTTGAGGCTAGGTGGAGACTTATTCTGCAAAATAGCACTACATATTTCAGTTAAAGCAACAATCTCCACTGAACTCAATTCACGCTTCCTGCTCAATGTCTTTCAAAAAATTAGTATATGTAGGTACCTGGGTAATCAATCAATAAAAGGCACAATAACCTGCAAATTTTTAACAATATCGAGAAACTTACGGAAATGATTATCATTCTTACTCCTATCTACCCTATGCAGAAAGGGTAGTGGCACCTTCGAAGGTGTCAATGTATCAACGGGCTTGTCAGCTACTGGAGCTCTCTTCTCCTTGTCATCTTTCACCCTAGAAGGTGTTGGCTTTGCAATCTCCTCAATCACCACATTGTTGGTCTTGCCAGTCTATACTCCCATCTCTGAATCAGCATCTTCAGTCGGCATCTTAGCACCTTCATAGTGGGTTCCTCTTCTGGTAGTGATGGAATTTACATGATCCCTTTGTGCTGGTGGATTTGGTGGAGGAGGTAGTTGACCCTGCTGCTGCTGAGCTGTAGACTGTGCAATCTGAGCTAGCTGGGTCTCTAGTTGCTTATTGTGAGCCTACATTGCCTCCATATTCTTCTACATCTGCAGCATCATATTCTTCAACTCTGAAATTTCATTGCTAGGTTGAGTTGGTGGTGCTGGCAATGGTGGTCTACTGAAACCAGGTGGATGTTGTAACAAACTGAAATTTCCTAACTTCCTTGTCTAGATTTTCCGAAAAACATATTATAAATAATAAAGAATTATATTTATTAAAACTCCTAAGTAACTAGGAAAAACTAAAGCATTACCGCCACCGTGATAACTAGGGGTGTTCATTAACGGGTACCCGCATTTTTTGGTACCTGGAATTGCGGGTAATGATATTTGCTACCCAAGACCGACCAAGAAAAATCGGATACCCGAATTAAGCGGGCCGGGTATATGGGTACCCATTTTTTTAAAGAACAAACTAAACAAAAAATAGTATAAGTTGCCTCCAGTGAACATCATTACAATAAAATAAGAATAAATTAATCAAGTTAAAATCAGAATTTGGTTGGTTGTATTGAGCAAAAATCCAATAAAATTAAACTTGTTAATTGCTACTGATTTAGGTATTCGAACAATTAGTCTGATACTAGGTCTAATAGTACTAAATACTAATAGTTACTTGGATATTATATGTTACAAACAACAAATGGTTTATATTTTGATATAATTAGTTTAAATTAGTGTGACAATTGTAGCCAATTAGCCATTTTCAAAGAGACAAAGATATGCTAGAAAAAAAAGACTAACAACAACAAGAAACCTAAATCTTGAAGTAAGAGAGAATAAGAAGAAAAACTAAGAAGGTGATACAGGAAACATGAAGTAGAAATACCCAACAGATACAATTAAAAAATAATAATCGAGTATCGGGTACCCGCTTAACCAAAAAGTATTACCCGGAACCGACCCTTTAAAAACGCAATTAATTCGGGCCGGGTACCCGACTCGTAAAAAAATTTTTTCTTTCAAAATACCCGAGTTTTTCTAGCGGGTAACAAGCCTGGTATTTCAGGCCAGGTTTTCTTGAACACCCCTAGTGATAACAGCTAAGACATTTATCAAAGTACTACAACAGAAGTCTTTCAACCAAAACCAATTTAAAACTCGAACTAAAAAATAATCCCAAAACTAAAATCAAACAAAAACCAAATGAAGATCAACTTAAAACTTTATTACACTTCGGAAAAAATATTAATAGCCCTTCAACACCAAAACTTTAAACTTCCGAAACAAAAACAACATCAAATAATAGTTAAATAAAACCAAATGCATATCAACTAAGAAACTACGAAGACTACAATGCAAGCACTCTCACTCCAGCCCAGCATGAATGACTTATGCCCACTTCTACCTATAGCTTTCTCTTATCCTAGACAACTAGTCGCCAACAAGTGGGTCACCGTAGGGCCAAGTCCAAGACAAAGTCATGCACACAAAGCGTTAGCAAAGCTGAGTACATAAATACCAAAGATCATGCAAAACATGATTAATAATAAAAATAGAAGTATAACAAACATACTTCATACCGTTGACTACTCTTCACCTGTGCATAGACTCAACCCAAATAAAATTATTTATTATATTTAAACTTTGGATTTTGCATCAAACGGGTTTCCTTTTTCGTAAAATCGCTCTATTGGGCACCAATCATGGGAGCAACCCCAAGAAGGTATTTCCTATGTCACATAAAGTGACGGAATTCCAGCGCATTAAAAATATAAAAGAGTAAAACGTCTTGTACTCCAATTAGAAGTCATAGTTCACTATTCCATACGACTCCCCCCCTGTTCATACTCAAGGTATATACGTTGCAAGAGTTTCGGTGTGAATTCTCTTTCACTTTACGTGATTAACTGGTTTAACAATATTATGACTCACATACAACATCACGTAAAAGCATGCATAAAATCACACAAGCCACATTAATTATCTTTGATTCAAGGTGATTCTAAAAATAATCTTGTGTGTCCTTTAATTAAACAAAACTTCCTTTACCACACATTAACTGTGAGTGGCTAACTAAATTCCTTTTCCTTGACCACACATTAAAGTGTGAGTGGCAACATGTATATAAATATTTGCTTATTAAATTCTATCAATTATGTGAATAAAAATTCAGAACTACCTTTCTTGTTGATTAATAACCTAATCAACTTAAATAACTTTCTTTTCTTCTTTGCTAAGCTAGCTATTGGCCAACTTTATATTAAATATAACATTCCAATTCAATCATGAAGAATTTCTGTTAATATAGAAGTGGAATGTCAAAACAATATAAATTAATACTTCTCATACTTTCATAAACTTCGCATGCATGTCAATTCACAATCAAGTCAAGTCAAGCAACAACAAACATATCATATAAGATCAACCAAGCATGAATTCTAGTTCTATGCCTGTCTTTAGTACTTGCGTACCTTGTGTTGTAGTGGTGATCCGACACAACTTCTAGAAGTCAACTAGTTCGAAGTCTCCTACATAGAGAAAGCCGAATCTAAATTAAAACCTAGTTGACTATGTTCTACAACAACCCTAAACTAACTTTCTACAATGGAAACTTTTCCAAAACATTCCCTACACGGTCTCTATTCAATTCCATACTTTATTTTAATTTTTCCATTGCAAAATACTTGATTTTCGGTAATTTTTTCAAAAACGGCAGCTTTGTAAAATTCCTCAAAAACACTTTAAAACCTTTCTACATATCATATTTTGTTCATAAAACACTATAGTCATGTCCTAAGATGCATTAAAAATAATTATAACTTACTATGTCACATGCTACAATTTTATTGGGCATAAACATGTGTTAATAAAAATTTAAAGCTTTATTTATTCATTCAAAACTCCTTAAAAACACATCTAAACATAATAAATCCATCATAAAACTCTTTTACAACCTACTATTATCATCATAAATCAAATCTATGCTTTAGAATAGTTTTTCAGAAGATAAAACATGTTCATAGTATTTATACCATTGATTTTCATGATTATAAAATTTGGACAGCAATATAATTCGACTTTAAAACCTTTTAAAATCAATCTAAACTTCATAAAATCATCATAAAATCACCCACTACAATTCATGATCATAATATTGAAGTTTAAATCATTAAAAACCCTAAAATCATGAATTTCATAATTTTGTAAACCCTAATTTAAAATTTCATGACCAATCATATAAATTTATACTTTAAATTAAATCATAACTTTATAAAAAAAATGATTAAAACTATAGAAACATGATTAATCATAAATGTACACATGAATTTTGCAAGATATAATTAAAAAAGAAAAGAGAAGAATTTTTTTTAAAGAAATTCGAAAATATACCAAAAGGGGAGGAGGTGGCCAGCGAGGTGGCGCAGGTGGCTGCGGGGAGACGCGCGGCAGCAAGGGGAGGTCGCCGGCAAGGGCTCCGGCGAAGGGAAGTGGTGAAGATTTTATTTATTTATTTTTTTTTGTTTTCGGAAAATTTTTTCGAAATCTTTTTTTTTTCTTTTTCTCTCACAATTTTTGAAATCCTAAAACTTTATGATTGCAAATTAAATCTAAAAATTTTGGTTTTAAGGGGTATTTATAGGCCCCAAAGTAGGATTTGATGCAATTACATAAATCACCTTAATGTTTGAAATTACTTTTATGCCCTTGTTTTAAAACTATTTGAACAAACTCTAAAAATTCTATTTTTTGAAAATTTTCAAAATATTTAATAAGACTTAAAATAACATGAAATATTATTGTTTAAAAACATAAAATAATTACTTTAATTCTAATTTATTTAAATTTCCTTTCTTTAATATTTTTATTGAACTTAATTTCTCAATAAAAATATAAAAAACATACGTATAAAATACGAAAATAACTCTTTAAAATACTTGAAAATATGGGGTATTACGGTCTACCCTCCTTAAAAGAAATTTCGTCCCGAAACTTTATGTAAATTATTGTATTGAATTTGAATAAAGACTACATTTATTTCAAGATTTTTCATTTTGACCCTAGGTTATTGTAGACTTAAGACATTTAACTCAACCTTTGCTTGACAACTTTTAGTGAACAGAAATAAAACTTTCATAATACTTTACTAAAAGATGGCAAAACTCATAAAAACTTGCAAAATTTAGGGCAAAAACGAGCGAAATTATATCGCACTCTACCCTCCTTAAGAATCTAGTTACGTCCTCGTAACTCTACCTACTAACCTAAAATAACTGCGGTTTTCTCTCATCATATCTCCAGCTTCCCAAGTAGCTTATTCGGTTTCTTGGTTAGACCACAACACCTTCACTATTTTAACACTTTTCCTGCGAGAATCCCTGACCTTACTATCAAGGGTCTTGATTGGCCTCTCTTTATAAGTTAAACTCTGGTCTAACTCTATTGCTTCAGGTTGTAACACATATGACTCATCCGGCACATATTTTCTTAGTTGAGACACAAGAGAGACATTGTGAACTTTGCTCAACTCCATTGGTAATGCTAGCTTATAGGAAACCTTCCCAATCTTTAGCAAGATCTCATAGGGTCTGATATATTTTGGGCTCAATTACCCCTTCTTTCCAAATCTCATTACACCTTTCATTGGTGATACTTTAAGTAGCACCTTATCACCAACTTCAAACACAACTTCTTGACCTTTTTGGTCTGCATAAGACTTTTGTCTATCTTGTGCTGCATGAATCTTTGCTTGTATTATCCTTACTTTTTCGGTGGTTTCTTCAATCAATTGAGATGTCACTCCAACATAAGGGACTTCTGCACTTCCTTTCCATATGGAGCTTCTAAAGGTGGCATGCCAATACTTGCATGGTAGCTATTGTTGTATGAGAATTCAATAAGATCTAAATAATCCTCCCAATTCCCTTGAAAATCCAGTACACAAGCTCTCAGCATGTCCTCCAAAGTTTGTATGGTTCTCTCCGTTTGTCCATCGGTTGTTGGATGGAAAGCTGTACTCATTTTCAACGTTCTACCGAAGCTTTCCTTGACACTTTTCCAGAACTTCGAAAGAAACCTAGAATCCCTATCTAGCATGATATCCTTTGGAACTCTATGTAGCCTCACAACATGCTTTATGTAAGCCTTTGCAAGTTGTTCCATCCTCCAAGTCTCCTTCGTCGGTATAAACACCGCTGATTTAGTAAACCTATCCACTACAACCCATATGGTATCATTTTGATTCCTCGAATTTGGCAAGAAAGTTAAAAAGTCCATTGATATGCTATCCCACTTCCATCCTGGTATCTCAAGTGTTTGGACTTCTCCTTATGGTCTTTTATGCTCAAATTTCACCTTTTGACAAGTAAGACATTTGCTCATGAATTTTGCCGCTTCTCTTTTCATCCTAGGCCACCAATACACCTTCTTCAAATCCTTATACAACTTATCACCTTCATGATGCACTGAATACGATGTATTATAACCTTCCTCATGATTCTCCGTTTTAAATCACATTTCTGTGGTACACACCACCTTCCTTTATACCTCAAGCTTCCATCTTCATGGATTTTGAAGTCTATAGCCTTTCATGCTTTCAATTTCTCCTTTATTCTATCCAATTTCACATCTCCATCCTAGTTCTCCTTAATCTCCTCAAACACTGTTTGTTGGATACTAAGATTACAAATAATTCCTCTCAAGTCTCCCTCTTTCACTCTCTCCAAATTCATTCTCTCCATGACTTTATACAGCTCGTTAGTAACCACTAATGAATTCACTCCATGCTTCGCTTTACGGCTTAGAGCATCCACGATTATATTGGCCTTCCCTTCATGGTATTGGGTATCTAGATTATAATCCTTGATCAACTCAAGCCATCTCCTTTGTCTCATGTTTAAATCTTTTTGAGTAAAAAAGTACTTTAAGCTCTTGTGGTCCGTGTAGATCCTACACTTTACTCCATACAAGTAATGCCTCTGTACCTTTAAAGCAAACACGATCGCCACTAACTCGAGATCGTGAGTAGGATAGTTTGCTTCGCATGGCTTCAATTTTTTTGAAGCATACGAAATCACCTTTCTATTTTGCATTAAAACACATCCCAAACCATTTTTAGAAGCATCAGTGTACACACAACGTAAGACTCACTTCCATCTAGCAAAGTCAGCACCAGAGCCGTAGTCAAACGCTATGTTAAGGTCTGAAATGCCTCTTCACACTTATCACTCCAAACAAACTTACAGTCTCTCTTCATTAATGACGTCATTGGCTTAGCTATTCTCGAAAAGTCCTTCATAAACCTCCTATAATATCCTGCTAATCCCAAGAAACTTCATACATTCGTCACATTCTTAGGTGTAGGCCACTCTTTTACCGCTTCGATCTTGGCTGGATCTACTTCAACTCCTGCGTTCGACACGAAATGTCCCAAAAATGCGACTTCCTCAACCCAAATTCACATTTCAAGAATTTAACATACAATTTATTCTCCCTCAGTGTCATCAAAATTTTCCTCAAATGTTTACATGTTCCTCTTTACTCTGGAGTACACCAAAATATCATCTATAAAAACTACCACAAACTTATCCAAGAACCGTTGAAAGATCCTATTCATTAAGTCCATGAAAATTTATGAAGCATTCGTTAACCCAAAAGGCACAACAGTGAACTCATAATGCCCATACCTCTTACGAAAAGCAGCTTTCGGTATGTCCTCATTAGCAATTCTCAATTGGTAGTATCCTGACCTCAAATCAATCTTTGAAAACACAGTAGCTCCTTTCAATTACAAGTCATCAATCCTCGGCAAAGGATACCTGTTCTTGATCGTCACCTTATTCAACTCCCTATAGTCAATACACAACCTCAAACTCCCGTCTTTCTTCTTCACAAATAGCACTGGTGCTCCAAGGTGAAGCACTAGGCCTAATGTAACCATTCTCCAACAACTCCTTTAACTACTCTTTTAACTCACTCTTTTCCGCATGTGCCATCCTATATGGTGCTTTGGAAATAGGTGTTGTTCCTAGAACTATGGTAAAATTGATTTCTCATTTCAGAGGCATTCCCGGAATCTCCTTCGGAAACACGTCCAAGAAATCTCTAACTACCTCAATGTCCTCAGGCTTAGCAGACTCAACCTGATCTACATCCCTCACACTACAAAGGTAAATTGTAAAACCTCTCTTCACAAACCCAGCAAACCTCATTACTGACACTATTTTATTGTGTTTTGGCCTTCCTGCCCTCCAGTAAGTCACTTTCTTACCCTTATTAACTAGCGAGATCTTCTGTGGCTCACACAAAATCTCAGCCTTATGCTCACTCAACCAATCCATCCCCATAATCACTTGCAAGTCACCTAAATCAAACTCAATTAGGTTAGCCTTAAACTCCACTTCCTCAATATCGATTGGAACATCCAAAAATCTCCTTGAACACTATACATCTTGTCCTAATGGTAACACTATTGAGATATCTATTGTATCTATTTTTCCCAACACAGGCATTAACTTCTCTAAAATCTTAGTGGATACAAAAGAATATGTTGCACCAGAATCAAACAAAACATTTACCAGAAGAGAGTGAATAGAGAAAGTACCAGTAATCACATCCTTACTAGCATCAGCTTCACTTCGAGCCATCACATTAAGCTTTCCTGTATTCAAGGTCTTAGTCTGACTTCCTCCATTTCCATTTCCATTTCTATTTCCGGCTTAATGCATTGCCTTTCCTCCCATGTTTCCTTGGAAACCCTTCAGCTGACCTCTAGTCGAGTTCTCTTTGAATTGAGAACCTTGTCCTTCCTTTCCCTTGTTCTTAGAGAAGCACTCATACTCACGGTGTCCGAGCTTGTTACAGAAACAACAAGTCACTGGGTTCCTAGCACAGTCCTTTCCTGGGTGATTGTTAGGACACTTCTTGCAGAAGTACACACAACCTCCTTGATTAGCTATCTGAGCCCTATTCCCATTTCCGTTAGCAGGCTTCCCAAAGTTTCCCTTACTATCCTGAAAGTTATTGTTGAAACAAGGCTTCTTAAATTCACCATTGCTCTCTTGTTGGTTGAAGTTTCCTCCACCATCCTTTCTTTTCTCCCTCGTCTCACCTTCTTTAAGCATCTCCTTCTTCTTCTAGTCCAAGGCATTTAAATGTGAAGTATGGAATTGAAAAGAGACCATATAAGGAATGTTCTGGACAAGTTTCCAATATAGAGGTTAGCTTAGAGTTGTTGTAGAACTTAGCCAACAAGGTTTTAATTTAGTTTTGGTTTTCTTTATGTAGGAGACTTTGAATTATTCAACTTTTGGAAGTTGTGGCAGAGCACCACTATTTCACATGTACGTAAGTACTAAAGATAAACATAAGAGCTAGAATTCATGCTTGGATGATCCTTTAGGTTATGGAATATTTTTATGCTTGTTGTGCATAAATTTAGAATAAATTAAAAAATATTTAATGACAAGTTAATGTGAAACTAAATATTTAGACACTCACAGTTAATGTGTGATAAATGAAGTTCAGTTTAATTAAAGGACACACATGAGATTTATTTCTAAATCACCTTAAATTAAAGATAATTAATATAGGCCTGCTTGATTTAATGCATACTTTTATGTGATGTTGTATGTGAGTCATAACATTGTTAAACCGGTTAATCACGTAGTGTAAGAGGATTTACAGCAAAACTCTTGGAACGTATATACCTTGAGTATGAACAATGGGGGGAGTCGTAAGGAATAGAGATCTATGACTTCTACTTGGAGTACAAGACGTTGTACTCTTTTATATCTATAATGCACTGGAATTCTGTCACTTTATGTGACATAGTAATACCTTCTTGGAGTTACTCCAAGTTGGTGCCCAATAGGGCGAATTTAAGGAAAGGAAACCCGTTCAATGTAGAATCCAAAAGTTTAATAATAATTTAAATTGTTGAGTCTATGCACAGGTGAAAGGTTGTCAAAGGTAAGTTGGGTATATGTTTTAGTTTATGTTGTTTTGTTGCATAGTCTTTAGTAGTTATGTACTCAGCTTTGCTGACTGCTGTTTTCTGTGCATGTCATTGTCTTGGACTTGGCCCTACAATGACCCACTTGTTGGTGAGTAATTGTGTAGAATAAGAAAAGCTACAGGTGCAAATGGACATAAGTCATTTCATGCTGGGCTGGAGTGAGAGCGCTTGCTGTGTTTTGTAGTTTTATTTCTGCAGCTTATGATATACTAACTTTTATTTGGATGTTGTTTTGTTTTTAAAGATTTTAGTTTTGGTTTTGAAGGGCCATTAAAATGGTTCCGAAGTGTAATAAAGTTTTAAGTTCAGTTTTATTTTGGATGTTGATTTGAATTTGGTTTTGAGACTTGTTTTATAGTTTAATTTTAAATTGGTTTTTGGTTTTAAGACTTCCGATGTAGTACTTTGATATATGCTGATGTCGATTTTAAGTGGTACTCTCAAGTTACACTCATAATTCACGTGAAACCCAATTAAATCTCCACTCCTGGACAAATTTAATTGAAGACTAATTAATCAATACACTCTTGTAATTAATTGACTAGGATTTAAATTTGTTTATCATTCTTGACTCACAAATTTATGAGGGAAATTCGAACAAATTGATTCACACAACTTGCACAATTTTTGGGAAAAATATTGTATTGACAATTCAATGTATAAAACTTGTGTATTTTACAAGGAATTCTCAAGCTAGTTATATAACAACCTAAGACTAAGTTCTAACACCTTTCTAAGACTCAAGGACTCCTAAAACACGCACAACTTAGGCTGAATTCAGCTTACATGACTCAAATATGACTCACAAGATAAGAATGCCACATCATCACTACATCTTGATCTTATCTTGCTTAACAAACTCTAACAACTTATCTAATCAAGAAATTTTCCTAACAACATAACTAAATAATTAATAAACAAGATAATCATCAGAATTAACACTAAAAGTCACGAAATAAACTTGGTGCCCAAGATTGGCAAAAATCGTCAAAAATCCCACCACCTATTTCCGTCAATCAACCTATTAATAAATCCTATTGGGTTTGATAAGGATAAATCACAAGTTTGGGTGACAATGATTATGGCTGACACTATAGAGACTAGTAGGGATGGTGGTGGCTTCCTAGCCAACACTATTCGCTATTGATCATTGATACTTTGTCACTGGTGGAGTGATTCATTAAATAAGCTACGAATTATTATTAATGCACTCACAGTAGGATCACAATGGTGGTGGTTACAGGGAAAAAGTTGGTTTGGTCCATGAGTTTTCCCATTTCACTTGATAGGGTTTTCTCATTTTGGACATTATTATTATTAGTTCTTGTGGAGTCTTGATAATCATAAATAAGATTGAATCTTGAAGCATTTCTTGAAGTTCTTGAAAATTGCGCAAAATGGACGAAGAACAAAGGGCGTGGTTTTTGACGATTTTTGGCAATCTTGGGGAACAAGTATTTTTTTTGTGATTTTTAGGATAATTTCTGATGATTATCTTGTTTATTAATTATTTAGTTATCCTGTTAGGATATTTTCTTGATTATATTAGTTTGTTAGGCAAGATAAGATCAAGATGCAGTGATGAGGTGGCATACTTATCTTGTTGTGTGTGTGTGTGTGTGTGTGTGTATGTCTTGTAAAGGGACAAATTTCCCTAGTTATTGCGTGTTTTCTTTGTTGTTTCTAGTTAGGATTTTGTTGTTGATTATACTTATAAATAATCTCAATATTAGGATGTAATTAATTAAGTTTACACATTGAAATTTCAATAAAATATTTCCGTAAAAATTGCGCAAGTTTACTGATTAAACTTTGTTCGATTTTCTATCATAAATTTGTGAGTCAAGAGTGATTAACAAATTTAGATCCTAGTTAATTAATTACAGGAGTTTATTAATTAATTAGCCTTCAATTAAATTAATCCAGGAGTGGAGAGTTTAATTGATAAACAAAACGTGAATTCGAGGTTGTCTTTGCGAATACTACTAAAAATCCACATCATAAATAATCTCAACATTAGGAGTAATTAATTAAGTTTTACACATTGAAATTTCAATTCAATATTTCCGTAAAAATTGTGCAAGTTTAGTGATTAAACTTTGTTCGATTTTCTATCATATATTTGTGAGTTAAGAGTGATTAACAATTTTAGATCCTAATTAATTAATTAATAATTACAGGAGTGTATTAATTAATTAACCTTCAATTAAATTAATCCAAGGGTGGATAGTTTCATTGATAACCAAAACGTGAATTCAAGGTTGTATTTGCGAATACTACTAAAAATCCATATCAATTTGGTATCAGAGCTCAAGGTTTTTTTCGATCCAATATGGGAGATTCAAATTTGACACGACTTATTCAAGACATGATGACAAAAGTAGAGGCTATGGACGTGAGATAAAAGCAGGATAATGTTCGAATTGATGTTTTGGCTAAACAATTCCAACGAAAGCTTGATCCTCAATCCATACACTATTTTCGTGGTGATGATGATGATGAAGCGGATAGTTACTCGTCTTCTTCTTCTGACTCCCCTAAAAGACGATCTAAAAGCAAGCATAAGTTTGATGATCGTGGCATTAAACTTGATGACTTCATAGGCCAAGGTTCCCCAGATGACTATCTTGAATGAGAACGACAAGTGGAAAAGATTGCTGAATATAAAGGTTTTGATGATAGAAAGACCTTTAAGATTGCGTATATCAGATTGACAAAAAATGCAGGATTGTGGTATGAGGGCATCAAGGCCAAACGAAAATGCCAAAACAAAGCCAAAATAGTTTCCTGGTCTCACCTCAAAAAGAAGTGGCATGACAAATATGTGCCTTTTTATTTTAATCAGCAAAATTATGTCACGTTGACTTCTTTATATCAGGGCACTATGAGTGTGCGTGATTATATTACAGAGTTTGAAAGGTTATCTTTGCTTTGTGATTTAGAGGAAAGGGAACACATGAAGATGGCGAGATTTTTGAAGGGATTGAACAGAAATATTGATAAGATCTGGCTCAATATCATACCTTGGATGATCTCTGCAAGTTGGCTTTAAAAATGGAAAAGCGTATAAAGGGAGACACCACACGACATTTCGTGCCTAGCATTTGTAAATTACCCTACAGTCCCCAGCATACTAATGCCAAAGCAAATCAACCACCACAAACACCACAAACATCTGCAACACCGAGCTCTTCAAGGGACAAAGCAAAGAAAGTGGTTTCTAATGCAGAATATGATGATCGCAGGAGATTTTTTAAATGTCAAGGCTTAGGTCACATTGCTTCTGGCTGTACATCCAAACGCACCTTAACAATGGAACAGCCAGATTATAGGCCACTGAGGACGAAATTTATCACATTGTGGTAGTAGATAATGAGGACGTCATTTAAAACCAAGGGTGGGGAGGATTCTGATGATGACACCCTAGAAACTGTGAATCAACATCCATTGATTCGAGGTGGTGAAGCCTTTATGGTTAGGAGACTATTGCATTCAGCTGTGGAACCAAATGCAACTCAGAGGGAGAGTTTATTTCATAGTGTCTGCAAAATTGGTCCCTACTTTTGCAATTTGATCATTGACAGTGGATCCTGCACCAATGTAGCGTCCAAATATCTGGTGAAGAGGTTAAAATTGACACAGAGAGACCATATCAGTCCTTATAAGTTAAATTGCCTTGATGATACTAAAGGAGTTGAAGTAAGGAAGCAAGCACTGATAAATTTTACCATTGGCCTGTACAATGATGAATTATGGTGTGATGTTGTGCCAATGATTGCGTGCCAATTGCTCTTGGGAAGACCCTGGCAATATGATAGGAAGGTGCAACACAATGGAGAATCGAATGTATATACAGTTTTGAAGGATAGGAAACGAATTAATCTCCTACCATTGACTCCATCTGTAGTTAAAGACCAGAAACAAACTAGTTTATTCCTTTCTGCTAAGGAATTTGAGAAAGAAGTGGAGTAAGGGAACCCTGCATTTATTCTTTTCGTAAAGGAAGCAACATCAAATAAAGCATCAACTTATTTGCGCCTCATTCATTTTCTAGAAGAATATGCTGATGTGTTTGATGAATTGCCAAATGAACAAGAATCAATGAGGGTTAAAAAGATGATTGTCATAATAAGTTTGTTCAATGTTTGGATATGGCTTATATTGCGAATCAAAAAATGCACAAGTGGTTATTCACTTATTCCATGTTGGGATGACGTGAATTTGAGGACAAATTCTTTTCAACCAGGGGAGAATGATTTTGATTATAAGTGATATATCCTATGATACACCAATAGTAGATGAGCCAATCAACCTATTAATAAATAATATAGGGTTTGATAAGGATAAATCACAGGTTTGGGTGACAATGATTATGGCTGACACTGTAGAGACTAGTGGGATTGGTGGTGGCTTCCTAGCCAACACTATTGGCTATTGATCATTAATACGTTGTCATTGGTGGAGTGATTCATTAAATAAGCTATAAATTATTATTAATGCACTCACAGGATGGATCACAATGGTGGTTACAGGGAACAAGGTTGTTTGGACCATGAGTTTTTCCCATTTCACTTGATAGGGTTTTCTCATTTTGGACATAATTATTAGTAGTTCTTGTGGAGTCTTGATCATCATAAATATGCTAAAAGACATGAAGAATGGTTTCTTCAAGGTTTCTTGATTAAAAGATTGAATCTCTAAGCATTTCTTGAAGTTCTTGAAAATTGCGCAAAATGGACGAACAACAAAGGGCGTGTATTTTGACGATTTTTGGCAATCTTGGGCAACAAGTATTTTTCGTGATTTTTAGGATAATTTCTGATGACTATCTTGTTTATTAATTATTTAGTTAGGTTGTTAGGATATTTTCTTGATTATATTAGTTTGTTAGAGTTTGTTAGGCAAGATTATATCGAGATGCAGTGATGAGGTGGCATACTTATCTTGTTGATTGTGTGTGTGTATGTCTTGTAAAGGGACAAATTTCCCTAGTTTGTGCGTGTTTTCATTGTTGTTTTCAGTTAGGATTTTGTTGTTGATTATAACTATAAATTGATGTGAATTTGATTATAAGTGATATATCCTATGATACACCAATAGTGGATGAGCCAATCAACCTATTAATAAATCCTATTGGGTTTGATAAGGATAAATCACAGGTTTGGGAGACAATGATCATGGCTGACACTATAGAGACTAGTGGGGATGATGGTGGCTTCCTAGCCAACACTATTGGTTATTGATCATTAATACATTGTCACTGGTGGAGCGAGTCATTAAATAAGCTATGAATTATTATTAATGCACTCACAGGATGGATCACAATGGTGGTTACAGGGAACAAGTTGGTTTGTTGCATGAGCTTTTCCCATTTCACTTGATAGGGTTTTCTCAATTTGGTCATTATTATTATTAGTTCTTGTGGAGTCTTGATCATCATAAATATACTTTAAGACATGAAGAATGGTTTCTTGAAGGTTTTTTGATTAAAAGATGGAATTTTGAAGCATTTCTTGAAGTTCTTGAAAATTGCGCAAAATGGACGAACAACAAAGGGCGTGTATTTTGACGATTTTTGGCAATCTTGGGCAACAAGTATTTTTCGTGGTTTTTAGGATAATTTCTGATGATTATCTTGTTTATTAATTATTTTGTAAGGTTGTTAGGATATTTTCTTGATTAGATTAGTTTGTTGGAGTTTGTTAGGCAAGATAACATCAAGATGCAGTGATGAGGTGGCATACTTATCTTGTTGAGTGTGTGTGTGTGTGTGTCTTGTAAAGGGACGAATTTCCCTAGTTTGTGCGTGTTTTCTTCGTTGTTTCTAGTGTGGATTTTTTTGTTGATTATACCTATAAATAATCTCAACATTAGGATGTAATTAATTAAGTTTTACACATTAAAATTTCAATTCATTATTTCCGTAAAAATTGCGCAAGTTAAGTGATTAAACTTTGTTCGATTTTCTATCATAAATTAGTGAGTCAAGAGTGATTAACAAATTTAGATCCTAGTTAATTAATTACAGGAGTGTATTAATTAACTAGACTTCAATTAAATTAATCCAGGAGTGGAGAGTTTAATTGATAAACAAAACGTGAATTCGAGGTTGTTTTTGCGAATACTACTAAAAATCCGCATCATAAATAATCTAAACATTAGGAGTAATTAATTAAGTTTTACACATTGAAATTTCAATTCAATATTTCCGTAAAAATTGCGGAAGTTTAGTGATTAAACTTTGTTCGATTTTCTATCATAAATTTGTGAGTCAAAAGTGATTAACAAATTTAGATCCTAGTTAATTAATTACAGGAGTGTATTAATTAATTAGCCTTCAATTAAATTAATCCAGGAGTGGAGAGTTTAATTGATAAACAAAACGTGAATTCAAGGTTGTATTTGCGAATACTACTAAAAATTCACATAAATTTGGTATCAGAGCTCAAGGTTTTTTTCGATCCAACATGGGAGATTCAAATTTGACACAACTTATTCAAGACATGATGACAAAATTAGAGGCTATGGACGGGAGACAAAAGCAGGATAATGTTCGAATTAATGTTTTGGCTAAACAATTCCAACGAAATATTGATCCTCAATCCATACACTATTTTCGTGGTGATGATGTTGATGAAGCGGATTCTCACTCGTCTTCTTCTTCTGACTCCCCTAAAAGACGATCTAAAAGCAAGCATAAGTTTGATGATCGTGGCATTAAACTTGATGACTTCACAGGCCAAGGTTCCCCAGATGATTATCTTGAATGGGAACGACAAGTGGAAAAGATTGCTTATATCAGATTGACAAAAATTGCAGGATTGTGGTATGAGGGCATCAAGTCCAAACGAAAACGCCAAAACAAAGCAAAAATAGTTTCTTCGTCTCACCTCAAAAAGAAGTTGCGTGACAAATATGTGCGTTTTGATTTTGATAAGCAAAATTATGTCAAGTTGACTTCTTTATATCAGGGCACTATGAGTGTGCGTGATTATATTGCAGAGTTTCAAAGGTTATCTTTGTTTTGTGATTTAGAGGAAAGGGAACACATGAAGATGGCGAGATTTTTGAAGGGATTAAACAGAAATATTGATAAGGAACTTGATCTGGCTCAATATCATACCTTTGATGATCTCTGCAAGTTGACTTTAAAAATGGAAAAGCTTATAAAGGGAGACACCACACGACATTTCGCGCCTACCACTAGTAAATCACCCTACACTCCCCAGCATACTAATGCCAAAGCAAATCAACCACCACAAACACCACAAACATCTGCAACACCGAGCTCCTCAAGGGACAAAGCAAAAAAAGTGGTTTCTAAAGCAGAATATGAAGATCGCAGGAGATGTTTTAAATGTCAAGGCTTAGGTCACATTGCTTTTGGCTGTACATCCAAACGCACCTTAAAAATGGAACAGGCCAGATTATGGGCCACTGATGACGAAATTTATCACATTGTGGTCGAAGATAATGAGGACGTCATTCAAAACCAGGGTGGGGAGGATTCTGATGATGATACCGTAGAAATTGTGAATCAACCTCCATTGATTCATGGTGGCGAAGCCTTCATGGTTAGGAGAGTATTGCATTCAACTGTGGAACCAAATGCAACTTAGAGGGAGAGTCTATTTCACAGTGTCTGCAAAATTGGTCCCTACCTTCACAATTTGATCATTGATAGTGGATCCTGCACCAATGTAGCGTCGAAAGTTCTGGTGAAGAGGTTAAAATTGACACAGAGAGACCATATCAGTCTTTATAAGTTAAATTGGCTTGATGATACTAAAGGAATTGAACTAAGGAAGCAAGCACTAATAAATTTTACCATTGGCCTGTACAATGATGAATTATGGTTTGATGTTGTGCCAATGACTGCGTGCCAATTGCTCCTGGGAAGACCCTGGCAATATGATAGGAAGGTGCAACACAATGGAGAATTGAATATATATACAGTTCTGAAGGGCATGAAACGAATCAATCTCCTACCATTGACTCGATATGTAGGAAAAGACCAGAAACAAACTAGTTTATTCCTTTCTGGTAAGGAATTTGAGAAAGAAGTGGAGCAAGGGAACCTTGCATTTATTCTTTTCGTAAAGAAAGTAACATCAAATAAAGTATCAACTGATTTGCGCCTCGCTCATTTTCTAGAAGAATTTGCTGATGTGTTTCCTGAGGAATTGCCTGATGAACAAGAATCAATGAGGGTTAAAAAGGTGATTGTCATAATCAGTTTTTTCAATGTTTGGATATGGCTTATATTGCGAATCAAAAAATGCACAAGTGGTGATTCACTTATTCCATGTTGGGATGACGTGAATTTGAGGACAAATTCTTTTCAACCTGTGGAGAATGATGTGAATTTGATTTTAAGTGATATATCCTATGATACACCATTAACGGATGAGCTAATCAACCTATTAATAGATCCTATTGGGTTTGATAAGGATAAATCACAGGTTTGGGTAATAAGGATAAATCACAGGTTTGGGTGACATGTAATCTTCCAATATAGAAGTTAGTTTAGAGTTATTGTAGAACTTAATCAACAAGGTTTTAATTTACTTTTGGTTTTCTTTATGTAGGAGACTTTGAATTAGTCAACTTTTAGAAGTTGTGGCGGAGCACCACAATTTCACAAGGTACGTAAGTACTAAAGACAAACATAAGAGCTAGAATTCATGCTTGGATGATCCTTTATGTTATGAAATATTGTTATGCTTTTGAATTATGAATTGTTGTGCATGACAAGTTTTATTAGAAGCATGATTTCATATTATGTTGACATTCCATGTTAAATAGAAATATAAATTTTATAAGATTAAATTGGAATGTTATGAATAAAGGAAGTAAGTTATTTTAAAGTTGGTTAGTTACTTAATCAACAAGAAAGGCAGTTGTGATTTTTTATTCACATGATTAAAAGGATTTTATGAGCAAATATTTTATACATGTTGCCACTCATAGTTTAATGTGTGGTCAAGGAGAAAATAAATATTTAGCTACTCACAGTTAATGTGGTAAATGAAGTTCAGTTTAATTAAAGGTCACACATGAGATTTATTTTTGAGTCTCCTTTAATTAAAGATAATTAATATAGGCTTTCTTGATTTGATGCATACTTTTATGTGATGTTGTATGTGAGTCATAACATTGTCATACCGGTTAATCACGTAGTGTAAGAGGATTTGCATCAAAACTCTTGTAACGTATATACCTTGAGTATGAACAATGGAGGGAGTCGTAAGGAAAAGAGATCTAGGGCTTCTACTTGGAGTACAAGACGTTGTACTCTTTTATATCTATAATGCACTTGAATTCCATCACTTTATGTGACATAGTAATACTTTCTTGGAGTTGCACCCAAGTTGGTGCCCAATAGGGCGATTTTAAGGAAAGGAAACTCGTTTGATGCAGAATCCAAAAGTTTAAATATAATAATATAAATTGTTGAGTCTATGCATAGGTCAAAGGTTGTCAAAGGTAAGTTGGGTATATGTTTTAGTTTATGTCATTTTGTTGCATAGTCTTTACTAGTTATGTACTCAGCTTTGCTGACTGTTTGTATTGTGTGCACGGCTTTGTGTTGGACTTGGCCCTACAATGACCCACTTGTTGGTAAGTAGTTGTTTAGAATAAGAAAAGCTACAGGTACAAATGGGCTTAAGGCATTTCATGCTAGGCTGGAGTGACAACGCTTGCTGTGTTTTGTAGTTTTTTGTTGCTGCTTATGAATTACTAACTTTTATTTGGATGTTATTTTGTTTTTAAAGATGTTAGTATTGGTTTTTAATGGCCATTAAAATGGTTCCGAAGTGTAATAAAGTTTTATGTTGAGTTTTATTTTGGATGTTGATTTGAATTTGGTTTTGAGACTTGTTTTGAAGTTTAGTTTTAACTTGGTTTTTTGTTTTAAGACTTCCGCTGTAGTACTTTGATAAATGCCTTAGCCGTTATCACGATGGCAGTAATACTTCGGTTTTTCCGTCATTTGGAGTTACAATAATTATAATTCTTTAATATTTATAATATGTTTTCTGGAAAAATATAAAGTAGGAAGTTAGGAAATTCCAGGGTATTACAGTTGCCATAGCCTCCTTAGCAAACCTAGACAACTCCTTAGCTACAGCAGCTAATTGTCTCACTACATCATTTAGCTTATTGTTGTTACATTCAGCCATCCTCTTTCTCCTGTAGAGGGAAAAGACCTTTATATTAAACTATGTCTAACTCTAAGTTAGAACAACATAAACTTATAACATAACATAAAAACATTTCTTCAATTTGTCTCACAAAAGAAGTTCCCATTCTTTTAGAGCGAATGATTCACTTAGTTTTGATTGTTTACACAACCTTTATTAAAACAAGAATAAAGCACATAATAAATAAAAATAATTCCCTTGGTTATTCTCTTTGAGGCTTTACTTCCTAAAATAACTGACTCATTTATTAATTATTTCATTCTCATAAGAATTCTTATTGGTTAATTTCTCCAAAAATTTCCTTATGGCTCACTGCCACTTATCTGTATAGAAAACAACAATCTCAAATGTCCAACATTCTAAACATCAACAATATTAACCTCATATCTATAACAAATCTTCTAAACATTAACATTATCCTTCTTGTCCTTCGACATCACATATTTCTTTGGTATAAACTCGGGATCATCTTTAACATCATCTTCCATTTCCTCCTCAATATCTTCATCATCCAAGTCTTCTTCAAGGTCAAGCTCTTCTTCTTCCTCAGAATGAGACACTAGATCCACATACACTGGAACTAATGGATTTGGATTCTCAATTTCATAGCACGAACTATCCTTCGATCCATAGCTTTGAGAACTAGAAGTAGCTTCTTTCTCACTCATTTCATCATCCTCCTAATCATTTAGGACTGGTGTGGGTGGGGTTTACTCACTTGCATTGGACTCTTGAAACTCGTTCTCCTTTCTCGCAATGTAACCTTCCAAATATCTCCAATCGCAACCCCATTGACCATTTGGATCCTTTTACTTGGTGTACTTTAGAAGTTCTCCAACAAAATGAAAGTCACTGAACTTTGCCTTAATCTCCAAGTAGGGTGGACGATTTGGAAAACAACTAACAATTAAAGCAGACACATGATCGGGTTGGTCCCACTATGGTAGCTTTAATACTGTACTCATGTACCAACAATAGAATTGAATCTTCCAGACATATTGGCGTGGACTATCACAGTCCTTCTTTTCCAATGTTCCCATATTAGTTTCTTTACTAGGTACGTTATCCACTATCCTGCACGACACTTAAAACTAATGGGCCATCCTTCCCACAACAAAACCAAGCTAACATAAAGGTCTAGTGGCTAACATACAATTTCTTCTACACAAAACAATCCACATAAGCAACATATTAAAACATGTACTTAAATGCATGAAAGAACAGAAATAAAGTCTATCCTATATGCCCAAACTCCCAACCCTTACTCACCACATGATATTAAAATAACACATAATACATACCTAAATTCCTTGCTTACTTGCACATGTAAATGATTTTAAAACATTTATTTTTCAAAACTTTCTATTTTCGGAAATTGCTATTTTTAGAAAAAATTCCATTCCCAGTAACTATCCTAAAATAAGAAACTCCTCTTTACCAAAATAAAACTTAGGGTGCCCCCAAAATAAAATTTTATTTTATTTCGAAAACTAAGCTCTGATAACCAATTTATAACACCTTAGAATTTCCTAACTTCCTAGTCTAGATTTTCCAGAAAACATATTATAAACAATAAAGAATTATATTTATTAAAACTCCTAAATAACTAGGAAAAACCAAAGCACTACTCCCACTGTGATAACGGCTAAGACATTTATCAAAGTACTATAGAGGGAGTCTTTAAAACCAAAACCAATTTAAAACTCGAATTCAAAAATAATCCCAAAACTAAAATCAAACAAAAACCAAAAGAAGATCAACTTAAAACTTGATTACACTTTGGAACCAAATTAATGGCCCTTCAAAACCAAAAATTTAAACGTCGGAAACAAAAACTTCAAATAATAGTTAACTAAAACCAAAAGCAAATAAACTAAGAAACTACGGAGACTACAATGCAAGCACTCTCACTCCAGCCCAACATGATTGATTTATGCCAACTTGTACCTGTAGCTTTCTCTTATCCCAGACAACTACTCGCCAACAAGTGGGTCATCGTAGGGCTAAGTCCAAGACAAAGCCATGCACACAAAGCAAACAGTCAGTAAAGCTGAGTACATAAATACCAAAGACTATGCAAATATGATTAATAATAAAAATAAAAGTATAACAAACATACTTCTTACTGTTGACTACTCCTCACCTGTGCATAGTGTCAACTCAAATAAAATTATTTATTATATTTAAACTTTGGATTTCGCATCGAACGGGTTTCCTTTCCTGTAAAATCGCCCTATTGGGCACCAATCTTGGGAGCAACTCCAAGAAGGTATTACCTATGTAACATAAAGTGACGGAATTCTGGTGCATTAAAAATATAAAAGAGTGTAATTTCTTGTACTCCAATTAGAAGTCATAGATCACTGTTCCAAACGACTCCCCCCATTGTTCATACTCAAGGTATATAAGTTCCAAGAGTTTTAGTGCGAATCCTCTTTCGCTTAAAGTGATTAATTGGTTTAACAATATTATGACTTACATACAACATCACATAAAAGCATGCATAAAATCACACAAGCCATATTAATTATCTCTGATTTAAGATGATTCTAAAATAATCTTGTGTGTCCTTTAATTAAACTAAACTTCCTTTACCACACATTAACTGTGAGTGGATAAATGAATTCCTTTTCCTTGACAACACATTAAAGTATGAACGGCAACATGTATATAAATATTTTCTCATTAACTTCTATCAATTATGTGAATAAAAATTCACAACTACCGTTTTTGTTGATTAAGAACCTAATCAACTTAGATAACTTTCTTTTCTTCTTTTCGAAGCTAGCTATTAGCCAACTTTATATTAAATATAACATTCCAATTCAATCGTGTAGAATTTCTATAAATATAGATGTGGAATGTCAAAACAATATAAATTAATACTTCTCAAACTTTCATAAACTTGGCATGCATGATAATTTAGAATCAAGTCAAGCAACAACGCTAAACATATCTTATAAGATCAACCAAGCATGAATTCTAGTTCTATGTCTGCCTTTACAACTTATGTACCTTGTGTTATAGTGGTGATCCACCACAACTTCTAGAAGTCATCTAGTTCGAAGTCTCCTACATAGAGAAAACCGAATCTAGATTAGAACCTTATTCACTAAGTTCTACAACAACTCTAAACTAACTTTCTTCCATAGGAACTTGTCCAAAACATTCCCTATATGGTCTCTATTCAATTTCATACTTTATTTTAATTTTTCCATTGCAAAATAATTGATTTTCGGTAATTTTTCAAAAAAGGCAGCTTTGTAAAACTCGTCAAAAACACTTTAAAACCTTTCTAAATATCATATTTTGTTCATAAAACACTATTGTCATGTCCTAAAATCAATATACAATACATAGATGCATTAAAAATAATTATAACTTACTATGTCACATGCTACTATTTTTATTGGGCATAAACATGTGTTAATAAAAATTTACAACTTTATTTATTCATTCAAAACTCCTTAAAAACACAACTAAACATCATAAAGCTCTTTTACAATCTACTATTATCATCATAAATCAAATCTATGCTTTAGAATAGTTTTTCATAAGATAAAACATGTTCATAATATTTATACCATTAATTTTCATGATTAGAAATTTGGACAGCAATATAATTCAACTTTAAAACCTTTTAAAATCAATCTAAACTTCATAAAATATTCATAAATTCACCCAACACTAATTCATGATCATAATATTGAAGTTTAAATCATTAAAAATCCTAAAATCATGAATTTCATAATTCACAAGCCCTAATTTAAAATTTCATGATCAATCAAATAAATTCATACTTTAAACTAAATTGTAGCTTTATAAATACATGATTAAAACTATAGAAACATGATTAATCATAAATATAAATATGAATTTTGCAAGATTGAATTAAAAAAGAAAAGAGAAGAATGAATTTATTTCTTTTTATAAAGGAATTTGAAAATATACCAAAAGGGGAGGAGGTGGCCGGCGAGGTGGCGTAGGTGGCAGCGGGAAGGCACGCAGTAGAAAGGGGAGGTCGCCGGCGAGGGCTCCGGCGAAGGGAAGGTGGCGAAGTTTTTTTCTTCTTTTTTTCAGAAACTTTTTCCGTTTTTTATTTTTTATTTGTTTTTTTTCCTCTCACAATCTTTGAAATCCTAAAACTCTAAGAGTGCAAATTAAATCTGAAAATTTGTTTTTTCAAGGGTTATTTATAGCCCCCAAAGTAGGATTTGGTGCGATTACATAAATAACCTTGATGTTTGAAATTACTTTTATATCCTTTTTTAAAACAATTTGAGGAAACTCTAAAAATTCTACATTTTGAAACTTTTCAAAATATTTAATAAACATAAAATAACATGAAATATTATTTATAAAATAAAATAATTACTTTGATTAAAATTTATTAAAATTTCCTTTCTTTAATATTTTTTACTGAACTTAATTTCTCAATAAAAATATTAAAAACATATGTATAAAATACGAAAATAACTCTTTAAAATAAGTGAAAATATGGGGTATTACAGTCTACCCCCTTAAAAGAAGTTTTGTCCCGAAACTTTATGTAAATTATTGTAATTAAATTTGAATGGAGACTACGCTTACTTCAAGATTTTTCATTTTGACCCTAAGTTGTTGTAGACTTTTAAAATTTAACTCAACCTTTGCTTAACAACTTTTAGTGAACAGACATAAAACTTTCATAATACTTTACTAAAAGACGTAAAAACTCATTATAACTTGCAAAATTTAGGGCCTTATCTATATTCTCCCTAGAAGTAATACTTCCTTTGAGATGCAAGAGCCAACTCTTCCCAACTATTAATATTGTCTATATTAAGACTGTTCAACCAAGTACGAGCCTTGTCTTTTGATACATATAGAGGTGATAACTTCGAAGGTTTGATAATGGGTTGTAAAAATGATGCAAGTATGGGGGAAATAATAGCTTATGGAGATTGGAGATTCAAGGCTTTTGGGATCTTCAAAGTCATCATAATAGCCTATGAGTTTTCTCGCACTTCATTTGAGAGGGTTTTTCTTATTTCAGGCTTTTATTGTTTTGAGTCTACTGGAACATTATGCATCATGTCCTATCTAAAGATCGAGGAAAATACGTTCTTCAATGTTTCTTGTTTAAAATATCGAATCTTGAAGAGTTTCTTGAAGTTTTACACATTTTCTTGAAAAATGCGCAAAAACGAGCAAAGGTGTGTGGCGTATTTTTTGGCCGGTTTTCATGGTTGTTGGGCAACGTGTTTTTCTGAGAATCTTGTGTGGATTTTGCTGGATAATTTAGTTTATCAAGGTATTAAAAGGTTTGTTAGGATATTTTTTTTGTTTAGATATAGTTGTTAGAGTTTGTTAGATAGATGAGAATGACATGCAGTGCTGACGTGACAATCTTATCTTGTGAGTGTCATAGATGAGTCACTAGGGTGGGACGATTTTCCCTATGTTTGTGCATGAGTTTTAGCTTATTTTTGTTAGGATTTATTTGATGATTATCCCTATAAATAATCTCAACATTAGTTTGTAAAATTCAGATTATAGAGATCAATAAACATTATTGTTTAAAGTTTTATATGTTTTCTACAAAACCAACACAAAAACGAGTGTGAGAATTTTTCGAGTATGAGAAAAATTCGAACATATGAAGAGTTGGTGCTACGCTTTAAAGTCTTGTGAGGATAATTTTAAGAATTGAGGGTGCATAGCTTTAATCAATTCATAGAAATTATTTAACCTAGATCGTTTTCTTGTTGCTTTGCTTTAGAGAAAATCGAACTAGTTTCTATCCCTTGTGTTGTGGGCAATTTCCTATCAATAATCACATCAACTTTTGGTGCTTTCGTTGAGAGGACATTAATCCTCAAGGTTATTGTATAACTTCGTTGTTTAAACAAGTGCAATCATGTCACTTGATGAAGTGAATACTCCTAAAATTACTACTGAAGAATTGTGCAAAGACATAGAGGAGTTGAAGGCTATGTTTGAGGCTACCATGAATGATTTTGCAGAAAAGTTAAAGACGCCTAGCAAATATAAGGATGGAAACAAAGGGGAGTCAAGTTCTAGTTCTGATGATGAGCAATCAAGCTCAAGAAGTCCTCGCAAACCCAAAAACAGGTATTCATCGAGTTTTAGCAATGACGAACCTGTGAGTAGGCGCAAAAAGAAGGATAGGTCTAAGGATGATGATCGAAATCTTAAGCTAGATATTCCTGAATTATGTGGAAGTCTGGATCCTAAAAATTTCTTGGATTGGCTAATAAGAATTGAACAAATTTTCAAATATAAAGAGTATGATGATCGAAAATCATATAAAGTTGCAGAACTGAAGTAAAGTAGCTTAGCTAGTTTATGGCTTGAAGGTATGCAAAGGAAAAGGAGGAAGGATGGGAAGTATAAGGTATCTACTTGGACCAAACTGAAGAAAGAGACGAGGAGACGTTTTGTTCCTCAGGATTACGAGCAGGGCAATTTTATAAAAATGTAATACAAGTGTGAATAGCAATACATGTATGGGTGATGTGAATATAGGTTATAATTGGTCTATAATGATGGAGGATCACGTTCTTGAAAGTTTCTTGATTAAAAGATTCAATGTAGGACGTTTTTTGAAGCTTCTAAAGAAAAAATTTTAGTTTCCGAGCAGTGCAGTATGTCTGACTTTGAAGATTTTTCGTTGACAATTGGCTTTGTGTTAGAAGGTGTGCGAATATGCGTTGGAAAGCTGATTGAATCTAATTTCAGGGAAAAATATTTTCAAAATTCATGAAAATACGCAAGATAATGTTTTATTCATTTTTCTGCTCGCCTATCAAACTGGAAATCAGTTTTTAGTTAGATTTCTTTTATCTGGAGTCTAAGTATATTTAGGATTTGTTTTAGGACGTGTTTAGTATTTTGTTTTGTGATTTTTATTTTCATAATTTTGTTTGTTAGTTTTTTTTAGAAAGTTTGTTAGGATAGTTTCTTGATTAGATACAGTTTGTTGGAGTTTGTTAGCAAGATAAGATCAAGATGCGGTGATGA
Source organism: Suaeda aralocaspica (assembly GCA_016808085.1). Classification (NCBI taxonomy): domain Eukaryota; kingdom Viridiplantae; phylum Streptophyta; class Magnoliopsida; order Caryophyllales; family Amaranthaceae; genus Suaeda; species Suaeda aralocaspica. The sequence goes on from PYUH01000809.1 coordinate 51,217, forward strand.
TGTGGCAATCTTATCCTGTGAGCCATTAGGGGTGTGTTTATCTTGTTTTGTGCGTGTCTTTAGTCTGTTTTAGTTAGGATTTTTTTTTATGATTATACCTATAAATAGTCTCAACATTAGGTTGTAAATTAATAAAAGTTTGAGTTGAATAAAAATTTTGGTTATTTACTTGAAAACAAAAACCCGGAAATTAAGAGTTGGTGATTAAGTTCTTTATACTCTTGTGCAGATTAATTAGTAGCCTTGAGGGTGCTTAGGCATTAGTCAAAGGACTAATTGATGATCAACCTAAAATTAAGAATTTTTGTGGCTTGGCCTTTAGAGATTCGAAATTTTAGTCTAAACCTTGTGAGTTTTCTAATTCATACAAAAATTCACATCAAGATGCATACTTTGAAGCAGGATCGAAAATTAGTTGAAGAATATACATCTGAATTCCTCAACTTGATTACCATCTGCGATCTAGAAGAAAAGGAGGATCATCAAGTTGCTCGTTATGTTGCAGGTGTAGATGAAAGAATTAGAGAGAAGATGTAATTACAACCATACTAGACTTTTGCCGAGGTTTGCAAGGTTGCATATAGTGTTGAGAAGTAATTTTCAAAAAAAAAAAATAGTCACTTTTTCGAAACCCTTTGGAAAGAAAGAAGGCATCGTTGTTCCTCATAACCAAAATTTCGATTCCATTTCTAAACCTCCTCCGTATATCAAGGATAAACGCTCTGCTACTAAATCTCTAAACCCTGATCAGCGTACATGCTTCAAGTGCAAAGGTCAAGATCATATTCAGAAGGATTGTCCACATTCAAGAGTTCATACTACTTGAAATTGGGCGGATGATGTAGACTTTGAAGAAGAGGAGAATGAACGTCAACAACAAGAAGATGGCGTGATTTAAGACACTTAGGGAGAAGATATCGAAGAAATTACTCCTAAAGTGGATGGCCGAAGTCTAGTTCTCAGAAGGGTTTTGCAATCCAAAGTTGCGCCACCTACAGAGAACCAGAGGGAAAAGATTTTTGTCACCAGGTGAAATGTGCTAGAAAGGTTGTGTGATCTGATCATTGATTTAGGTAGTTGCACTAATGTGGTCTCTACTGTATTGATCAACAAACTGGAGATTCCTGCCATTGAACAACCTCAACCATACAAGTTACATTGGATCAATAATATAAGTGATGTCAAGGTGAACAAACAAGCTCTGGTTAGTTTTAAAATTGGTAATTTCGATGATCGAGTACTTTGTGATGTATGTCCTATGGATGCGTGCCATAAATTGCTTTTAAGACCATGGTAGTGTAATAGATTTGTACAGTTTGATGGTAGAACAAATGTATATATCATTAGAAAGCAGGCACAAGGTAAACCAATCGTGTTGAAACCTTTAGAAGGCTCGAAATTTTCGAAAGATGTGAGCAACAAAAAGGGTGTTTTGTTAATTGATGAGAAGGCTATGGTGCAAGAGGTGAAGAATTGTGGGAAGTTCTATGTGTTTATGGCTAAGGAAGTTCGAGAGAAAGCAATGAGCATCCCTCGTGAGTTGCCCCCCTTATTGCACGAATTTCAAGATATATATCTTGATGAATTGCCACCAGGATTGCCACCAATCAGAGGAATCGAACATCAGATTGACTTGGTTCCTGGAGCTCAGATCCCTAATAAACCAGCTTACATGTGCAATCCAGAAGAAACTTAGGAGATTTAATGTCAGATTGAAGAATTAATGACAAGAGGGTATGTTAGGGAGAGTATGAGTCCATGTGCGGTGCCAACGTCGATTGTTCCTACGAAGGATGGATCATGAAGGATTTGCATTGATTCTAGAGCTGTGAACCACATCACCATCAAATACAGGTTTCCTATTCCTCGTCTAGATGATTTATTAGATGAATTATTTGGTTCACAAGTGTTTACTAAGATTGATTTGAGGAGTGGCTATCATCAAATTCAAATGAAAGAGGGTGATGAATGGAAGACAGAATTCAAAACCAAGCTAGGTCTCTATGAATGGTTAGTTATGCCTTTTGGTCTTACTAATGCTCCTAGTACTTTTATGAGGCTAATGAATGAAGTCTTGAAGCCTTTCATTGGGAAGTTTGTGGTTGTTTATTTGGATGATATACTGGTGTATAGTGCAAGTGTTGAAGATCATCTGCAGCATCTAAGAGAAGTGTTCGAAACTTTAAGGAAGCAGAAGTTATATGCTAAGCTCAAAAAGTTGTCGTTCATGGTAACTAGTGTGACGTTTCTAGGTTACATTGTTTCTAAGGATGGTGTTTTGGTTGATCCTTGGAAAGTTGAAGCTATTAAAACAGGGCCAGTTCCGAAATCTGTGACTGAGGTACGTGCTTTCCGTGATTTAGCTTCTTTCTATAGAAGTTTTGTGAAGAATATCTCTTTTGTAGTAGCTCCTATGACTGAGTGTATTAAGAAGATGATGTGAATGTAGGTTCTAGTGAAATATCCTATGATACGCCAATAGTGGATGAGCTAATAATTCTATTAATAAATCTTATTGGGTTTGATAAGGATAAATCACAGGTTTGGGTGACACTGATTATGAGCACTAACATTATGGAGACATGTGATGGTGGTGGCTGCCTAGCCAACACTATTGGTTGTTGATCATTATATGCTTTGTCACTAGTGGAGTGAATCATTAAAGAAGGTTTAACAGATTATTAATGCACTCACAGGATGGTACACATGGTGGTTACAGGGAACAAGTTGGTTTGGTCCATGAGTTTTTTCCCATTTCACTTGATAGGGTTTTCTCATTTTGGACATTATTGCTTTCATTCTTTTGGAGTCTTGATCATCATAAATATGCTAAAATAAATGGAGAATGGTTTGTTGAAGGTTTCTTGATTGAAAGATTGAATCTTGAAGCATTTCTTGAAGTTCTTGAAGAATCTTGGAAGTTGCGCTAAAATTGACGGTTCTTGGTGTAATTCTGATGATTATTTTGGCAATCTTGGGCACCTAGATTATTTCATGATTTTTGGTGTAATTCTGAAGATTATCTTGTTTAGTCAAGTTGTTAGGATAATTTCTTGATTAGTTAGTTAGTTAGAGTTTGTTAGGCAAGATAAGATCAAGTTGCATGATGATGGGGCAACCTTATCTTGAGGGTTTGTTGAGCAACTTGCGCAAGTTGCACAAGTGGGGCGTATTTCCTATTGTTTTTACGTGTTTCTTATCTGTTTTTAGGTAGGATATTATTGATGATTGTACCTATAAATGATCTCAACATTAGGTTGTAAAATTAATTAAGTTTTATGCATTGAAAAATTCAACACTTGAATTTCCGAAAATTTTCACAACTTTACTTGTTCAAATTTTCTATCATAAATTTGTGAGTCAAGAGTGATAAACAAATTTAGATCCTAGTTAATTAATTACAGGAGTGTATTGATTAAATAGCCTTCAATTAAATTAATCCAGGAGTGGAGAGTTTAATTGTTAAAAATCATGAGTTTTAGGTTGTATTTGCGAGTACCACTTAAAATCCACATCAGAAGAACAAAGAGAAGTTTGAATGGACCGAAGATGCGCAAAAGGCATTCGAATTGGTGAAGTAGTGGCTTTTTCAAGCTCTTATTCTAGCCTTACTAGACTTTTCGAAACCTTTTAAAGTTGAGACAAATGCTAGTGGTGTGGGAATTGGCGTAGTGTTGGTTGAAGGTAAGAGTCCTACAGCTTATTTTATCAAGAAATTGAATGGAGCAAGATTGAACTACTCTACCTATGACAAGGAATTCTATGCTATTGTTCGAGAATTGGATCATTGGAGTCATTATTTGTGACCAAGTCACTTTATATTGCATTCTGATCACATGCTAAGAGGTATGCTTTAATTGGTGTTCTTAATGTCAAATTGCTTGGTTTGGAGGTAATTATACAATATTATGATCAAGATGGCGATTTTGGTCCTATCTATTCACAAATTACGAAGGGGTCAATGGGGGTCTTATGTGCTACATGATGGATTCTTATTCAAGGGGAATCTACTTTGCACCCTAAGTGTAGTATTCGTGAATTCCTCGTGAGAGAGGCGCATGGGGGTGGAATTGCAGGTCATTTTGGCATTACAAAAACATTAACAATGTTGCAGGAACATTTCTATTGGCCTAGAATGATTGCAGATGTTGAAGCAGTTATCTCACAGTGTGCTGTTTATCAGAAAGCAAAGGCATCATTCCATCAAGGATTCTACACACCTTTGCCAGTGCCAGAAGCTCCTTGGGATGATATTTCTATGGATTTTATAGTTAGTTTGCCTAGAACTGCAAGGCAAAAGGATGCTATAATGGTTGTGGTTGACAGGTTTTCAAAGATGGCTCATTTCATACCTTGTCACAAGACTGATGATGCTGTGAATGTTGCAGACTTGTATTTTCAAGACATTTTCAGGTTACATGGGGTGCCGAAAACAATTGTGAGTGACAGGGACACGAAATTCATGAGTTACTTCTGGAAAGCGTTGTGGCATTTGATAGGAACGAAACTACTCTTCAGTACTTCTTATCATCCACAAACAGATGGTCAAACTGAAGTCAGAAACAGAACACTAGGCGTGCTCCACCGTGGGTTGGTAAGCAAGACAAAGAAAGGTTGGGACTTCAAGTTAGCTCATGCAGAGTTCGCTTATAATCGTTCACCTTCATATGCAATTAAGCATTCACCTTTTGAAGTTGTTTACTGAGTCAATCCCAAGCTACCAATTGATTTCGCGGCTATTCCCAAAGGTGAGCTCGTTCATAAATATGCTTTAGCTAAAATTGAATACATGAAGAAGTTACATGCACAAGTTAGAGCAAGAATTGAGCATGTGAATGATATCTACAAGACAAGAGCTAACAAGAACAAGGTTCCATACACATACAAGGAAGGTGATTTAGTGTGGTTACATCTAAGGAAGGAATGGTTTCCTAATCAAAGGAAAAACAAGCTAATGCCTAGGTGTGATGGACCATTCCAAATTGTGAGAAAAATAGGGGACAATGCCTATAAACTTAATTTACCAGGTGAATATGGTGTTCATGCTTATTAAACATTGGTAATTTGTCTCCTTATTGATGTGAATTTTGTTATAAACAAACGCCACTCACACAAAGAAACTTAGACTTCAAATTTGATAAAGCCACGCACCACAAATCTGAACTTCTAAGGCGAATAATTGGTAGAATTTGATTAAAGCAAAGCACCCTCAAATCCTAAGAACTATCCTCACGTGAGATAAAGCAAAAGCACCACTCACTCAATCGAATTTCTCACAAGAAACTCTCAAAAATTGTTTACTTCGTGAAACAAAAGAAAACCGGAAACACTTTGTGTTTAATCTCTCAAATCTGAATTTTATTGATGTATTTTACATCCTATTTATAGGCTAAACATATCACACAATATTTCAGAAATCTAAACATATCCTAACTACCTTAGATATATGGCATAACAAACTAAGATTAGGATAACAAGAAAATCCTAACAAAACCGGATACATATTTTTGCACCATATATTTTGTAATCTGATTTCTAGTCTAAATCTTAGATATTTTGCAAATCAAATCTAACCACCATATATCCGAATAACAACCTTAGGTTGACAAAGTCAAACAACACAAAATCCCGCGTTGACAACGTTGCCCAAAACTTCAAAAATCTTCCAAAAATCCCGCCATATGCATTGCTTGATTTCTCGTTGATTTTTGTTGGACTTGCGATTTCAAGAACTTCAAGAAACTCTTCAAGATTCAATCTTTATTTCAAGAAACCTCCATTTTTGTGTTTCTCATGCTTGATTCCATCAACCTTGACTCATAAACTAATCAAGAAAATAACAAAACACCATATGGTAAAACCCTATCAAATGACGTGGGAAGAAAACCCATATAGCTCAACACTTCTAAACTACTAACTATACTTGCTTTACATTTACGTGAATAAGCTTGTGCATGTCACCATGCACACGTAGAAATCCACCCTAGCCAACCCAAGAAGCCTTGTGTCTCCATAAGCCACTAACTCCCCCAAGGTTGCTTCTTGTTTTCCACCTTCAATCAAACCCAAACCCTCGAAGTTTTGCTCATTGATATGCGTATCATCCTCCTCTTCTTCAAAAGAGTTTGTCCTCAAACCTCGAAGTTGGTCATCAGGAACATAAGGAGCTAAATCACCAATGTTGAAAGTAGCATGGACTCCATATTCTCCTGGTAATTCCAATTTATAAGCATTATCCCCCACTTTACTTATGATCTTGAACGGTCCATCACAACGAGGCATAAGTTTATTCTTCCTTTGATTTGGAAATCTTTCCTTCCTCAAGTGTAACCAAACCAAATCCCCTTCTTTGTAGACATGTTGTGATTTATGTTTGTTTGCTCGTGCCTTGTAAATATCATTAACCTTCTCAATTCGAGCCCTTACTTCTGCATGAAGTTTTTGCATGTACTCAACCTTAGTCTTGGCATCTTTGTGTACCAACTCCCCTTTAGGAATACTTACAAAATCAATTGGTAACTTAGGATTAACTCCATAGACAATCTCGAAAGGTGAGTGCTTAGTAGCATAAGTAGGTGACCTATTATAAGCAAATTCAGCATGAGCAAGCTTCAAATCCCAATCTTTTTGTGTCTTGCTAACCAAACCACGCAACAAAACCCCTAGTGTTCGATTAGTGACTTCTGTTTGGCCATCTGTTTGAGGATGATAAGATGTGCTAAACAAAAGTTTCGTGCCTATTAACCTCCAAAGTGACTTCCAAAAGTAGCTCATGAATTTTGTGTCTCTATCACTTACAATAGTCTTTGGAACCCCATGCAACCTTATGATGTCTTTAAAATATAAATCAGCCACATTCATAGCATCATCTGTCTTGTGACATGGTGTAAAATGAGCCATCTTTGAAAATCTATCAACCACTACCATAATAGCATCTTTTCCCCTTGCTGTCCTTGGTAACCCTACAATGAAATCCATAGAAACATCTTCCCAAGGTCCCTCTGGCACTGGCAATGGAGTATAAAAACCTTGATGAAAGGCTGCCTTTGCCTTTTGACAAGTAGCACATTGAGCAATTATGGCCTCAACATCAACAATCATCTTTGGCCAATAAAAATGTTCTTGCAACATGGTTAGTGTCTTTGTAATGCCAAAATGTCCAGCAATACCTCCTCCATGAGCCTCCCTTACTAGCAACTCACGTATAGAACACTTAGGTATGCACAATAGATTACCTTTAAACAAAAACCCATCATGTAGCACATAGGAACTCATAGACCCCTTTGAAAGTTGCGCCATTATTGGTCCAAAATCACCATCTTGCTCGTAAAATTGTGTTATCAACTCTAACCCAAGCAACTTAAAGTTCAAAACACCAAGCAAAGTATACCTTCTTGACAAAGCATCAGCAACAACATTAGACTTCCCCGTTTTGTACTTTGAAGAGAAGTGAAAAGATTGCAAAAATTCAACCCATTTAGCATGTCTTGGATTCAATTTTTGTTGACCATTAATGTGCTTCAAAGCTTCATGATCAGAATGTAATATGAAGTGATTAGGCCTTAAATAATGACTCCAATGATCCAAAGCTCTAATAATGGCATAGAACTCCTTGTCATATGTAGAATAGTTCAGTTTAGCACCATTCAACTTCTCACTAAAGTAAGCAATTGGCCTCTTCCCTTGGACTAGAACAGCACCAATTCCAACCCCACTTGCATCCGTCTCTACTTCAAATGGTTTAGAGAAATCTGGTAAGGCTAGTATAGGTGTGTTACAAAGCAACTTCTTAATCAATTCAAAAGCTTCTTGTGCCCCCTTAGTCCACTCAAACTTAGGCTTATCCTTCTTAATGCATTCGGTTATAGGAGCAACAACAGATGAAAAATTCTTCACAAACCTCCTATAGAACGAGGCTAACCCATGAAAAGCACGTACTTCAGTCACGTTCTTTGGTGTTGGCCATGATTTTATAGCTTCCACTTTAGATGGATCAACAGAAACCCCATCTTTGGACACAATATACCCCAAAAACGTCACACTTGGTACCATGAAATAACACTTTTCGAGCTTAGCATAGAGCTTTTGTTCTCGTAATGTCCCAAACACACTCCTTAGATGGCTTAGATGATCATTAACACTCTTGCTATACACCAAAATATCATCTAAATATACCACTACAAACTTACCAATGTATGGCTTTAAGACCTCATTCATCAACCTCATAAACGTACTAGGTGCATTAGTTAACCCAAAAGGCATGACTAACCATTCATAAAGCCCTAGCTTTGTTTTAAAACCTGTTTTCCATTCATCACCTTCCTTCATTCTAATCTGATGATATCCACTCCTTAAATCAATCTTTGAAAATAATTGAGAACCATGTAATTCATCTAGCAAATCATCCAATCTAGGTATAGGAAACCTATACTTGACGGTTATATTGTTAACTGCCCTTGAATCAATACACATTCTCCACGTCCCATCCTTCTTAGGTACTATTAATGTAGGCACAGCACATGGACTCATGCTCTCTCTCACGTATCCCCTCTCCATTAATTCCTCAATCTGCCTTTGTATCTCCTTTGTCTCCTCTGGATTACATCTATATGCAGGCTTGTTAGGAATTTGAGACCCAGGAATAAGATCAATTTGATGTTCAATCCCTCTTATTGGTGGTAATCCTGGTGGCAACTCATTAGGAAACACATCTGAAAACTCATTCAACATAGGATGCAAAACCCTAGGAATCTCTGGGGCTTCATCTTGTACCTCTTTGGCTAACAACATATAAGACATAGAACTTGTTTTCAACTCCCTTTCTAACTCCTTTCCACCCACCAACAAAACACCTTTAGAATTACCCATGCTTGTTTTAGGTTTAGAAATCATCAAGGGTTTTAATGCATATGATTTTTCATTAGGGTTCTTACGCACAATATAAACATTTGTCCTCCCATTAAACTTCACAAAACGATCATATTGCCAAGGTCTACCCAATAATATGTGACAAGCATCCATAGGACAAACATCACAAAGTACTTGATCCTCAAATTTACCAATTTTAAACGCAATCAAGGCTTGTTTGTTTACCTTAACATCACTTGTGTTGCTAAGCCAATGTAGCTTGTATGGTTGAGGATGTATCTTTGTAGGAATTGCGAGCTTTTCCACCAACAACGTAGATACTACATTTGTGCAACTTCCAGTATCTATGATCACATCACAAAGCTTGCCTTGAACATTACACCTTGTGAGAAAAATTTTATCCCTTTGACTCTCCAAAGGTTGTGCACTTTGAGATTGTAATACCCTACGTAACACCAAGGATTGGCCTTGTGTTTCTGGTTGGACTTCCTCCGTGTCTTCCTCCATATTTTCATCATTGCCATACTCTTCCTCTCCCTCATCCCCATACATCTCCTCCTCTTCTTCAAGGCCTTCCCCATCTACCCAATTTCGAGTTGTTGTGACCCTAGCATGAGGACAATCTCTTTGAATGTGACCTTGCCCTTTACACTTGAAACACACAATGCGTGAATCACTACTTTGGGGCTTTGAAGATGAACTCTTATCCTTGATGAAAGGGGGTTTAGTAACCTTATCAAAGTTTGGTTTTTGAGGAAAAGTATCACGCTTTTCTTTAGAATCATAGGTTTTGAAGTATGTCTTTGTTTTGCGTGCAACTTGTTTCTCAACCCTTGCTGCCACTCTACAAACTTCATCAAAGGTCCAATAAGGTTGTAATTCGACCTTCTCCCTTATATTTTCATCTAGACCAGCCACAAAACGAGCCACTTTGTGGTCCTCCTTCTCTTCCAAATCACAAATCATGATCAATTTTTCAAACTCCACAATGTATTCATCAACCGTTTTTCTATCTTGTTTTAATGTATGCATCTTGATGAAATTGTTTTGTTCGAAATCTTGAGGAACAAAACGTTTCCTCATCTCCCTTTTCAATTTAGACCATGAAGATATTTTTGATCTACCTTCTTTCCTTCTCTTTCTTTGTAAACCCTCAAGCCATAAACTTGCATAGGAAGTGAGTTTTAATTCCGCCAATTTATAGGACTTATGATCATCATATTCTTTGTAACGAAAAATCCTCTCAACCCTACGAATCCAATCTAGAAATTTTTCAGGATCCATACCTCCATTAAACTCAGGAATTTCGAGTTTAAGATTTCGATCATCATCCCTCATCTTTCCCTTATGTTTGTGCCTTGATCTTGGTTCCTCATCGTCACTAGAACTTGATGAGTATCCCTTTTTTGGTTTACGTACACTCCTCACACTTTCTTGCTCACTTTCACTTGATGATGAGCCCTCCTCTTGTTTAGATTTGGTAGGAGTTTTCTTGGTAGAAGCCATAATGGTTAGGACTTCATCTAAACGAGCCTTTAACTCGTCAATCTCTCCTTGCATACGTAGCTCTTTTGCTTGAGCCAAGCTCAAACCCTTCGTGAATCCTTGTGGATTTTCGTCTCCACCTTCTTGAGCCATGATAATTGATATTGAACACTTGAGATTGAACGAATCTCTCAACGAGAGCACCAAAAGTTGATGTGAATTTTGTTATAGACAAACGCCACTCACACAAAGAAACTTAGACTTCAAATTTGATAAAGCCACGCACCACAAATCTGAACTTCTAAGGCGAATAATTAGTAGAATTTGATTAAAGCAAAGCACCCTCAAATCCTAAGAACTATCCTCACGTGAGATAAAGCAAAAGCACCACTCACTCAATCGAATTTCTCACAAGAAACTCTCAAAATTTTGTTTTCTTCGTGAAACAATAAAAACCGGAAACACTTTGTGTTTAATTACTCAAATCTGAATTTTATTGATGTATTTTACATCCTATTTATAGGCTAAACATATCACATAATATTTCAGAATTCTAAACATATCCTAACTACCTTAGATATATGGTAAAACAAACTAAGATTAGGATAACAAGAAAATCTTATCAAAACCGGATATATTTTTGCACCATATATTTTGTAATCTGATTTCTAGTCTAAATCTTAGATATTTTGCAAATTAAATCTAGTGACCATATTTCCGAATAACAACCCAAGGTTGACCAAGTCAAACAACTTGAAAAACCGTGTTGACAACGTTGCCCAATCTTCCAAAAATCTGTCCAAAATCCCGCCATATAACTTGCTTTGATTCTCGTTGATTTTTGTTGGACTTCCGATTTCAAGAACTTCAAGAAACTCTTCAAGATTCAATCTTTATTTCAAGAAACCTCCATTTTTGTGTTTCTCATGCTTGATTCCATCAACCTTGACTCATAAACTAATCAAGAAAATAACAAAACACCATATGGTAAAACCCTATCAAATGACGTGGGAAGAAAACCCATATAGCTCAACACTTCTAAACTACTAACTATACTTGCTTTACATTTACGTGAATAAGCTTGTGCATGTCACCATGCACACGTAGAAATCCACCCTAGCCAACCCAAGAAGCCTTGTGTCTCCATAAGCCACTAACTCCCCCAAGGTTGCTTCTTGTTTTCCACCTTCAATCAAACCCAAACCCTCGAAGTTTTGCTCATTGATATGCGTATCATCCTCCTCTTCTTCAAAAGAGTTTGTCCTCAAACCTCGAAGTTGATCATCAGGAACATAAGGAGCTAAATCACCAATGTTGAAAGTAGCATGGACTCCATATTCTCCTGGTAATTCCAATTTATAAGCATTATCCCCCACTTTACTTATGATCTTAAACGGTCCATCACAACGAGGCATAAGTTTATTCTTCCTTTGATTTGGAAATCTTTCCTTCCTCAAGTGTAACCAAACCAAATCCCCTTCTTTGTAGACATGTTGTGATTTATGTTTGTTTGCTCGTGCCTTGTAAATATCATTAACCTTCTCAATTCGAGCCCTTACTTCTGCATGAAGTTTTTGCATATACTCAACCTTAGTCTTGGCATCTTTGTGTACCAACTCCCCTTTAGGAATACTTACAAAATCAATTGGTAACTTAGGATTGACTCCATAGACAATCTCGAAAGGTGAGTGCTTAGTAGCATAAGTAGGTGACCGATTATAAGCAAATTCAGCATGAGCAAGCTTCAAATCCCAATCTTTCTGTGTTTTACTAACCAAACCACGCAACAAAACCCCTAGTGTTCGATTAGTGACCTCTGTTTGGCCATCTGTTTGATTAATTAGTCTTTGATTAAAGCCTAAGCACCCTCAAAGCCACTAAATAATCTACACAAGAGTATAAAGGAAAATCCCACCAACCCTTAAAAAATTTTGGAATTTTGTTTTCAAGAAAACAAGCAAACTTTTATTCAATTCAAACTTGATTAATTTACAACCTAATGATGAGACTATCTATAGTTATAATCATCAACAAAATCATAACTAAAAACAACTAAAACAAAAGCACAACACTAGGGAATTCGTCCCTCACAAAACAAACACACAACAAGATGAGTATGCCACCTCATCATTGCAACTTGATCTTATCTTGCCTAACAATCTCTAACAAACTAACTAATCAAGAAAATATCCTAACAACTTTGCTAAATAATTAATTAACAAGATCAGATTTTAAGCTAAAAATCACGAAAATACTTGATGCCCAAGTTCTTGAAAAAATCGTCAAAAAAACACACCACTCTGCTTCGTAAAAAATTGCGCAAATTCCAAGATTTCCAAGAAACTTCAAGAAATGCTTCAAGATCCAATCTTTTAATCAAGAAACCTTCAAGAACTTATCCTCCATGTATTTTAATATAATTATGACGATCAAGACTCACCGAGAAATAAAAGACTCAGTGCCTAAAATGAGAAAAACCCTAGCAAATGCAGTGGGAAAAAATCTGATGTGAATTTAGGTCCTAGTGAAATATCCTATGATACACCAATAGTGGATGAACCAATCAACCTATTAATAAATCCTATTGGGTTTGATAAGGATAAATCACAGATTTGGGTGACAATGGTAAACAATGTGGTAAGGACTGACAATGGTGATGGCTTCCTATCTTGTCACTGGTGAAGTGAGCCATTAGTTAAGTTAAGTGATAATAACTATAACTAGGGAAATCACAGGAACGAAACACATGGTGGTTACAGGGAACAAGTTGGTTTGGTCCATGAGTTTTTCCCATTTCACTTGATAGGGTTTTCTCATTTTGGACATTATTATTATTTGTTCTTGTGGAGTCTTGATCATCATAAATATGCTAAAAGACATGAAGAATGGTTTCTTGAAAGTTTCTTGATTAACAGATTAAATCTTGAAGCATATCTTGAAGTTCTTGAACAATCTTGGAAAAATACGCAAATCAAGTGGCGGAAATTGGGACGATTTTCTTTGATCTTGGCCACCAAGCTTTTTCGTGATTTTTAGTCTAAGTTTTGATGATTATCTTGTTTAATGATTATTTAGTAAAGTTGCATGATGATGTGGCAATCTTATCTTTAGTTTGTTGAGCAAGTTGCACAAGTAGGATTTATTTCCCTAGTTTGTGCGTGTTTCCTTTGTTTATTCTAGTTAGGATTTTGTTGTTGATTATACCTATAAATAATCTGAACAATAGGATGTAATTACTTAAGTTTTTCTCATTGAAAATAAAAATTCAATTGCTTGAATTTTCACGGAAATTTGCGCAAATATTTTTGTTCAAATTTTCATCATAAATTTGTGAGTCAAGAGTGATAAACAAATTTAGATCCTAGTTAATTAATTACAGGAGTGTATTAATTAATTAGCCTTCAATTTAATAATCCAGGAGTGGAGAGTTTTATTGAAAAACAAACGTGAGTATCGGGGCGTATTTGCGAGTACTCCTTAAAATTCACATCAAAATCCATAGGCAAAAACCATCTTCTTCCCCAAAATCCACCATTGTTTTTCTTGATTTGCGTGCCACTTTAGGTTTATGTGACCTGCACACATAAATCGCTACCCTTTATGCACCCAAATGGTTTATATTTCCATATGCAACTAATTCACCTATGGTTGCATCCTTACCATTGACATCACCACCTTCGAAGTTGATTGCACCACTGTTAACTTTGTCACTTATATTTTTTACTTGGTCACTCTTGTCAATGTCACTAGTGCTTGCACTTACATCATTAATGTCACTGATACTTGTACTTATATCATCCTCCTCTTCTTCAAATGAAACTTTCCCCAAGTTATAGCTTCCACGCAACCATCCATATTCGACGAGCGAGTGATCCATGTTTGATGCCTAATCTAAAGTCACATAGTAAGGACATAATAAGAAACAACCATAACACGATATCATCAAGTGAAAATTTGTTTGACTGCAACGAAATCCTTGAGACTCGTTTATGATTCTTCAGTGTATCACAGAAATCAATAAAAAATCCATCTTTCAAAATCCCTTGAAAACCAAGAATAGAATCATGTTTTAGGCTTGCAAACTCAAAAGGTTGGACACCAACATAAATCATCGAAACATCCAAACTTGTAGGTTTTGTATCGACCACCTCTTCAACTTGTTTCAGAATCAATTGATCTTCAACCATAAGTTCTTTCATTGCATCAAAGATTATATCACTATCAATCTTTGATTCCTCATTGGTCACATTCTCCAAAGATTCAATCCTTTCCTCATTGATTGTGATCCACATTGATTGATTATCTACGTCGATTTGTGTGTTGTGTTCTTCAGCTTCTTTAATTATTTTTGTTTCATGATCTAGCATACCACAAAGTTCTGAAAAACCCATTGATCTTGATTGTTGTGATGGCTTGTTCACTACAATCTCATCGTTATGCCCAAAATCGTTACATACTTCAATGTCTTGCAAAACATTATTAGCATGAACCGGAATTTCTTTAGTCACTACAACATCTCCCACTGATAACTTTAAGTCAAACTCATGAATATGATGTAGAAATCTAGATTTGTCGATGATAAAAGGTTTCAGTTCCTCTTCTTGCAACTCTTCCAATAATAGTTCTAAATATAGCTCCGAAGAAATTTCTACATCATTAACACATTAATTCCTTACATGGAAAAATTCTTGACACTTAGAACAATCTGCTTTATTCCCAAGGAGAAAATATGAGAGCAAGTCGTGAGCAGACACTACTTTGTTACGCCAATTAATCATCTGAAATTGTCTAGAATTTGGGATGAAAGTACGAAGACCAAAACCCCACGTAAACAACTCGTATAAGGCTGAACTTTTATGGAGTTGTTACAAAATATGTTGTTAAAACTCTACCAAAATTTCATGCATATATTCCTAGCCAATTGATCGCAGTTGAATTTCTACGCAAGCTACTGAAAACTGTTCCGATTTGTACCACTTCACAAAGTTTCTCTTCGATCAGATAGCAAACAATCTGGAAAAGTTCTGAACTTTTTTATGAGGAAAGTAGACAGACAAATAACCAGTTATAAATGAAAAATCGCTCAAAATCGTTTTGTAACAAAGGAGATATCCTAACTTCAATCTGACCCTCGAAACTGATTTTTCTCACACGATTTTCAGATTTTGCTTACTGCCCTTTCTCGATCACTTTTTACACCAAAACTTGCACGAATCTTCAATGAAGAACTGAAAACAATAAAAAGTCTTGAGGTTTAATGACCCCTCACAACGAAAGCACCAAATTTGATGTGAATTTTCTTATGAATTGGAAAACCCACAAGGATAGAACTAAAATTTTGAACTTCTAAAGGCCAAGCCACCAAAATTCTCAATTTTAGGTTTGATTAATTAGTCTATGACTAAAGCCTAAGCACCATCAAACCCACTAAATAATCTACACAACAGTATATAGGAAAATTCCACCAACCCTTAAAAAATTTTGGAATTTTGTTTCCAAGAAAACAAGCAAACTTTTATTCAATTCAAACTTGATTAATTTACAACCTAATGTTGAGACTACCTATAGGTATAATCATCAATAAAATCCTAAAAAAAAAAAAGTAAAACACACGCACAACATTAGGCAATTCGTCCCTCACAAAACAAACACACAACAAGATAAGATGCCACCTCATCATTGCAACTTGATCTTATCTTACCTAACAAACTCTAACAAACTAACTAATCAAGAAAATATCCTAACAACTTAGCTAAATAATTAATTAACAAGATAATCATCAGAATTTAAGCTAAAAATCACGAAAATACTTGAGCCCAAGTTCTTGAAAAAATCGTCAAAAAAGAAACCACTTTGCTTCGTCAAAAATTGCGCAAATTCCAAGATTTCCAAGAAACTTCAAGAAATGCTTCAAGATCTAATATTTTAATCAAGAAACCTTCAAGAACTTATCCTCCATGTATTTTAGCATAATTATGACGATCAAGACTCACCAAGAAATACAAGACTCAATGCCTAAAATGAGAAAAACCCTAGCAAATCAGTGGGAAAAAACCCATAGGCAAAAACCATCTTGTTCCCCAAAATCCACCATTCTTTTTCTTGATTTGCGTCCCACTTTAGGTATATGTGACCATGCACACATAAATCCCTACCCTTGATGCACCCATATGGTGTATATTTCCATATGCAACTAATTCACCTATGGTTGCATCCTTACCATTGACATCACCACCTTCGAAGTTGATTGCACCGCTGTTAACCTTGTCACTTATATTTATTACTTGGTCGCTCTTGTCAATGTCACTGGTGCTTGCACTTACATCATTAATGTCACTGATGCTTGCACTTATATCATCGGCTTGACTTCATTGACTTGTTATTGCCTTTCTAGGGTGATGAGGCAGTTTAGTAAGCAATAGCTAATTCCAGATCATGATATTGTGAGGCATGAGGAGAATCTTGTGCTGTTGGGCATTGCCAAGAATTGGGAGAGAAGCTGGGATAAGTGGACAAGGATTGTTTTGATTCCACTACTTGAATGCTATGAATAGATATTTAACCATTACTTGATTTGGATACAAGAAGAATCTATGTTTATCCGTCCAGAAGCTCGTAATATCGAAAGGAGAGAACGACTCGGTCTCAAGAAAATGCCCATTTGGCAAAGTCTTGAGAAACTACCTCCTTTGAAGATGGATGCTACTCCTCGAAGGAAGAGGTCAAGAGAAGAGCAGGGTGTGAAAGGCAAGGGGAAGGGAAAAGACTGTAGAGGCCTCAAGAAAGAAGCAATGGGTCCACAAGAAACCTATGGGAACAGGAGAATCTGCTAAGACTAAGAAGGACAATGAAGAAGAAGCTGGAGCTAGTTAGAGAGGATTGCTTTGTTGTTTCACAAACTTGTTTCTTTTATTATTATTTTAATGAATAAGGCCTACATGTCATGTTTTTATTCAAATAAATTTGTATTCTGTTTAAATAATTTTTCAGCACTAGTCATGCTTACAAATAATACATAGCAAAAGATGCAATATTCAAATAATAAAACCTTCATATAATGAATCCTTACATTTTTAAAGAATAAACACAGTTCATGTTTATTTCAACAGGTAATTAAAGTACTGTAGAGGAGAGAGATTTTTATTTTTTAAATGGGCCGAACCCCAGGTTGAGGTTGTCTAGGCCAAACATAGTTCCATTAACTCCATGAACATAATTTAGACATAGTATCTCTTTAATTGATCCAAATTGGTGAGGTTATAAAAGTTGTCACCATTCATGTCCATTAGTTCGAATGCACCTCCTAGTAGTATTTTCTTAATAATGAAGTTCCCGGCCCAATTCGAGCTGAATTTCCCTCTAGGATTCATGATGGTCTTTCGTAATGCTTTGAGAACCAGGTCACCTTCTTTGATATTCCTTTCTTTGACGTGTTTATTGAAATGCCTTCCAATTCTTTTTTGATAGACTTTTACATGACTTAAGGACTTCAAACGCTTTTCATCTAGAAGGATCAGGGCATCATACCGCGCCCGTAACCATTTAGCTTCAGGAAGTTCAATTTACAGTACGATTCTCAATGAGGAGATCTCCAGTTCGATAAGTTGTACATCTTCCATCCCATACACTAAAGAAAAAGGCGTTGCTCCAGTAAAGGTCCTAATGGAGGTCCTGTACCCCCACAAAGCAAAGGGTAGCTTAAATGGCTAGTCCTTGTAAGTTTCAGTCATTTTACAAAGGATGGCATTGACGTTCTTATTTGTTGTTTCAACTGCTCCATTTGTTTGAGGTTGATATGGAGATGATTTGTGTTGCTTAATCATATATTTTATGAGGAGTTCTTCGCATTCACCCTGAAAATGAGTTCCATTGTCACTGATGATTTCATGCGGGACACCATATCGGCACATTATACTTGTTTCAATAAATTGTGCCACATGTTTGGCTTGCAACACACAGTATGAAGCGGCTTCTACCCATTTGGTGAAGTTATCAATTGCCACCAATATTAACTCATGGCCTCCATGAGGTGTAACCTTTCCTATCATGTCGATCCCCCATGTTGAAAATGGCCATGGAGATGATAGGGAGTGAAGTAGTGACGGAGGTATATGTTTAGCATCCGCATATTTCTGGCATTTGTTGCAATGTCTCACACATCTATTGCAATCATCCTCCATTGTGGTCCAATAATACCCTTACTTGATGATCTAGGAAGCCAACATTCGAGCGTTCATGTGAGTTCCACACACGCATGTGTGCATCTGATCCGTAACTTGCTGAGCCTCTTTACTATCTATACATTAAAGGCATAAGAAATTGTAATGTATTTTATATAGATCTCCCCCTCAAATGATATATTGGGAGGCAAAGAGCCTCCGGGCTCGTTGTTCCTTTTTTGACGCATCGACAAGATATTGTTGGTTTTCTATGTAGCTTTTGATGTCACTGTACCAAGGCTCCTCTTATGTGAGGTCGTTCACCTCGTTTCTTTCCTTGATCGTGCAAACGTGAGCTGGTTCCTTTCTTCTTTTAACAACCAAGGGCATTTTGGTCAAAGAGCTTGGGATGCGAACCATTGGTGCCAACTTAGCTAAAGCATCGACAAATTGGTTGTCCTCACTTTTTAGATAAGTGTACTCGATTTCTTCGATTTGTGAGGCGATTTTCTCCTAATGAGCTTGATAGGGAACTATGCTTTCACTTCTAACTTTCCATCTTTCAGGGATTTAGTTAATGATCAATGAAGAGTCTCCATAGATCCTTAACTTTTGGATGTTCAGAGCTACGGCAGCCTCGAGCCCTATGATTCTGGCTTCATATTTAGCAGCATTGTTGGTTACATCAAAGTCTAACTTCACTGATATGGGAGTATGTTCTTCTTTAGGTGAAACAAGTAGGACACCAACCTCACATCCTTGTTTATTAGAGGCACCGTAAAAGTACAGGGACCAGCTTTCTTCTTTAGTCATTATTAATTTTTCATCGGGAAACTCGTAATCCTCGGGTCTAGGATCTGGAGAGTCAGCCAGGAACTCTGAGCCTATGCTTCCTTTTATGGTTTTTTGTGAAATGAATCTAAGGTCAAATTCGGCCAACATGATCATCCATCTTGTCATTCATCCATGTACCGCAGGCTTGTCAAAGAGATATTTAAGTGGATCTCCTTTACTAACTATGTGAATGGTTTGAGTGTGCAAGTAATGTCTAAATTCCTTAGGAGACCAAACTAATGCCAAGCATAATTTTTTGATGTTAGAATATTTTTCTTCGTATTGTAAGAATTTTTTTTCTCAAGTAATAAATGACATTTTCTTTCCCATCGATTTCTTGGGCTAGCCTAGCTCCTGCTGCAGTTTTAGTGACGGTGAAGTAGGGTCTCAAAGGGTTCCCTGGAGTTGGAGGTACCAGGATAGTCGGATTCATGAGATACTCGGTTTTATTGAAAGCTTGTTGCCAGTCATCATCCCATATCGTTGGAGCGTCTTTCTTTAATCTCTTGAATATGGGATCACATACCATAATAAGTTTGGATTTGAACCTACTTATGTGTTGGAGCCTTCCCAAGAACCCTCGAATCTCCTTCTCAGTTTTTGGTGGGTTTAAAGACATAATGACCTTAATTTTTGTTGGATCAACTTCAATTCCTCTTGCACTGACCACATGACCTATAAGCTTTCCCGAAGTAACTCCAAAGGCACATTTTTTAGCATTGAATCTCATATTGAATCTTCGAAGTCTTTCAAAGAATTTTCTCAAGGCAAGGGCATGTTCACTCCTTTCCTTGGTTTTCACTATCATATCATCCACGTACACCTCACTTGTTTGTGTATCATATCATGAAGTATTGTAGTTGCAGCGCATTGATATGTAGCACTAACGTTAATCAAACCGAACGACATGACTGTGTAGCAATACAACTTCCATGGAGTAGCGAAGATCGTTTTCTCCATGTCCTTTTCATCTATCTTGATTTGATTACAGTCGGTGTAACCCTCCATGAAAGAGAACAAGGCATGGTTGGCTATATTATCAACAAGCACATCAATGCGAGGTAATGAGAAGTCATCTTTTGAACTAGCCTTGTTCAGGTCTCAAAAGTCCACGCACATTCTTACTCTTCCATCTTTCTTTAGCACAGGAACGATGTTGGCAACCCAATCAGCATATTGAACCACCTTGATGAATCCTGCCTTTAATTGCTTTATTACCTCTTCTTGAATTTTCAATTGAACTTCTAGTTTCATTCTTCAAAGCTTTTGCTTAACAGGCTTAGCCCGCTGGTTTAGAGGGAGGGGTGTGCTTAGCTATCTCCGGATCAATCCCAGGCACATCTTCATAGGACCATGTGAATACATCGTTCAATTTTGTGAGTGTTCCTATGTGTTCTGCTCTTTCTTGGGGATTAAGTGTAAGACCAATTTTTCAATTCTCTAGGAGTGTCATTGTCGGAGATGTTGATCTTTTCAGATTCCTCGATTATTGCAGTTTTATTTTCATATTACTCAACAACCTTTATTATTTCATTATCATTTTGATCTTTGGTTTGTGAAACAAAGCACTCATATAAAGGGGAGAGGGAGCAAGGAGATGAAGACAAGGAGTAAACAAATGAAGACATAGTATTAAATTCTTTGTTCATGACATCAAAGTTAGCCTTAGTGGCAGAATCCATAGGAGGGACAGACTCCTTGACAAGCTTGTTAGTAAATATAGAATTCTTAGGACTAGACATCTTAAAAGTGCAAGACTCAGACTAAGAATAAGACTCGCTTTCAGACTCATTGAATATTGGGCCCTCCCCTATGGTGAAGTCCATGATCTTCCCTTCCGGTGTAGTACTCTTCACGATTTTGCGCCATCCTCTAACCACTTGATTTGTAGGAGTGATGAGCTCGGTTGGATCGAAGGCTTCGGTATTGATGTCCTATCGTTGTGACTACCAAAGATAAACCCGATAAGGCTAGCTAAGCTATTAGCAAGGGAAAGTAGGGGTCGAGTCCACGAGAAAAAGGGATAATACAGAGTAAGTCGAACCTAGCAATTAAACCCGGCAATGATGGAAGGAGTGGGTTGTTGTCACAAATATCGAAATAAGACGAATTTATACTATATTAAGGGGTCTAAGGTACGAATTCACCGCTCACCTCATACATGAAGGCATGGATTTCTAGGTCAACTAAGGAAGAGGAAAAACGTCTAGGGGAAATTTTCTACGAGTCATGTCTACTCTCTCGTGCTAACATGACGAGCGGAATGATGCACATGACCTATTCTCATGGCGCATACACAAAATGGCTCCTTAGCACATTTTCTTGAAGTCTAGTAACGTCCCTTAATTCAAACACCTATTCTCATGGTCTTTAAATGAAACACACATGGGGAGTCTTCACTCAACTTCATCTCTCGATCCTTCGTTGAGGAACCTATAACATCATCTAAGAGGTAGAAAACCTAAGACTATGTGATTTAAAACCCCATGTACGACTCTAGTCACCCCCAAGCTCGGTTTTTACTAAAAACCGACTATGCCATGAAAAGAGTGAGAGTTTCACCCACACCCTAGCGCAAGACTACTCATTACTCATATTTAAAGGCTAATTATAATTATTAAACACCATGGAATGAAATAAACAAGGAAGGAAGTATTACTAGTGAGTTTTCGTACACAATTATAGAAAATAAGAAGTGGATTAAAGGATTTAAGAACAGGGGTGTGTTTAAGGTGGATTAATAGCAAGAAAACTACTACAAAAGACTTCATAAAACAGCAACAAGCTATAACAACAAAATAAATCAAAGCATAGAACTTGAGCGTTAAATAACTTAAGAATTCAGAGTATGAACTTAAATAAGCAAGAATTGCAAGAGTTTAGAAGAGTTATGTAGAACTCAAGTGCATAAATCTTTGAATACAACTCATGAAGAACACAAAGCTTTGAAGAACCAAATATAGAATTAAAATTAATATTGTTGAAGTATAAAATAATCTAGGATTGAACTTAAGAACAAGAAATTTATGTAAAACTTTGAATGATTAAAACTAGGTCTAAGGTTTTATAACTACAATAATTCTAGTGATATTAGATACCCCTTTACATGAGAAAATACAGCTTCTTACAGCAATCACAATACAAGAACAAGTGGGAAAGTGGCTAAGGAAGGCAGCAAAGTCGTAATTTGCTGGAAGAGGCAAGGTTGCGGCCGCATGGTCTGGGGTTTGCGGCCGCAACCACTGCTCTGTACCGTTCCTGAGGTTGCTCATCACAGAATGTGAAGTTCTTTTGGAAAAAGTCTTCCAGAAGGCTGCTTGCAAGTGCACTCAGTCGCTGAGCCATGGCTAGTAGTCGAAGACAAAAGGGAAAACCATCATGACCAAATAGCTTTTAAAACTCTAGGGCAACCCGAACCAAAGCAAAATACTCCGTAATTCATCACCCAATGTTACATCGCTTCTGAATCAAAGGGAACAAACCTACAAAATTGAGATAACATGCAAAACAAGACAAAACGGGGTATACTGTGATAAAAATGCAAGGGAACGGGTTGAATAACATAATGAAAGATATAAGGGAAAAAAAATAAGGAAAAAGAGCCAAAAACTAAATAAACTAAGTAAAAAAAGATATAGAAATATATACAGATAAACATTATATCAATCTCCCCCAAGCTAGACCATTGCTTGTCTCAAGCAATTTAAATTATGAAGAACGAGAGGAGTAAGATGAATCCCTAGACGGGGCAATCAGCAGTGACTTCACAACATCTCGAATGAACTAAAACTCAACTCATAGAGGAAAGTACAAGAGGAAAGTTCACAAGCAAGAATTCAAGGATAACCAAGAAGATGAAGGTGAACTTGCGTGTTTCAATCTTATACTTACCTTGTGCCCTTCCTTAACATGGTGATCGCGGAATATACTTCGTGAGGGAGTTTCATGAAGAATAAGAGCATAGATAAGATATGAAATGGTTAATTACTCACATCTCGCGTAAAGCATTCTCTCAATATGCTTGACAAGTGACTATGTCGATCAAGTATCCTTTTCAAGTGACTATGGCTTACGACAAGGGTGAAAGTTGGAAAGTTGCCTATTTTGTGGAGGTTAACCTGACTAAAGCTCTTATAACGCGATAGCAACTTTACAAACTTTCTACAATGAAAAACGACCTCAAATCACCATAACACTCTATTTTCCACTATCATCTAATGAACATGAATTAAAGAAGTGGAAGAAGTCGACTCAAGAATCATTTAAAGCTCATAAACCGTCCTAAAATTTTCCACTATCATCTAATGAACATGAATTAAAGAAGTGGAACAAGTCAACTCAAGAATCATTTAAAGCTCATAAACCGTCCTAAATAAGACTAGGACGAGAAAGCCACTAACACTTCAAATTAAACGAAGGAGAACCAACTTTTTATTACTAACGAAGCTTATTTACAAAAGCTAAATAACTAAACTATCTTTCAACATTTATTTTTCATCCACTAAATATTTTTGTGTTTATTTTTCTTCTTTATCTCTCTTTAATAGAGAACAAACTATACAAGGATAAGGCACAAGCTTCACTAATCTACATAGGGTGACGACGGTTAAAGGCCGTGGTCCGAATGTGGGTTAGTGAACAAAGGTCAAGGAAAAAAGGGTAACAGAAGGATATAATAATGTGGAAGAAATATAAAAAATAAAAACAAAATAAATAAACCCAAGTAACTTGGATTCTAAAACAAAAGAGCGATGTGAAAGCCATGGTCGTTGAAAAAGAACAAAGTGGGCACAATTCCCATAGTCACAAGGCAAATTCTCGATCTAGATACCAATACGAGGTAAACAACAATACTCATGAAAGAAAATTGACCAAGGTGGTGGTTAAAACAATGCATGGAGGATTAAAAACTCACCAAGGTTCAAATGATCACCATAAGTGTTGTACAACTAAGGAGGACTAAAATCGACATTCACACACAAGTTCAACAATTATGTAAACGCGTGGTCGATTCAAGAATTCGAGGATTAGGAACTTCCTTTCCAAAATGAATTAAGAGTTAAGGCACATGAGGAAAAGGAGTTTGAAGCTAGTTAACCACTATTTACTTATGCACCTATGCACAAGATGATTCCCCAACTTCCACCTATGGAAGTTCGACTCAACCTTCAACTATGAAGGTTCAAATAAAGATGATCCCTCATCAACTTCCCCAGCAAACTGAACTCACATAATGCTCAAATTACAACACTTTGTCTCTCATTAATAACTAGCCTAAAGGCTTAGAGAAAAAGAGTAAAGTAAGACCTAAATGTGGTATTAGGGTTTATGCTAGGTTGAGACCTTTAGAGAGAGAACTTTTGCAATCTATATTCATCAGTTTTTTTTTGTTTGTGCAAAAGAGTTAGGTTTGTATGCCAGTAGATTCTCTTAAATAAGCCTTTGGCTTGTATGTTAAAGTATATTGCAAGAGAATATTTTCCTTAGGAATATAGAAGTTCCACGGATTATATTCTCACTGATTTTATTTGAGATCAAATAAAATCAGTACAATATAATATAACATACTTCCCATACTTAAGATTATCTAATTTTCATAACAAACCAAGAATCCGTGTATTTTGAAATCAATTTTGTGTGGAAAGAAAACTTTCCTAAAATACGGATGTATGAAGTAAATTCGAGAGGATTGGTTCCACACTGTTCCCAGATTTTTCCAGTCTGCCAAGTTTACTTTTAGTTGTATATGACAAACAACCAAGGTCCCTTGTCATCAATAACTAGTTCATCTCTCTAATCTCAACCTTTATAATGCATTTACAAACCTTCATACCACTTACATTTCATCTATGACCTAAGAGTATAACTTTATGAACTTGGTCTTCATACAAACTTCAAGACTTGGCTTCATGAGCATCTTATCATCCATTGAACTTGTTCTTTAGTACCTGCACATGCAAACAAAACTTGCATACAGTATGATAGTTCAATGCACTTTGTCATCATTCAAAACACAAGCTAGGAACTCAACATTAACTACATGCTCTAAGTAACTAAATGCATTTGGATTAAAAGGAGGAGAGAGGGGGAGAAGATTTTGGATTTTTGGGAAAAAGGAGAGGGGAGAAGAAATTTTGGATTTTAAAATAAGGGAGCAAAGGAACAAGATCATCGTCACAATCGTTAACAAAAACATCATCATCATCCAAATATCAAATCATCATCACAATCATCACTCACANAAAGATGATCCCTCATCAACTTCCCCAGCAAACTGAACTCACATAATGCTCAAATTACAACACTTTGTCTCTCATTAATAACTAGCCTAAAGGCTTAGAGAAAAAGAGTAAAGTAAGACCTAAATGTGGTATTAGGGTTTATGCTAGGTTGAGACCTTTAGAGAGAGAACTTTTGCAATCTATATTCATCAGTTTTTTTTTGTTTGTGCAAAAGAGTTAGGTTTGTATGCCAGTAGATTCTCTTAAATAAGCCTTTGGCTTGTATGTTAAAGTATATTGCAAGAGAATATTTTCCTTAGGAATATAGAAGTTCCACGGATTATATTCTCACTGATTTTATTTGAGATCAAATAAAATCAGTACAATATAATATAACATACTTCCCATACTTAAGATTATCTAATTTTCATAACAAACCAAGAATCCGTGTATTTTGAAATCAATTTTGTGTGGAAAGAAAACTTTCCTAAAATACGGATGTATGAAGTAAATTCGAGAGGATTGGTTCCACACTGTTCCCAGATTTTTCCAGTCTGCCAAGTTTACTTTTAGTTGTATATGACAAACAACCAAGGTCCCTTGTCATCAATAACTAGTTCATCTCTCTAATCTCAACCTTTATAATGCATTTACAAACCTTCATACCACTTACATTTCATCTATGACCTAAGAGTATAACTTTATGAACTTGGTCTTCATACAAACTTCAAGACTTGGCTTCATGAGCATCTTATCATCCATTGAACTTGTTCTTTAGTACCTGCACATGCAAACAAAACTTGCATACAGTATGATAGTTCAATGCACTTTGTCATCATTCAAAACACAAGCTAGGAACTCAACATTAACTACATGCTCTAAGTAACTAAATGCATTTGGATTAAAAGGAGGAGAGAGGGGGAGAAGATTTTGGATTTTTGGGAAAAAGGAGAGGGGAGAAGAAATTTTGGATTTTAAAATAAGGGAGCAAAGGAACAAGATCATCGTCACAATCGTTAACAAAAACATCATCATCATCCAAATATCAAATCATCATCACAATCATCACTCACATCATCATCATAATGTCATCATCAAAACATCACTAACATTAGTAACAGCATCATCATAATCAATCAAAAATATCACCACAATACCTCACCTTAAAAGTTAATAAAACAAGCCTAAGAATGTAGTTACAGAGGGGTCGCCACCAGGATCGAAGCCACAGGAAACTCGAAAGTCATACCCTGGCTCAGAACGGGTTGGCCAATAAGGCCAAATGGGTTGGTTGTTATGCTAATCAGGGGCCAGTCCTTCTTGAGCAGTACGATGGAGATAGTTCAAGTAAGGGTTAAAATCTCAAGCAAAAACGTGATAATGATACATCGCAATATTTTGAATAAATGCTAGATCACGTTCCTGCCGTTGTTGCACTTGCTGATGTTGAATGTAGTTATACATTTCAGTTTGCTGCAAGGAGAGAGAGTTGAAATCATTAACTAAGTCACTGTAAGGAGGAGGTTATGGGTCTTGGGAACTAGAGGGACCCTAAGGTTGGTGGACTTGTTGTTCGGGTTCAAGCTCAAAAGGTGAGGGCATAAGAGACCGGGCAGCCCTAGGAATAAGATGCTTTGCATGACGTGCGAAGTAAATGCTATTGGAGAGAGACAAAGGCTGGAATGGGATGAGGTACGGGTTGTTGCGCTCAAGAGAGATTACCTCGGGATTAGGGGGGTAACAATGGGAAACTCTCCTTACTAGCCATTTCCACCTTCTCGGTCTACTAGTGGTATGGGTGAACTCAATTCTCGAAGTCACACATGTCAAAGAAGATGTTGGAAGAAATGGCATACATAGCCCCAAAATGTTTCTCATACCCTAACTCTTGCGCAATTAAAGTAATGTAACACCCTAATTAGATGGCTCCACTCAACTTTCGGTTGTTGGTGATACCAAGGCACCTTTTCATAAAAAGAAATCTGGTATTGATTTTACCGGCCTGAGACTACCTAGTGGCGAGGTAGAGGTAACATAGCTCTTCCTGGTTCATCTTTCCTAGGTCATGTTTAGAAGAAATTGAAAAACTAAACATCCTATAGATCAGACATAAAAATGGTTGGTGAGCTTTTTGCCGAGGAGAGCCTAGGATTACCACTAATCGACTCCCAAAAGGAGTGAATTGGTCTAGGCTCAGGAATAGTTATGGGCAAGGGCTTGAAAATGGGTGCATTGGGGTCACAACCAAAGTACTTTTTAGGGTACCAAGAGTGATGGCTTACCGTTTGTTGAACATATGGAAGGTGATGTCATACTCATGAAAGGTGTCGTCCTCTGATGTTCTAGATATTGAGAAGGTACTTAAAAACTCTAGGGTGAGAGTTGGGTAGGTATATTGGGCATTTGTGGACCTCATAAAGTCGGTCCACCCTAGGTTTTCAAACACAACGACCATTTCAGTATAAAAGCCTAGATCAGAGCAAGGTTTAGAGTGAAAAAACTTAGTAGGCTTTATGGTCCACTTAGACAAGGCTTCAAAATTATCATTGAATTGTCCAGGAAATTTAAAAGAGGGTGGTGGGACAATCTCAACCTCCTCACTAGTCTCACTAGCTGGGGTTTGTACCTCTTGAAACATATGTAGATATCTCCTGGTTTTCCTAGGAGGGTTAGTTCTTGGCATTGTGTGAATGAAAGGAATAGACAAGGAAATAGCAAACAACAATGGAATCCAAAGTCAAATCCTAAATACTAAACATCACCAGTTCATGAAACAAAAGGCAACCTAAAGCCTTAAATTCACAAGAAGCCAAGTCTACCAACAACAACTCAACCACTAAGAGTAACAAATGTTCAACAACTCAACACAAGCAATCAAAGAAATAGCAAGCTTCAAGTTAACAAACTCAAAAAAATTAATGTCTAGGTGTTCATATAATGAAAAATAACACTTGCTAACCAAAAATCACAAACAAAAAATTCAAGATTGTTAAATGAAAAGGATACGTATTGAAAAATAATACCAAATAGAGTGTGGAGACATTCTTTAACCGCTAAAGAAGAGGATTAGTGTAATACCCCGTAATTTTATACACGTTATAAAATTAAAATAGTATTTATACGTACATTTTACGTATTTTAAAGGAATAAAAGTATTTGAAAATAATTAACTAAAGGAATTTAATTAATTACGGAGTTTTATTTACTTTATTTTAAAGAAATAAATTTTATAAGGTCATAAAATAATTTTTATGAAGGTCTTAAAATGTGTGAAAATATTTTGTAAGGCTTTTAAAAGTGTTTTTAATGGGTTGCCATGATTAGTTTAATTATGGGCCCAAAACTAATCCCACTTCAATTAGACCTTTTGGGCTTTTCCTAAACCAACTCTAAATCCTTTTGGGGCTTGTACAGACCCCTTTAAACCAAAAATTCAGATTTCCCAGCATTCAAGTTAGGATTTCCAAAAGCAAAAGAGAGAAGAAGAGAGAAAAAAAAAAAAAAAAAAAAGGGAGAAGCGACGAAGAGGACCGAAGGTCGCCGGCCACCTCTCCGCCGCTGTGCCCCTCGCCGGCCGGCCGTCGCCGCCACCTCCTCCCCCTTTGCCTTCTCGATTTTCGTAGGTACAAAAAAAAAAAAAAAAAACTTTTTCTTCTAATTTAATTAATTCTAAGAGTTTTATATATTATGTTTATGATCTGTTTAGTAATGTTTATGATTATAATCAGTTTTTATGATTTGTATTATAGATTTAAAAAGTTGATCATAAAATTTTAATTAGGGTTTGAGAAAGTATGAAGTTTTATTGTTTTAAATTATTTTATGATCTAGATTGAAGGGTATGATCATGGTTTAATTATATATGATTGTATGATTAAATTATGATGTTTAGATTGGTTTTTTAACAAATTTTAAAGTATTAAAACAAATCTGAAAATTTGGTTAAATACATGTTAAACAAGTTTTAAGTGTTCATATATGCTAGTATGATCATATATGAAATCATGATCACTACATATATTTTTAGTATGATTTATGAGTTTAAAGATGATTTTAAGTATGATTTATAAGCTGTCCAGATTTATAAATTCATAATTAATGTTTTAAAGTATGTAATAGCATGAATTAATCATATAAGTTAAGTATTACATTATATGATCAATCCATGTTGTTTTTAGGGCTTTTCATGAAGTTTAGAGAGGTCTAAAAGGATTTTTAATTAATAAATATCTGTAATTTTATTAAGGCATGTTATTTATAAGAAGAAAATTAAGTGTATTACTTACAAGTTTCCAAATTAAATTCTAATGCATAGAATCGAACCATAAACCTATAAGGATATAATATGGTGTTTTTTATGCAAAAATAAGTGTTTTAAGAGGTTTTAAGAGGCTTGAAATAATTAAAGTAAAGCTGCCATTTTTGGAAAGTAATGAAAAATAGAAGTTTTCGAAAAGAAAAATAAAGAGACAAGTTATGGAATTGAATGAGACATAGTAAGGAAGGTTATGGATGTTTATCCACTAGTAAAAACTAGTTTAGAGTTGCTGTAAAGTTTAGTCAAAGAGGTTTTTCTTATATAGTTTTCCTCTTATGTTTATAGGAGGATTCGAATCAAGTGATTTCTAGAAGTAGTGGCGAATCACCGCTATTATACAAGGTACGTAAGTACTAAAGATTCATGAGTAGAAATCATGCTAGGATCATGCTAGTAGTAGATTGAATATATAAGTTTCATGTTAGAAACTATATGATATGAAGTATGTTATGTGACTCTTGTTGACTTTTGTTGACTTATATGAGCATGTTCAAGTATGCATGATTACATGATAATCCATGAGTATTTATTTATGCATTCTATTATTATATATTAATAATAAAACATCAAGGATGTTTGGAATGCATGTTTAATAAAAGAAGTTGACTAGTATCAAAATGAAGTGAAAGATTATGTTATTAATATTTTGAGAAAGAGAGTTAGTGAATTTTATTCACATAATTAGTAGTAATTGGCAATTTATTATTATTAATCCACTCACAGTTTACGTGTGGACTAGTAAAGGAAGTTATCCACTCACAGTTTAGTGTGGACTGTTAGGAAGTAATTAACCACTCACAGTTAATGTGTGGTCTAGAGAGGATATAAAGGAATAAAATATGTTCACTTATTAATGAAGATAATTAATATGGTGTTCATGTCATGTTTGTTATGAAATGTTGTGTGATGTTATGCATGTTATGATGTTTGTTATGTGAGAGTCATCACAAGTTATAAAATGGTTAATCACGTAAAGTGAAAGAGGATTGCACCAAAACTCTTGGAACGTATATACCTTGAGTATGAACAGTGGGGGAGTTGTCTACAGAGGATTCAACTCCTAGTAGGGGTACAAGACGTTGTACTTCTATTTTTAGTTTTTATCTTATATGCGCTGGAATTCCGCCACTAGGTGGATAGTAATACCTTCTGGAGTTGCTCCAAGTTGGTGCCCTTTGGGCAATTATTTATTTTATAGGAAGGAGCCCGTTCGATGCGAAATCCAATTATATACTAATTAATTCTGAAGTAAGAGTCTTAGGTCTTATGATGTTGCAATTGTGGTAAAGGTATGGTTGATGTTTTACTTTGATGCTCCTGCCTAAGATTACTCATGCTAGTGTGTTGCGTTGTCTTTAATGCTTATGTACTCAGCTTTGCTGATTACGTGCTTTGTGTGCATGGCTAATCTTTGTTTGGCCCTACGACGACCCATTTATTATGGCGAGTAGAAGTCTTGAATAAAGAGTAAGCAACAGGTTTCAGGTGGGCATCTAGTCGATCATGCTGGGATTGAGTGAAGAGTGTTCATGTTGTTTTAGTTTTTGCTTAAAAATTAAGTGACTATTATGCTATTTATTATATCATGATGGATTAACGTTGTTTTAAAGATATTAAATATTATTTGGTTTGAAGGGCCGTTATGTCGGTTCCAAGTTGTTATAAAGTATCATGGGATTTGGTTTTGAAGTTTATTTTAATTAAGTTGTTTTGGTTTGTTTTTAAAAGTTAAGTCTTCCGCTGTAGTACTTTGGTAAATGCCTTAGCCGTTTTCACGGTGGCGGTAATGCTTTGGTTTTCTAAAGTAGTTGGGGCTCGATTATTTTATAAATGTTTTCCGGAAATGTTAGTAGTTTTAGGAAGGAGAAAACCAGGGTGTTACAATTAGAGCCTCAATGAACTCAAAAATTTGATCTTAGATGAAACCCTAAGCTTTTCCCCAATTCGTTTTTTATGTGAGGTCATCAATTTATGTGTGAGAAATGAACTAAAAGTTATGAATTTGTTTTTCGAATGTTAATTCTGAAGTTTGTGAACACAAATGATGATGAATAGATGAAGGGGAAGGAAGGAGATGAAAGGAGAGGAGATGGGTGGTGATGAGAATGAGAGTTCGTGATTTTGTGAAGTGAGAATGCGAGTTGAGTGAATTGTGGTTGAAATAAAAGCCACGATGTAAAAAATAAAACTACGGAAGTGGGGGTTGCGGCCGCAAGGTCCGGGGGTTGCGGCCACAATGTCCCTTTTCTTCGATTTATTTTCTTTAAACAACAAGGGGGAAAGATTGAGTACAAGAAGGGGGTTGCGGCTGCAAGGTTCAGGGGTTGCGTCCGCAATGGACCTTGCAGTCTCAATGTTTCCCCTTTGCGGCTACATCTGAGCCGCAATTTTTATGCCTTTGTCAAATATCAGCAAATCATGCATGCTTTGCGGCCACATATTTTGGACATTGCGGCTGCAATGCCCTCCCTTGGCTTTCCTTTTGCTTCTAAACTTAGTAAAGCTCATGGGGGGTTGCTAACTTGGTAAGGTTTGTGTTGGGATGATGATATTCCTGAAAGCATGCATGATTCCGAAGTGGTGCTTTGGAACATATGTTAAAAGGGATGATTTTGGGATGATCAAAACCCAAAATCACTGAAAAATACTTAAAATGAGCTAAAAAACTTCCAAATATCGACATGTAACCCCTGAGGCATCTTGTAAAAGCCAAATTGCAAATTAAATGGCTTCCAAAGTTCATAATGAGGGCATAAGATGATATGAGAGCGTTATTTGGTACACAAACGTTCAAGTGCTAATCCGAGACGATGAAATCTTCGGAAAGCCTTAAAATCACCAAAACGTACCTCAAATGACACAAAAACCATTATAAGTCCCAAACACTTCATTCACATCAACCAAAAACCAATTATTCATGATTCCAAGGTGATACCTTGGCTTCTAAGGTCAATAAGGCGAGAATGGGACAATTAGCACCCAGAATCGCCAAAACTGCTCAAAAGGAGCCACAAATTGCTCAAATGAGCTAAAATATCAAAAATATTTACACGTAACCCCGAGGTGCCTCCCGTGAGCGCTTGTTTAACGTCCCGAGCATGACCGACACCTAGAAACAGAAACTAAGGCGTAATTGAAGTTACATCAAAGTCATCTAGGTGCACGACAAAAGAAACCTCTATAGGGGAGCCGTTAAGGAATGATTTCAAATGCTGACTGTTGACCTTGAAAGGCTCTTTCCCGTCATTACCAATCTCCACTTGGCCATAAGGGAAAATTTGGCGAACAACAAACGGATCACTCCAACGCGATTTTAGCTTGCCCGGAAACAACCTTAAACGCGTATTGAACTAAAGGACCTTATCACCTACCTTTTAATTCCTGTTTATGATATGTTTATCATGATATGCCTTGGTACGATCTTTATAGATACGAGAGTTCTTGTAAGAATCTAATCGTATCTCTTCCAAGGCATGGAGATCCAATATCCTCTTTTCACCGATAGATTGGAGATCGAAATTCAGGGTTTTTACTGTCCAATGCACGCGGTGCTCTAACTCCACAGGCAAATGACAGGACTTTCCGTAAAAAAGTATATAGGGAGTCATGCCTATAGGAGTTTTGAAAGCTTTCAGAAAGGCCCATAAGGCATTGGAAAGCTTTGTGGACCAATTCTTTCGAGACCTATCAAAAGTCTTTTCAAGGATAACTTGAATCTCCTGATTAGATATCTCGGCCTGCCAGTTAGTTTGGAGATGGTAAGATAAGGAAACCTTATGATTAACCCTATACTTAGCAAGGAAGGTTTGGAGGGCACGCTTTGCAAAGTGCGACCCCCCATCACTAATATCAGCCCGAGGTACTTCGAACCTTGGAAAAGTGACATCCTTGAAAAGCTTAATGACCACCTTTGAGTCATTGGTGGGGGAAGCAATGGCTTCCACCCATTTTGACACGTAATCCACAACAACAAATATATATAGGTTCCCAAAGGATATCAGAAAAGGGCCGATGAAGTCCATGCCTTCTCGTAAGATTTTCGGTGCGTTGACACCGGTCACATGATTTTACAAAGGACCACACATCTTTAAACATGTTAGGCCAAAAGAAACCACTTTGCAAAACCTTTGCCAAGGTTTTATCGGAACCCGTGTGTCTACCACAAGGGGACGAATGACACATTTAAATGACATTCGGAATCTCAAAATCGGGGATACAACGTCAAAAGAGGCCATCAACTCCTCTTTTGAACAACAAAGGGTCATCCCAATAGTAATTCCGAACATCATGTATTATTTTCTGCCTTTGTTGGTAAAACCAATAAGGCAGAATGACCTCAGCACAGAGGCAATTCGCAAAGTCTGCGAACCAAGGAGTGGGGGAAGTGAAAACTGCCATTAATTGGTCATCAAGGAAGGAATCATCCACAGGGGTGATCTCTTCTCCTTCAACCAAAGGCAAACGGGATAAATGGTTTGCCATCATTTTTTTCACCCCATTGTTGTCGCGGATTTCTAAATTGAGTTCTTGTAAGAGCAAAATTCATCGTATAAGCCTCGACTTTGCATCATTCTTAGCAAGAAGGTATTTTTAAGCCGAATGATCAGTCAAAAAAATGACTTTTGATCCAACAAGGTAAGATCAGAACTTCTCCATAGCATGCACAATGTCAGGAAATTCTTTCTTGGTAGTCGAGTAATTCCGCTGAGCCTCATCTAGTGTTTTACTAGTATAGTAGACGACACGCAACCTTCGTTCTTTTCGTTGGCCGAGAACAGTACCAACAGCAAAGTCGGAAGCATCACACATGAGCTCAAAAGGAAGATTCCAATCAGGAGTATGTATGATAGGAGCAAAAATCAAGGCCGCTTAAGCTTATCAAACTTTATAAGACAGTCCTTGGTAAACTCAAACGGGGCATCTTTCAAACAAAGCTAAGTGAGGGATTTAGCTACTTTTGAGAAGTCTTTTATGAAGCGGCGGTACAAACCCATATGCCCCAAAAAACTCCCCACCCCCTTAATGTTAACAGGTAGGGGCAAGCGTTCAATGACATCAATCTTAGCCCTATCAACCTCCATGCCACATCTCGAGATTACATGACCAAGCACTATGCCCTCCTTGACCATGAAGTGGCATTTTCCCCAATTGAGGACTGGATTCGTCTTTTGACATTGTTTAAGGACTAGAACGACGTTACATAGGCATTGATCAAAAGACGATCCCTCAACTAAAAAATCATCCATAAAAGCATCAATAGATGACTCGAGCATATCCGAAATTATAGCCATCATACATCGTTGAAATGTAGATGAGGCATTACATAGGCGAAAAGGCATTCTTCGGGATTAATCGGGATTTTAAAGAAACCAGAGTACCCATCCAGAAAACAACAATGGGAATGACCAACAAAATGCTCAAGAACTTGATTAATGAATGGTAAGGGAAAATGGTCCTTCCGAGTACCTTTATTAAGCTTGCGACAATCAATACACATTCGCCACCCAGTAATTGATCTAGTAGAGATTGATTCACCCTTATTATTCTTTACAAAAGTCATACCCCCTTTCTTTGGCAAAACTTGGACCGAGTTCACCCACTTACTACAAGAAATAGGAAAGATGATGCATGCCTTAAGTAGTTTAAGCACCTCGGGTGTCACTACTTCTTTCATGTTCAGATTCAACCTACGTTGATGCTCAATTGATGAAGCATTGGCATCATCAATGAGGATCCGATGCTTACATAAAGAGGGGCTCACTCTCTTTACGTCCGCAATGATACTTTCTTAAAACCACAACCAATTTTGCTATCGATATATCATCCATTTTAACATTGATAATGACTAAAGAAGACTCATTCTCATCTAAAAACACATATTTTAAAAGAGAAGGGAAGGGTTTGAGTACGACCTTGGGAGGAGGCGTGTTACACTACTCTTGTCCCTCGATAACAAGAACCTCAAACTCACTTGTAACATGGACCAGGGTTCGGTCAAGAATAAGCTCATTCCCCTTTGTCTCGTCAACTTCTAGGAGCACATTATCAGTTATAACGGCCTTTAAAGAGTCATCTACATCCTCCATTAAGCGGAAGGAGAAGGAATCAACACAATCATCCATGGTATCGAAAGTGATTTTCTCATCACCCACATTGAGAGTCAAACGCCCATCCTTCACATTGATCACCACTCCGGTCGTTTTCAAGAACGGACGGCCTAAGATAAGAGAAACACGAGTATCCTCCTAAATTTCTATAATGACAAAATCACATAAAACAAAGGCACGTCCAACTTGGACTAGGACATCTTCTAAGACACCCAAAGGTAACCTAACCGAGTGTTCAGCTAGTTTAATGGACATCCTAGTTGGCTTCATATCGCCAAAATTCATCTTTTTAGCCATCCAGAGAGGCATTTAGCTAACACTAGCACCTATATCACTTAATGCATTTTAAGAGTTTAAGTCACCAATTTTCACCGGAATAGAAAAACTTCCAGGATCATAATTTGAATTTTAATGGGTTAGCAATAAAATTCACAGGTTGATGGATTGTAGTTTATCACCAAAATATGCACAAATTCCAATAAGTATAAGGGGTTTGGGATCTCAGCAGCCACACCAATTTGATGTGAATTTTAACGGGTTAGCAATAAAATTCAAAAGTTGATGGATTGTAGTTTAGAATTCAACAAAGAAATTTCAGAACTTTTGTGATTTCCTCTCAACCTCACGAATTTCTATGTATTTTAGAGGGATATGGACTTGAATAACCCACTAAAGGTTTCACAAGAACAAGGATTATGCTATGGAAATCGTCAACCAAAGCAAGTGTAGTAACAACCACAGAATCTTTATCAATTCAATCAACAGAACTGAAATTCAATGAAAACATTTTTTATTCAAATAATCTATGACTAAACAATGAAAGCTAAAACGTATTTATTGGACTAAATTTGGAACCAATCCTCCAACTCATAGTCAAATAAATCCAACAAAAACTAGAAAAACTTAGAAGTTAAACATTAGGAAATTCACATCAAGAAATCCGGCCTCCACCTATGTGCCACATCATCTAAGTTTATTCACTTGCACAACTAGATATTTATTCTAAAAACTTGCCTAAAAATCCTAGGAAAATAGATTTGTTCCGATGAAACTATCTAATAAACTTTAAAATAAGATAATCATC
Organism: Suaeda aralocaspica; assembly: GCA_016808085.1. Lineage (NCBI taxonomy): Eukaryota > Viridiplantae > Streptophyta > Magnoliopsida > Caryophyllales > Amaranthaceae > Suaeda > Suaeda aralocaspica. The sequence continues at coordinate 88,293 of PYUH01000809.1, forward strand.
ATAAAATACAACCAAAATCCTTAAAATTCAATGTCACCCAAATCTAAAGAAAATCGTCAAAATCCTCGCCATCCCATGGCTTCACAATTTACGCAATTTTCAAGAAATGGAAACAATCTTCAAAAACCCTTTCAAGTTTTAATCTTTAAATGAAGAAAACTTAAAGAAATGAACCTCCATGTATTTTTATATGAAAATGATGATCGACAAGAAATGAAGACTAAAAAATGAAACTAAAATGGAAAACGCTTTAACTGAGAAAAACCCTAGCAAATATAGTGGGAAAAAACTCATAGGCAAAACCACCAACAACCCAGATATGAATGGCAGCCTTATATTCATATAAATTACCATGTTTTCTGGTAACTTATTATTTAAGATCGCACTAACCTCCATAGGCAAGGACATGATGGCACTTTCCACAAGGCGGCTCTTGTTAGACAAGAGTTTCTTAATAATGTAAATTTGAGTGCTAGTGAAATATCCTATGAATCGCCAATAGTGGATGAGCCAATAAACATGTTAATAAATCCTATTGGGTTTGACAAGGATAAATCATAGCTATGGGTGACAATGATAAAGGTTGACATTGTAAATTCTTGTGATGATGGTGGCTTCCTAGCCAACACTATAGATGGTGATCATTAATACTTGTCACTGGTGGAGTGAGTCATTAAAGAATATTTAACAGATTATTAATGCACTCACATGATGGATACAATGGTGGTAACAGGAAACAAGTTGGTTTGGTCCATGATTTTTTTCCCATTTCACTTGATAGGATTTTTCTCATTTGGGACATTATTATTAGTTCATGTGGGGTCTTTGATGTGAATTTGAATATCTGTGATGAAACACCAACAGTGGATGAGCCAATTAGCCTAATGATAAATCCCATTGGTTTTATTACAGATAAATCACAGGTTTGGGTGACGATGGTAAATAATGTGGTAAGCACTGAGAACGGTGATGGCTCCCTAGCCAACACATTTGGATGATGATCATTAATATTGTTGTCACTGGTGGAGTGAGTCATTAGTTATGTTAAGTGATAAATAACTATAACTACTGAAATCACAGGATGGAATCACAGTGGTGCTAACAGGGAACAAGATGGTTTGGTCCATAAGTTTTTCCCACTTCACTTGGTAGGGTTTTCTCATTTTGGACATTATTATTATTAATTCTTGTGGAGTCTTGATCATCATAAATATGCTAAAAGACATGAAGAATGGTTTCTTGATTAAAAGATTGAATCTTTAAGCATTTCTTGAAGTTTCTTGAAGTTCTTGAAAGTTGCGCCAAAATTGACGAAGCGTGGTGGCGGGAATTTTTGACGATTTCAACTATCTTGGGCATCAAGCAATTTTCGTGATTTTAGGATAATTTCTGATGATTATCTTGTTTGCTAATTATTTAGTCAAGTTGTTAGGATAATTTCTTAATTAGTTAGTTAGTTAGAGTTTGTTAGGGAAGATAAGATCAAAGTGCAAGTTGCATGATGATGTGGGAATCTTATCTTTAGTTTGTTGAGCAAGATTAGGATTTATCTACCTAGTTTATGTGTGATTCTTTTGTAGATTCTAGTTAGGATTTTGTTGTTGATTATACCTATAAATAATCTCAACAATAGGATGTAATTAATTAAGTATTTCTCATTGAAAATAAAAGTTCACTTCGATGAATTTCACGGAAATTTACGCAAGAGTGTTTATTCAAATTTTCGTCAAAAATTTGTGAGTCAAGTGTGATAAAAAAATATAGACCCTAGTTAATTAATTACAGGAGTGTATTAATTAATTATCCTTCAATTAAATAATCCAGTAGTGGAGAGTTTGATTGATAAACAACACGTGAATTTGAGGTTGTATTTGCGAATACTACTAAAAATCCACATCAATTTGGTATCAGATTTTAGGGTTTTGAAGAATTACTTAATTTTTCACGATCCTTGGTTTGTTGTTTTCACTTCTTCCGTTTTTTCGGTTTCGAGGGCAGAATTAAAGTGACTGGTTCTCCTTCGTTACAATGAATTTTTGAGGGATTTTTTTTCAAATTGGTTGATTTTGAGTCTACTTATCAACTGTAAAATATCAGAATCAAAATATTTCAGTAAGAATCACTTTGATATAGTTTTCTTGCATGTGGTCAGAAATCTTATATATTGGACTGTTTTTACCGCAGGTTACACGGAGAAAGTTTAGCTAAGATTCTCTGCATGAAAATTCGGTCGAGTGCAGAATACATATAGGGGAAGATCTCCGCAAAAAATCAGCCATAAACGAGTTGTTTAGGTTAGGTTTTTGTCGTCATACTTTCATCTTAAATTTTGGACAGTTTTAGATGATGGATTGGCATAACAATGTAGTGTCTGCTTACGACTTGCTCTCATATTTTCTCCTTGGAAATAAACCAGATTGTTCTAAGTGTCAAGGGTTTGGCCATGTAAGGAGTCACTGTGCTAACGATGAAGAAATATCTACGAAGCTGTATTTAGAAGTATTATTTGAAGAATTACAAGAAGAACAGTCAAAACCATTTATTATGGACAAAACTAGAGTTCTCTATCATATTCATGAGTTTGACTCAATGTTATCATTGGAAGATGTTATAGTGAATGAAGAACTGGAGGATCCTACCAATAAAGTTTTGCAAGATGTTGAAGAATTGCATCACAACGACGAGATTGCACTTCGCAAGCCATCCCAGGAATCGACACTGATTGATTTTTCACCAAATTGGGATATATTGGATCATGAAACAAAAGTTATTGAAGATTCTTTTGATGATATGATTTATTCAACACCACCTTTGTTTGAAAATTCTCTTCGTATTGGAAATCCCCCAGGAGTACTTTGTCATTTCAATAACGCTACACAAGAATGATACAATTCAAAGTTTTGCTCATATGTTCAAAATTTTGTTCATCAACCGAATTGTGACATGGGATATGAAGATGATATTTGTGTGATCATTCATTCTTTTTCCTCTACAAAAGAAAAAATTCGAGGTCGTATTTTTTTCAAAGCAGGGGAGAATGATCAAGAATCAACGAGGGTAAAAAAGGTGATTCTCATAATCAGTTTGTTCAATGTTTGGATATGGCTTATATTGCAAATCAATGCAGAAGTGGTGATTCACTTATTCCATGTTGGGATGACGTGAATTTGAGGACAAATTCTTTTCAACCAGGGGAGAATGATGTCAATTTGAATATCTGTGATGAAACACCAACAGTGGATGAGCCAATTAGCCTAATGATAAATCCCATCGGTTTTATTACAGATAAATCACATGTTTGGGTGACGATGGTAAATAATTTGGTAAGCACTGACAACGGTGATGGCTCCCTAGGCAACACATTTGGATGATGATCATTAATATTGTTGTCATTGGTGGAGTGAGTCATTAGTTTAGTTAATTGATAAATAACTATAACTACTGAAATCACAGGATGGAATCACAGTGGCGGTAACAGGGAACAAGATGGTTTGGTCCATGAGTTTCTCCCATTTCACTTGATAGGGTTTTCTCATTTTGGACATTATTATTATTAATATTATTATTATTATTATTATTATTATTATTATTATTATTATTATTATTATTATTATTATTATTATTATTATTATTATTATTATTATTATTATTATTATTTCTTGTGGAGTCTTGATCATCATAAATATGCAAAAAGACATGAAGAATGCTTTCTTGAAGGTTTCTTGATTAAAAGATTGAATCTTGAAGCATTTCTTGAAGTTCTTGAAAGTTGTGCCAAAATTGACGAAGCGTGGTGGTAGGAATTTTTGACGATTTCAACTATCTTGGGCATCAAGCAATTTCCGTGATTTTAGGATAATTTCTGATGATTATCTTGTTTGTTAATTATTTAGTCAAGTTGTTAGGATAATTTCTTAATTAGTTAGTTACTTTGAGTTTGTTAGCAAAGATAAGATCAAAGTGCAAGTTGCATGATGATGCGGCAATCTTATCTTTAGTTTGTTGAGCAAGATTAGGATTTAGCGTGATTCTTTTGTAGATTTTAGTTAGGATTTTGTTGTTGATTATACCTATAAATAATCTTACTAATAGGTTGTAATTAATTAAGTTATTCTCATTGAAAATAAAAGTTCACTTCGATGAATTTCACTGAAATTTGCGCAAGAGTGTTTGTTCGAATTTTCATCATAAATTTGTGAGTCAAGAGTGATAAAAAAATTTAGATCCTAGTTAATTAATTACAGGAGTGTATTAATTAATTAGCCTTCAATTAAATAATCCAGGAGTGGAGAGTTTGATTGATAAACAACACGTGAATTTGAGGTTGTATTTGCGAATACTTCTAAAAATCCACATTAGTCTTGATCATCATAAATATGGTAAAATACATGGTGAATGGTTTCTTAAAGGTTTCTTGATTAAAAGATTGAATCTTAAATCATTTCTTGAAGTTCTTGAAGAATCTTTGAAGATTGCGCAAAACAAATGGTGGAAATTTTGACGATTTTCTTTTATCTTAGGCACCAATATATTGCATGATTTTTAGTCTAATTATTGATGATTATCTTGTTATTAATTATTTTTTCAAGTTGTTAGGATAATTTCTTGATTAGTTAGTTAGTTAGATTTTGTTAGGTAAGATAACATCAAGTTGCAAGTTGCATGATGATGTGGCAACCCTATCTTGAGTTTGTTGAGCAACTTGTGCAAGTTGCACAAGTGGGTGTATTTCCTATTGTTTTACATGTTTCTTAGCTGTTTTTACGTAGGATTTTGTTGATGATTATACCTATAAATAATCTCAACATTAGGTTGTAAATTAATTATGTTTTTATGCATTGAAATTTTTCAATACAATTTTTCCGAAAAATTGTGCAAATTGTGGACGTCATTTTGCTCAAATTTTCTACCCATGAATTTGTGAGTCAATAGTGATAAACAAATTTAGAACCTAGTTAACTCAGTACAGGAGTGTATTAATTAATTAGTCTTCAATTAAATCAATCCAGGAGTGGAGAGTTTAATTGTTAAAATCCGTGAGTTTTAGGTTGTATTTGCAAGTACCACTTAAATTCCACATCAATATGGTACCAGATTTCAGGGTTATTCTTCGATCCATCATGGGGGAATCAAATTTTACACAACTAATTCAAGACATGATGACAAAATTAGAGGCTATGGACGTGAGACAAAAGCAGGATAATGTTCGAATTGATGTTTTGGCTCAACAATTGCAACGAAAGCTTGATCCTCAATCCATACATTATTGTTTTGATGATAATGCAGATTCTCACTCGTCTTCTTCTTCTGACTCCAATAAAAACGTTCAAAAATCAAGCCAAATTTTGATGATCGTGGCATTAAACTTGATGACCTCACTGGCCCAGGTTCCCCAGATGACTATCTTGTATGGGAAAGACAAGTAGAATAGATTGCTGAATATAAATGTCTTGATGATAAAAAAACCTTTAAGATTGCTTATATCAGACTGACCAAAACCGCAGGATTGTGGTATGAGGGCGTCAAAGCCAAACGAAAACGCCAAAACAAAGCCAAAATAGTTTCCTAGTCTCACCTCAAAATGAAATTGCATGAGAAATATGTGCCTTTTGATTTTGATCAGCAAAATTATGTCAAATAGACTTCGCTATATCAGGGCACTATGAGTGTGCGTGATTATATTGTGGAGTTTGAAAGGTTAGTTTTGCTTTGTGATTTGGAGGAAAGAGAACACATGAAAATGGCAAGATTTTTGAAAGGCTTGAACAGAAATATTGATAAGGAGCTTGATCTGGCTCAATATCATACCTTGGATGATCTTTGCAAATTGGCTTTAATAGTGGAAAAGCGTATGAAGGGGGACACCACACGAAATTTCGTGCCTACCACTGGTAGATCACCTTATACTCCTCAGAATACAAATGCCAAAGCAAATCAACCACCACAAACAACACAAACATCTGCAACACCGAGCTCTTCAGGGGACAAACCCAAAAAGGCGATTTCTAAAGCAGAATATGAAGATCATAGGGGATGTTTTATATGTCAAGGTTATGGTCACATTGCTTCTGGTTGTACCTCTAAACGCACATTGGCAATGGAACAGGCCAGATTATGGGCCACTGAGGATGAAATTTATCACATTGTGGTTGAAGATAATGAGAACATCATTAAAAGCTAGAGAGGGGAGGATTCCGATGATGACACCCTAGAAACTGTGAATAAGCCTCCATTGCTACAGGGTGGCGAAGCCTTAATGGTTAGGAGAGCATTGCATACAGTTGTGGAACCACATGCAACTTAGAGAGAGAGTCTATTTCATAGTGTCTGCAAAATTGGTCCCTACCTATGCAATTTAATCATTGACAGTGGATCCTCCACCAATGTGGCTTCAAAAGATCTGGTAAAAAGATTGAAATTCACACAGAGAAATCATACTAGTCCCTATAAATTAAATTGGCTTGATGATACAAAATGGATTGAAGTAAGGAAACAACACTAATCAATTTCACCATTGGCCTGTACAATGACGAGTTATGGTGTGATGTTGTGCCTATGACTACGTGCCAATTGCTCTTGGTAAATGATGTATCTCCTGATGACAACAGTGACACCAATAATTTAATTGATGTCAATGCTATGAATAACTTTGAAGGTGATGGTATCAAGGATGCAACCATAGGTGAATTAGTGGCATATGGGAATATCAACCAAATGGGTGCATCCAGGGTAGGGATTTGTGTGTGCATGATCACTCATCACTAAGTGGAACGCAAATCAAGGCAAGACTTGGTGGATTATGGGGAACAAGATGGTTTTTGCCTATGAGTTTTTTTTCTCACAGGATTTTTCTCATTTTTGGCATTGAGTCTTTTATTTCTTGTAGAGTCTTGGTAATCATAATTATGCTAAAATACATGGAGGAAAGATTCTTGAAGGTTTCTTGATTAAAAGATTGGATGCTGAAGCATTTCTGATGTTCTTGAAGAAATCATGAAAATTGCGCAAATAACGAAGCATTTCTTGAGGCGTGTTTTTGGCGAATTTTCTTGGTTCTTGGGCAGCAAGTAATTTTTGTAAATTTAGCTTAAAATCTGATGATTATCTTGTTAGTTAATTATTTAGTCAAGTTGTTAATATTTTCTTGATTTGTGAGTTGGTTAAAGTTTGTTAGGAATGATAAGATCAAGTGCAGGTTGCATGATGATGTGGCAATCTTATCTTGAGTTGGTTGTGTGTTTGTATTGTTAGGTACGAATTTCCCTATTCTTAGGCGTGTATTTTTTGTTGACTTTAGTCAGGATTTTGTTGTTGATTATACCTATAAATAATCTCAACATTAGGTTTTAATGAATTAAGTTGAATTGAATAAAAGTTTTGTTTGTTTACTTGAAAACAAAATTCCAAAAATTCTAAGAGTTGGTGATTAAGTTCTTTATACTCTTGCATAGATTATTAAGTAGCTTTTAGGGTGCTTAGGCTTTAATCAAAGGACTAATTAATCAACCTAAATTTGAGAATCTTGGTGACTTGGTCTTTATAGGTTCGAAAATTTAGTCATATACTTGTGAGTTTTCAATCCATACGAAAATTCACATCAAACTTGGTGCTCTCGTTAAGAGATCTTTTATACTCAAGTGCTCATCAATTGATCAAACACTTGAAACAACATTGCTATGGCAAGTGGAGGTGAAGAAGTTCCTAAAAATTTTGAAAGGGGATTGTCCTTAAAACAAGCCAAAGAAATCAGAAGGGACATTGAAATCAGTGAATTGCGCACCATGCTAGAAGAAGTAATGAATTTTGTGTCAGGAAGTTCGAAAAACCAGAAGAAAGGTCAGGCAATTGATGAAATTGAATCAAGTTCAAGAGATGAAAATACAAGGAGTACACGCAAACCTAGGCGTGACTCTGACACAAGTTCCAGTGAAGAAGATGACCGAAACAGGCATAAGAGGCGTGACAAACAAAAGGATGATGATCGTAGTTTTAAGTTGGACGTTCCTGAGTTCAACGGCAGTTTAGATGCAGAAATTTTCCTTGATTGGCTAAGGAGAGCCAAAAGGGTCTTCAAAAATATGTTCATGGCGCAAGTTGAAAAGAGAATTGAGAAAAAAAAAGTTGTACCACATGAATATGAACAGAACAATATCCTAGAGATGCATACCCTGAAACAAGGACAGAAAAGTATTGAGGAGTATATCAATGCTTTCGAAAAGTTGATGATATTGTGTGATCTAGAAGAGAAGGAAGATCACAAAGTTGGTCGGTTTGTGGCAGGACTGGATGAATCCATTAGGGAAAAAGTGGAATTGCAACCCTACTCGACTTATGATGTGATCTGCAAAGTGGCACTCAGGGTGGAAAAACATGGGAATTCAAAGAAGCCAAAAGCATTCTTTAAATCCTATGAATCAAAGAAGGAAGTGGTGTATTTTCAGCCAGCTAGTGCTAAACTTAAATTTGATAATGAAAAAAGGGCAGCCACTCCAATCAAACCACTGGCAATCCCCGAAGACAAAAGGAAGTGTTTTAAGTGTCAGGGAGTAGGACACCTACTAAGAAATTTCCCAAACTCTAGGGTAATCACTCTTAGGGAAGCAAAGGAAATCAAGGATGCCTACTTAGATGTTCTTCTTGAAGAAGGGGAGGACGAAAATATTGATTCCTAGGAAGAACAAAGTAGCAATGACATGGAAGAAGTAGAGGTTGAAACACAGGTCAAGCATTGGTCCTTAGGAGGGTTCTTCAATCTAAACCTGTGCCAATTGAGGAGAATCAGAGGGACAAAATTTTTGTGACCAGGTGTAATGTACAGGGCAAGCTATGTGATGTAATAATTGACAGTGGCAGTTGTACTAATGTGGTCTCTACCCTATTGATTCAAAAGTTGAATCACCCTACATACAATCATCCTCAACCTTACAAGTTACATTGGCTAAGCAATACCAGTGATGTCAAGGTAATAAACCAAGCCTTGATCAATTTTAAAATTGGTCAGTTTGAGGATTCTGTGATGTGTAATGTCTGCCCAATGGATGCTTGTAATATATTGCTTGGTAGACCCTGGCAATATGCTCGATTTGTGAAGTATGATGGAAGAACCAACATCATCAGGAAATACGAACTGGCAAGCCTATTGCTTTGAAACCTCCAAAAGTAACGCAAGACAAGAAGCAATTGAATGTGGAGAATAAAAAGGGAGTGTTTTTGACTAATCCTAAGGAGTTGGAGAAGGAATTGACTGATTTCCAGCAAGTATTCCTGCTAATGGCCAAAGATGTGAGAGTTGAAACATCTACTATCCCTAAAATTCTTCAACCACTGTTGAAGGAGTTTGAAGATGTATTTCCAGATGACTTACCACCAGGTTTGCCTCCCAATATGAGCATTGAACACCAGATTGACTTAATCTCAGGTGCTCAGATTCCCAATAAACCAGCATATAGATGCAATCCTGAGGAGACTAAGGAAATACAAAAGAAAATTGAGGAATTAATGCAAAGAGGATACGTGAGCGAGAGCATGAGTCCTTGTGTTGTACCAACACTGATTGTTCCTAAGAAAGACGGATCCTGGTGCATGTGCATTGATTCTAGAGCTGGAAACAACATCACAATCAAGTACAGGTTCCCAATTCCTAGGTTGGACGATCTTTTAGACGAGTTATATGGCTCCCAGGTGTTTTCCAAGATTGATTTAAGAAGTGGGTATCATCAAATATGAATGAGGGACGGGGATGAATGGAAAACAACTTTCAAAACTAAATTAGGTCCCTATGAGTGGTTAGTCATGCCTTTTGGACTCACCAACGCCCCTAGCACGTTTATGAGACTTATGAACGAAGTTTTGAAGCCATATTTGGGTAAGTTTGTTGTTGTATAATTAGATGGTATATTGGTTTACAGCAGAAACAATGGAGAACATCTGTAGCATCTAAGACAAGTTTTTGAGACTTTGAGACAACAAAAACTATACGGGAAATTGGAAAAGTGTTATTTTATGGTGCAAAGTGTGACGTTTCTGGGTTAAGTGGTGTCAAAAGAAGGGGTTTCAGTTGATCAATCCAAAGTTGACGCATTTAAGTCTTGGCCAACACCCACAAAAGTGACTGAAGTACGTTCTTTCCATGGTTTGGCTTTCCTCTTAGAAGGTTTGTCAAAAATCATCAATTGTTGCTCCTATGAGTGAATGCATCAAAAAAGATAAGAAGTTTGAGTGGACCAAGGAGGCGCAGAGGGCCTTTGAAAAAATCAAGGATATGTTATGCTACACATCTATTCTTGCATTGCCTGATTTCACAAAACCCTTTGAAGTTGAAACAGATGCAAGCAATGTAGGGATTGGAGCAGTTCTGGTGCAGGGAAAAAGACCAATTACTTATTTCAGCGAAAAATTAAATGAGGCCAGTTTAAATTATTCCACCTATGATAAAGATTTTTATGCAATTGTTAGAGCTCTAGATCATTGGAGTCATTATTTGAGGCCTAATCGCTTCATCGTGCATTCTGATCATGAAGCACTGAAGCATATCAATGGTCAGTAGAAACTGAATCCTAGACATGCCAAGTGGGTTGAGTTCCTTCAATCTTTTCATTTTTCATCTAAATACAAGGATGGCAAGTCTAATGTGGTAGCGTATGCACTTTCTAGAAGGTATGTATTAATCAGTGTTCTGAATTGCAAGCTGTTGGGTTTTGACCATATCAAGACATATTATGAAGGTGACATTGATTTTGGTCCTGTGATGCAACAACTGGAAGTGGAGTAGTTGGATCATATGTTTTACATGATGGATTCCTATTTAAAGGGAATCAATTGTGCGTGCCTAATTGTTCAATCAGGGAATTATTGGTCAGAGTGGCGCATGGAGGTGGTCTTGCAGGGCATTTTGGAATTGCTAAATCATTGAGCATGCTGGAAGAACATTTTTATTGGCCTAAGATGATTGGAGATATCTCAATGTGTTGTATGTCAAAAGGCCAAAGCAACATTTCATCAGGGTTTATATACACCATTGCCAGTTCCTGATGGTCCCTGGAAAGATGTATCAATGGATTTCATTGTTGGTCTACCTAGAACTGCTCGAAATAAGGATTCTATTATGGTGGTGGTGGACAAGTTTTCAATGATGGCACATTTCACACCTTGCAATAAAACTGATGATGCTGTTAATGTTGCAGAGATGTATTTTAGGGATATAATTTGATTGCATGGTATTCCTAAAATAATTGTCAGTGACAGGGATTCGAAATTCATGAGCTACTTCTGGAAATCGCTGTGGAAACTGGTTGTTACCAAGTTACTTTTTAGTACTTCCTATCACCCACAAACTGATGGGCAGACTAAAGTGACGAACAGAACATTGGGGTATTGTTGCGTGGATTAGTGAGCAAAAGTCAGAAGGATTGGGATTTGAAACTAGCGCATGTTGAGTTTGCCTACAACAGATCACGTACTTATGCAACCAAACATTCACCCTTTTAAATGGTTTATGGAGTCAACCCTAAATTGCCAATTGATTTCATTTGTGTTCCTAAAGGTGAGTTGGTTAATAAAACTGCGTGCTTTGGATAAAAAATAATATATGCAGAAATTACATGGACAGATCAAAACAAGGATTGAAAAGGTGAATGATCAATATAAATTGCGAGCCAATAAGCACAGGAACCCACGCAAATTTCAAGGAGATTTAGTTTGGTTACATCTCGGGAACGAAAGGTTTCCTAACCACAGGAAAATAAATTGATGCCTAGATGTGATGGACCATTCTAGATTTTGAAAAAAGTTGGTGATAATGCTTATCATCTTGAGCTGCCAGGTGAATATGGAGTCCATGCTACTTTTATTATAGGTGATTTATCTCCATATGTGCCAGCTGAACAACTTCGAAGTTTGAGGACAAAATCTTTTGAAGAAGGGGAGCATGATGTATCTCTTGATGATAATAGTGACACTAATAATAATTGATGTCAGTGTTATGAATAACTTCGAAGTTGATGGTATCAAAGATGTAACCATAGGTGAATTAGTGGCATATGGGAATATCAACCATATGGGTGCATCCAGGGTAGGGAATTGTGTGTGCATGATCACTCATCACTAAATGGCACGCAAAACAAGGCAATACTTGGTGGATTATGGGGAACAAGATGGTTTTTGCCTATGAGTTTTTTTTCCACAGGGTTTTTCTCATTTTTGGCATTGAGTCTTGTATTTCTTGTAGAGTCTTGGTCATCATAATTATGCTAATATACATGGAGGACAGATTCTTCAAGGTTTATTGATTACAAGATTGGATCTTGAAGCATTTCTTGAAGTTCTTAAAGAAATCTTGAAAATTGCACAAATAACGAAGCATTTCTTGAGGCGTGTTTTTGGCGAATTTTCTTGGTTCTTGGGCAGCAAGTAATTTTTGTAAATTTAGCTTAAAATCTGATGATTATCTTGTTAGTTAATTATTTAGTCAAGTTGTTAGGATATTTTCTTGATTTGTGAGTTGGTTAAAGTTTGTTAGGCAAGATAAGATTAAGTGCAGGTTGCATGATGATGTGGCAATCTTATCTTGAGTTGGTTGTGTGTTTGTTTTGTGAGGGACGAATTTCCCTATTCTTACGCGTGTATTTTTTGTTGATTTTAGTTAGGATTTTGTTGTTGATTATACCTATAAATAACCTCAACATTAGGTTGTAGTGAATTAAGTTGGAATTGAATAAAAGTTTTGTTTGTTTACTTGAAAACAAAACTCCTAAAATTCTAGGAGTTGGTGATTAAGTTCTTTATACTCTTGCATAGATTATTTAGTAGCTTTGAGGGTGCTTAGGCTTTAATCAAAGGACTAATTAATCAACCTAAATTTGAGAATCTTGGTGACTTGGTCTTTATAGGTTCGAAATTTAATCCTATACTTGTGAGTTTTCAATCCATACGAAAATTCACATCAAATTTGGTGCTCTCGTTGAGAGATCTTGTATACTCAAGTGCTCATCAATTGATCAAACACTTGAAACAACATTGCTATGGAAAGTGGAGGTGAAGAAGTTCCTGCAAATTTTGAAAGGGGATTGTCCTTAGAACAAGCCAAAGAAATCAGAAGGGACAATGAAATCAAGGAATTGCGCACCATGCTATAAGAAGTAATGAATTTTGTGTTAGGAAGTTCGAAAAACAAGAAGTAAGGTCACGCAATTGATGAAATTGAATCAAGTTCTAGTGATGAAAATACAAGCAGGAGTGCACGCAAACCTAGACGTGACTATGACACAAGTTCCAGTGAAGAAGATGACCGAAACAGACATAAGAGGCGTGACAAACAAAAGGATGATGATAGTAGTTTAAAGTTGGACATTCCTGAGTTCAACGGCAGTTTAGATCCAGAAATTTTCCTTGATTCTAGGGCAGTTTAGATTTCTAATGCCTAGACTTGAGGATATGTTAGATGAATTACATGGTGCAAGTGTATTTTTGAAAATAGATATGATAAGTGGCTATCATCAGATGAGGATTTGAGAAGGGGATGAATGGAAGACTGCTTTTAAGACTAAACAAGGTCCTTATGAGTGGTTGGTGATGCCTTTTGGTCTATGCAATGCACCAAGTTCGTTGATGAGGTTGATGAATGAGGTCTTAAGACTGTTTTTGAACAAATTTATTGTTATCTATCTAGATGATATTCTTGTTTACAGCGAAGACATTCATGAACATGTAGACCATCTGAGGCAACTGTTTGATGTGAATTTTGTTATTAACAAACGCCACTCACACAAGATAAACTTAGAACACAAATTTGATAAAGCCACGCACCACAAATCCGAAGTCCTAAGGCGAATAATTGATAGAATTTGATTAAAGCAAAGCACCCTCAAATCCTAAAAACTATCCTCACGTGAGATAAAGCTCAAAGCACCACTCACTCAATCGAATTCCTCACAAGAATCCTCACAAAATTCTGTTTACTTACGTGAAACAATAAACCGGAAACAATGTGTTTTCAATCACTCTAATCTGAATTTTATTGATGTATTTTACATCCTATTTATAGCTAAACATATCACACAATATGTGAATATCCTAAACAAATCCTAACTACCCTAGATTCATGGTATAACAAACTAAGATTAGGATAACAAGATAATCTCCACAAAACCGGATACAATCTTGCGCCATATATTTGAAATCTGATTTTCTAGCCTAAATCTTAGATATTTTGAGAAACAAATCTAAGGACAATATTTCCAACTAACTAACTGAAATGGACCCCCCCAATGGAACAACACGAAAAACACCGTGACAACGTTGCCCAGAATCGTCAAAATCTTCAAAACCCGCCATAAAACCCGCTATAGTTTCCTTTGATTTTTGATGGACTTCCATTTCAAGAACTTCAAGAAACCCTTTGAGATTCAATCTTTATTCAAGAAACCATCATGATTTGTGTTTCCATGCTTGATTCCATCAACCATGACTCAAAACTAAATAAGAAAATCACAAAACACCAATGGTAAAACCCTATCAAATGAAGTGGGGAAGAAAACCCATATAGCTCAACACTCCTAAACTACTAATTGGTCTTGTTGATTTCTACGTGAGGAAGCTTGTACATGTTACCATGCACACGTAAAAATTCACCCTAGCCAACCCTAGGAGCCTTGTGTCTCCATAAGCCACTAACTCTCCCATGGTTGCATCTTGTTTTCCACCTTCTATCAAACCATCGAAGTTTTGCTCATTGATATTCGTATCATCCTCCTCTTCTTCAGAAGAGTTTGTCCTCAAACCTCGAAGTTGATCATCAGGAACATAAGGAGCTAAATCACCAATGTTGAAAGTAGCATGAACTCCATATTCTCCTGACAATTCTAATTTGTATGCATTGTCCCCCACCTTACTTATGATCTTGAACGGTCCATCACACCGTGGCATAAGCTTATTCTTCCTTTGATTTGGGAACCTTTCCTTTCTCAAATGTAGCCAAACCAAATCCCCTTCCTTGTAAACATGTTGTGATTTGTGTTTGTTTGCTCTTGCCTTATAAATATCATTGACCTTTTCAATTCTAGCCCTTAATTCTGCGTGAAGCTTTTGCATGTACTCAACCTTTGTCTTGGCATCCTTGTGTACCAACTCCCCTTTAGGAATACTTACAAAATCAATTGGTAATTTAGGGTTGATTCCATAGACAATTTCGAAAGGTGAGTGTTTAGTAGCATAAGTAGGTGATATATTGTAAAAAACTAACAAACAAAATTATGAAAATAAAAATCACAAAAAAAAACACTAAACATTTCCTAAAAACATATTCTAACTATACTTGGACTCTAGATAAAAGAAATCTAACTAAAAACTGATTTCCAGTTTGATAGCCGAGCAGAAAAAAGGATATAATATTATCTTGCGTATTTTTATGAATTTTCAAAATACTTTTCCCTGAATGTAGATTCAATAAGCTTTAGAAGCTTATCTTTAGACATACTGCACTACTCCGAACTGAAATTTTATCTTTAGAAGCTTCAAGAAACGTCCTAGATTTAATCTTTTACTCAAGAAACTTTCAAGAACGTGATCCTCCATCATTGTAGAACAAGTATAAATGTATTTCTATTCACACTTTTATCACTTTCAGCAGTTGACTTCGGAGTCTTCGCTTCCAAGAGGATCCGGCGATACCCCGAGCCTTTCGGAGATGTACCTATCGCTCGGTTTTACTCCCACGAATGTTCCATCGAAAAGCCAGGGCCCTGCAACTTTGGAATCTAGCTTCTAGTTTGTTGTATGCATGCCTAAATGTACATATTTATGAACATGACTTTGTATATATTTAATCTTTGTTTTGTACATTCTTGACTCGGTTTTCTAAGTATTGGATTCATGACTGCTCGACTTCAACACTTGACTTTTTACTTTGACTTTAACTCAAGGAAGGGTAACGACTTTCCCCCCGAAAAAATAAAAATATAAATAAAATAGTAATTAAAAACACTCGGACTTGAATTGAGGAAGAAGTGCACGAATATCGAGGCAAAGCATGTAAGTTCAAAACAGAGACAAATGAGGAGACTTGCGCCATGGCGCAAGACAAGCGCTAGGGCGCCCAGCCTGCGCCTAGGCGCTCGTCCAGCGTTGCGGCCCTCGTCCTCTTTTATTTATAGCAACTCTAAGGCTATATATACCCCTCGTCCTCCATATCTGTTTGTCTTATTCGACTCAAAGTGACAATCTTGAGAGGCTTTTGTTCGAAAATTTCAATACTATGGTGTGTTCTCGCATTCATGGCTACGAGTTTTGAAGTTGTTTGTGACGAATGGCTTTCGTCGCTCAACTCGAAGGAGAAGGGCTTGCGGAAGTACTATAATCTTTCTTCGCTAATCACCTTGAGGTATGCTCACCTTGATACTAATCTTATACATGCTGCTGTTGGATTTTGGAATACAAATATCCATAGCTTCATATTTTGTTAAAGAGAGGTGACCTCGTTACCTAAGGAATTAGGTGGTATAGCGGGATTGTCTTGTGATGGTTTGCCATGTCCAACACCAAAGATTACTTTCGTCCTATATTTGACTGTTATTTCAATCTTGATGCATATGTGATGGAAAAGGTAGTCCATGGTAGGAAAATAGACTTGGTAGCATCGATTAATCACTTCAGGACTGCTGAAATAGCTCGACAGAGGTATAGCGTGCTTTGTTGATTTGGGTAATCGTGAGATTCGTCTTTGTGAATGGTGAACCCTCAATTGGTTATGTTGCTTTGATTAACATTGTTGAGCAATTTGAAGATGGTAGGACTCCTATGCCTCTATACACTAGAGAGCTATTTCTGACTCTTGATCATCTGAAGAGGGATTCTGAAGCCCCCTTGACCGTGTGTCCGTTGCTTCTCCAGGTAAATGATGGAACGTTTGTGATCCCAATGTCAATGATTTACTTGTACATGAATTGTTACTAATAATTAGGTCATTTAACGCTAAATCATATGAAAAAAAAACGTGATGATTATTATTTCGATCATTAGATTATTTCAAATATAAAATAGGTCATAATACATTTGGAATATTTTACATTCCAGATATTTCTGTCATGTTAATAAACGCAGGTATGGCTCATGGATCATCTGAATTTGATGGAGCCTCCATTGAACATCCCCACTTATACTCTTAGGAACTTGTATGGGCGACGCCGGCAATATCATCATTCTACAATGCATTAATGGTTGTTGACACTTTCTGATAAGAAGTTGCATATTTGTTGGACTATGTCATGGTGGAAGATCAAGACCATGGTATATTCGGATGAAACTTCTTACGTTCGTGTGGTTGGGTTAATCACATTGACTTTCTATTGCCCCCCCGAGAGTAATGAGGTAGTTCGGCATCCAACAGGTAATCCCGGATCATGACACTATGAGGCCTGAAGAAAAACATGTGCTACTTGGTATTGCCAAGAATTGGGAAAACAATTGGTTGAAGAGGACGAAGATTGTTGTGACTCCACTACCGGAATGCTATGAGAAGGTATCCAAGCATTACTTAATCTGGATGAAGGCGGAATCTCTGTCTATACGTGTAGAGGCTCGTAAAGCCAAAAGGAGAGATCATGAGCACGCTAGAGACATAGTCCAGGAGAAACCCAAGGTTACTTCTATTAAGGATAGACTGGGTCATAGGAAGGTACCTGTATGGAAAAGGCTCGAGAAGCTACCTCCTCTAAAGATTGATGCTGCTCCTAAGAGGAAGAGAACCAAAGAGGAACAAGATGTGGGAGGCCAAGGAAAAGGAAAAGTGGTTGAGGCCCCGGGAAAGAAATAATGGGTGCCTAAGAAGTCAATGAAGGCTGGAGAATCTTCTAAGACTGAAAAGGACAAGGAAAAGAAACCTATACCTAAGTAGGAAGATTGCTTTATTGTTTCGCAAAATTAATTTTTTATTATTTTGATGTATAAGGCTTGCGTGCCATGCTTTATGTAATAGTTATGTTTGAATAATAAAGCATTCATTTTATTTCATGGCAAAAGTACAACGTTTTGTTTTTCTTTTTTTAGCAGACCATTAGAAAGTTGTAGAGGAATGAGGGGGTGTTATTTTTAAATGGGCCAAACCTCAGGTCGAGGCTGCCTACATATCCTTTCAGAATCAGGCCAAACGTAGTTCCAGTGACTTCATGAGCGTAGCTTAAGCATAGTACTTCTTCAGTTGGTCCAAGTTGGTGAGATTATAGAAGTTGTCACCGTTCATATCCATTAGTTCAACTGCACCTCCGGGGAGTATCTTCTTAACAATGTAGGGCACAGTCTAGTTCGGGCGGAATTTCCCTCGAGGATCCATGACGGTTTTCCGTGGTGCTTTGAGGACTAAATCACCTTCCTTGTTTTTCCTTTCTCTAACATGTTTGTTAAAATGTCTTTCAATCCTCTTTTGTTAGACTTGGACATCACTTAAGGTTTTCAAGCGTTTCACATCTAGGAGGACCAGAGCATTATACCGGGCCCGTACCCATTCAGCTTCAGAAAGCTTACTTTCCAACACAATCCTTAATGAGGGGATTTAGAGTTCGATGGGTTGTACGGCTTCCATCCTGTAGACTAAGGAGAAAGGTGTTGCTCCTGTAAAAGTCCTAATGGATGTTCTATACCCCCATACGGCAAAGGGCAACTTGAGTGGCCAGTCTCTATAGTTTTCAGTCATCTTGGAAAGAATTGCCTTACCATTTTTATTTGTTGCCTCAACTGCTCCATTCGTTTGAGGTCGGTATGGAGAGACTTGTGTTGCTGGATTTTATATTTATTGAGAAGTTCCTCGCATTCACCTTGAAAATGAGTTCTATTATCACTGCTGATTTCATGCGGGACCCCATATCGGCATATTATGTTAGTTTCAATGAATTATTCCACATGTTTGGCTTAAAACACACAATATGAAGCTTCTCTACCCATTTGGTGAAGAAGTCAATTGCTATTAATATGAACTCGTGACCTCCATGACCCAGAGGTGTACCTTTTCCAGTTATGTTGATCCTCCATGTTGAGAATGGCAACAGAGATGATAAAAAGTGCAGTAGTGATGGAGGTATACGTTGAGTATTTGTATACATCTGACACTTGTCACAATGTCTTACATATCTATTGCAATCATCCTCCATTATGATCCAATACTACCTTGCTTGATGATCTTAGAAGCTAGCATTCGAGCATTCATACGAGTTCCGCATATGCCCGAAAGTATTTGATCCATGACCCGTTGAGCCTCTTTGTTGTCCACACGTAGGAGGTGTAAGCCATTGTAATGCCTTTTATATAAATCTCCTCTCCAGATAATGTACTGGGAATCTAGGAGTCTTGGGGTGCATTACTCTTTCTTCGACGCATCAATGGGATATTGTTGGTTTTCGAAGTAGTTCTTGATATCACCGAACCAAGGTCCCTCATTTGTGAGGTCGTTCACCTCATTGTCTTCTTCGACTACGCACACATGAGCTGGTTCTTTTCTTCTTTCGACCACCCCAAGGGAATTTCCATCAAGGAACATGGGGTGCGGACCATTGATGCTAACTTAGCCAAAGCATCAACGAAATAGTTATCCTCTTTAGATAAGTGTACTCGATTTCTTCAATTTGGGAGGCAATTTTCTCCAAATGGGCTTAATAAGGAGCTAGGATCTCGCTTTTAACTTTCCATCTTCCGGAGATTTGGTTGATGATTAAAGAAGAATCTCCACAAACCCTTAGTTTTTGAACTTTTAAAGCTACAGTAGCTTCGAGCCTTATGATGTAGGCTTTGTATTCGGCAGTGTTATCGGTTACATCGAAATCTAATTTTACCGATATGGGCGTGTGCTCCTCTTTGGGCGAGACTAGCAGAACACCGAACCCACACCCGTGTTTATTAGAGGCGCCATCAAAGTACCCTTCTTTAGTCATCATCAATTCTTCATCAGGAAATTCATAATCCTTTGGTCGAGGTTCATCCGGACAATCCGCTAGGAACTCAGAGACTATACTTCCTTTCTTGGATTTTTGCGGCACAAATTTAAGGTCAAATTCGGCCAACATGATCATCCATCTTGATATTCGTCTATTTACTGAAGGTTTGGCGAAGAGATATTTGAGGGGGTCCCCCTTGCTGACTTTGTGAACAGTATGAGTTAGTAAATAATGTCTCAACTTCTTGGTAGACCATACCAATTCCAAGCATAATTTCTTGATGTTAGAATATCTTTCTTCATATTGTAGGAACTACTTGCTCAAGTAATAAATAACATTTTCTTTTCAATCGATTTCTTGTGCTAGCATGGCTTCTGCAGCAGGTTTAGTAATAGTCAAGTACAGTCTTAGAGGATGGCCCGGAGTCGGGGGTAACAGGACGGGCGGATTCATGAGATATTCCTTGATTTTTCGAAGGCTTGTAGGCAGTCATCGTCCCATTATTTTGGAGCATCTTTATTTAGCTTCTTGATGATAGGCTAGCACAATGTGGTAAGCTTGGAAATGAATCTACTTATGTATTGAAGCCTTCCTAAAATTCCCCAAATTTCTTTCTCGGTTTTCGGTGGTTTCAAAAACATGATGGCTTTGATTTTTGTTTGATCAATATCGACGCCTCTGGTGCTGACAACATGACCTAGAAGCTTTCCGGAAGTAGCTCTGAGGGCACATTTTTTAGGATTGAGTCTCATATTGAATCTTTGGAGTCATTTGAAGAACTTTCTCAAGGAAAGGGTATGTCCACTCCTTTCCTTGGTTTTCACCATCATGTCATTGACGTATACTGCGATACCCCACATTTTCACGAATTTTAAGAAAGTTATTTTTGTATTTTATTTGTATAATTTTAATGTTTTTTATTGAAAAGTCATGTTCAATATGAATGTTAAATGAAAAGAAATTGATAATAATAAAATAAAGAAAATAAATAATAAATAAGTTTTAATTAAAAATAATTACTTGTGTTCATAAATAATATTTTATAATTCAAAATTATTTTAAAAGGCTTCTAAAAATAGACTTTTCAAAGGTTCCTAATTTATTTTAAGGCAAGAGCCTAAAAGTAATTTCCACTTGTTAGGATAAGTATGGGCTTTTCCAATCCCTACTTTGGGGCCTATAAATACCCTTTAAAACACAAATTTTCACAAATTCATGCTCATAAGTTGTCATTAGGATTCCAAAAATTTAGAGAGAAAAGAAAAAAAAAGGAGAGAGTGATTTCCGAAAAAACTACAGTTTTGTTTTCGGAAAAACAGAAAAAATATATATTTGTTCTTAGGATCTGAGCCTCGCCGGACCCCACCTGCGCCCAGCCGGAGCCGCCCGCGCCAGCTGGACCACCGTGCACCACCGCCGGACCGGTGGCTACCACTCGCCGGCCACTCCTCCTCCCCTTCGATACTTTCGGACTTTTACAAAGAAATTTTTTTTCTCCTTCTTTCTTTATTACTTCAATCTTGCAAATTCATGTTCATATCTATGTTTAATAATACTTTTATGAGTTTTAATCATGTTTAATTGGAGTACAATGGGGGGAGTCGTATGAAACAGTGATCTATGACTTCTAATTGGAGTACAAGACATTGTAGTCTTTTATATTTTTAATGCGCTGGATATCTGTCACTTTATGTGACATAGTAATACCTTCTTGGAGTTGCTCCTAAGTTGGTGGCGAATAGGGCGATGATTTTAAAGAGGAAACCCGTTCAATGCAGGATCCATAAGTTTAAATATAATAATTAATTTAGTTGAGTCTATGTACAGGTAAAAGGTTTTCAAAGGTAAGTTGAGTGATGTTTTATTTCTTATTGTTTGTTGCATAGTCTTTAGTAGTTATGTACTCAACTTTGCTGACTGTTTGTTTTGTGTGCATGGCTTTGTCTTGGACTTCTCCCTACAATGACCCACTTATGGTGAGTAGTTGTCTAGTAAAAGAAAAGCTGCACGTACAAGTGGACATAAGTCATTTCAAGATGGGCTGGAGTGAGAGCGCTTGCTATGTTTTGTAGCTTTACTTTATTTTATTGCTTATGGATGGCTAACATTTATTTTGGATGTTTTTTTTACTTCTAAAGACTTTTAGTTTTGGTTTTAAGGGCCATTAATTTGGTTCCGAAGTGTAATAAGTTTAAATTTGATTTTTATTTTGAGATTGTTTTGAAGTTTAGTTTTAAATTATTTTGGTTTTAAGACTTCCGCTGTAGTACTTTGATAAATGTCTTAGCCGTTATCACGGTGACAGTATTACTTTGGTTTTTCCATATTTAGAAGTTTTAATAAATATAATCCTTAATAATTATAATATGTTTTCTGGAAAAATAAGAAGTAAGAAGTTAGGAAATTGCAGGGTGTTACATATATATACCTCTTCTTATTTATGTATCATATCATGGAGAAGTGTAGTTGTAGCGCTTTTATATGTAGCTTTGGTATTTTTCAGACCAAATGTAATGATTGTGTAGCCATATAACCCTATATGGAGTAGTGAAAGTCATTTTCTCAATGTCCTTTTTATCCATTTTAATATGATTGTAGTCGGCGTAGCCATCCATGAAGGAGAAAAAAGTATGCTTGGTTGTATTGTCAACAAGCACATCAATGTGATGTAATTGGAAATCAATCATCCTTTGGACTGGTTTTATTCAGGTCCCGAAAGTCCATGCACATTCTTAATCTTCCATCTTTCTTAGGCACAGGGACAATGCTGGCAACCCAATCAGCATATTGAACTAACTTGGTGAATCCTGCCTGCAGTTGCTTCATTAGCTCTTCTTGGATTTTTATTTGGACTTCTATTTTCATCCTTATAACCTTTTGGTTGACGGGCTTGGACCCCTGGTTCAGAGCGATGGTATGCTTGGCTATTTCCGGGTCAATCCCTAGCATATCTTCATAGGACCATGCAAAAACATTAGCGTTCTGTAGTTGTTAATCATTCCTGACTCACAAATTTATGATAGAAATTTCGAACAAATTGAAGTCCACAATTTGTGTAATTTTTCACAAAAATTGGATTAAAAAATTTAATTCATAAAACTCAATTAATTTACAACCTAATGTTGAGATTATGTATAGGTATAATCATCAACAAAATCTTACCTAAAAAAAGCTAATAAAACAGAAAAATCCCTAGAAAAATAATCCCCACTTGTGCAAGTTGCACAAGTTGCTCAACAAACTAAAGATAAGATTGCCACATCATCATACAACTTGCACTTTGATCTTATCTTTCATAACAAACTCTAACTAACTATCTAATCAAGAAATTATCCTAACAACTTGACTAAATAATTGATAAACAAGATAATCATAAAAAATTAGCCTAAAAATCACAAATTAACTTGGTGCCCAAGAACTTTGAAAATCGCCAAATTTTTCGCCAATGTTGCTTCGTCAATTTTGCGCCACTTTTCCAGATTTCCAAGAAACTTCAAGAAATGCTTCAAGATTCATTATTTTAATCAAGAAACCATTCTTCATGTCTTTTAGCATATTTATGATGATCAAGACTCCACAAAAAATAATAATAATAATGCCCAAAATGAGAAAATCCTATCAAGTTAAATGGGAAAAACTCATGGACCAAACCAACTTGTTCCCTGTAACCACCTGGTGTGGATTTTAAGGAGTACTCGCAAATACACCCCAAAACTCACGTTTGTTTATCAATCAAACTCTCTAGTCCTGGATTATTTAATTGAAGACTAATTAATTAATACACTCCATTAATTAATTAACTACGATCTAAATTTGTTTATCACTCTTGACTCAGAAATTTATGAAGAAAATTCGAACAAAAATACTTGCGCAAATTTCCGTAAAAATTCAAGTGTTGAATTTTATTTTTAATGTGTAAAACTTACTTAATTACATCCTATTGTTGAGATTATTTATAGGTATAATCAACAACAAAATCCTAACTAAAATCTACAAAAGAATCACGCACAAACTAGGGAAATAAATCCTACTTGTGTGCTACTTGCTCAAAAAACTAAAGATAAGATTGCCACATCATCATGCAACTTGCACTTTGATCTTATCTTTCCTAACAAACTCTAACTAACTAACTAATCAAGAAATTATTCTTATACCTTGACTAAATAATTAATAAACAAGATAATCATCAGAAATTACAGCAAAAATCACGAAAATTCCTTGATGCCCAAGATAGTTAAAATCGTCAAAAATTTCCGCCACTATGCTTCGTCAATTTTGGCGCAGCTTTCAAGAACTTCAAGAAACTTCAAGAAACGCTTCAAGATTCAATATTTTAATCAAGAAACCATTCTTCATATCTTTTACCATATTTATGATGATCAAGACTCCACAAGAACAAATAATAATAATGTCCAAAATGAAAAAACCCTATCAAGTGAAATGGGAAAACTCATGGACCAAACCAACTTGTTCCCTGTAACCACCATGTATTTCCATCCTGTGATTTCACTAGTTATAGTTATTATCACTTAACTTAACTAATGGCTCACTCCACTAGTGACAAAAATACTAATGATCATCTTCCACATGTGTTAGCTAGGAAGCCATCACCAGTGTCAGTGCTTACCACATTATTTACCATTGTCATCCAAACCTGTGATTTATCCTTATCAAAACCAATGGGATTTATTATTAGGCTAATTGGCTCATCCAGTGTTGGTGTATCATCACAGATATTTAAATTCACATTACCACCATTGTGTACCATTCTGTGAGTGCATTAATAATCTGTTAAACCTTCTTTTAATGACTCACTCCACCCGGTCCGGTTTTCCCGAATTTCATAAAAGCTAGTCGGGTATCTGGATTTTCGAAGCGGAAATTCGAAATCGGATTATTTTGCACACCCCTAATGATAAGAAGTACTGAAGAGTAATTTCGTTTCTATCAAACGCCACAATGACTTCTAGAAATAACTCATGAATTTCGTGTCCCTGTCACTCACATTTGTTTTTGGCACCCCATGCAATATAACAATATCTCGAAAATACAACTCTGCAACATTCATAGTATCCTTTTGCCTTGCAGTTCTAGGCAAACCAACGATAAAATCCATAGAAATATCATCCCAAGGGGCTTTTGACACTGGCAATGGTGTGTAGAATCCCTGATGGAAGGATGCCTTTGCTTTCTGATAAATAGCACACTATGAGATAACTACTTAAACATCTGTAATCATTCTAGGCCAATAGAAATGTTCCTGCAACATTTTCAATGTTTTTGTAATGCCAAAATGACCTGCAATTCCATCCCCATGCACCTCTCTAACGAGCAATTCACGAATACTACACTTAGGGATGCAAAGTAGATTCCCTTTGAATAAGAATCCATCATGTAGCACATAAGACCCCATTGACCCCTTCGTAATTAGTGAATACATAGGACCAAAATTGCCATCTTGCTCGTAATACTGTATAATTAATTCCAATCCAAGCAATTTGAAATTAAGAACACCAATTAAAGCATACCTCCTTGATAGAGCATCAGCAACCACATTAGATTTGCCTTCTTTATACATTGATGAAAAATGAAAAGACTGCAAAAATTCAACCCACATAGCATGTCTTGGATTGAGTTTATGTTGGCCATTGATATGCTTCAGAGCGTCATGATAAGAATGCAATATAAAGTTACTTGGTTGCAGATAATGACTCCAGTGATCCAATGCTCGAACAATAGCATAGAATTCCTTGTCATAGGTAGAGTAGTTCAACCTTGCTCCATTCAATTTCTTACTGACATATAGGCCGCTTACCTTGAACCAACATTGCACCAATTCCCACGCCACTAGCATCTGTCTCAACTTCAAAAGGTTTCGAAAATTCTGGTAAGGCTAAAATAGGAGCTTGACAAAGCAACTTCTTCACCAATTCGAATGCCCTTTGCGCATCTTTAGTCCATTCAAACTTCTCTTGATTCTTCTTAATACAGTCGGTCATAGGATGATGTGAATCTTCGTGTAACAAAAACTCACAAGGGTATAAACTAAAATTTCGAATCTATAAAGAACAAGTCACCAAGATTCTTAACTAAAATTTTCAGATTTTGTTTTCAAGTAAACAAACAAACTTTTTATTCAACTCAAACTTAATTAATTAAAAACTAATGTTGAGATTATTTATAGGTATAATCAACAAAAAAAATCCTACCTAAAATAAACTAAAATACACGCACAAAGCATAGGGAATTCGTCCCTCACACACACACAAGATAAAGATAAGATTGCCACCTCATCATGCAACTTGCACTTGATCTTATCTTGTCTAACAAACTCTAACTAACTAACAAATCAAGAAAATATCTTAACAACTTATCTAATTAACTAATTAACAAGATAATCATCAGATTTTAAGCTAAAAATTATATTAATGCTTTCTGCCCAAGATCTTGGAAAAATCGCAAAAATCACGCCCCAAGATTTGTCCCTTTTTTGCACAATTTTTCAAGAACCTTTAAGAACTTCAGGAAATGCTTCAAGATCCAATCTTTTAATCAAGAAACCATAAAGAATCTGTCCCCCATGTATTTTAGCATAATTATAATGACCAAGACTCTACAAGAAATAAAAGACTCAATGCCAAACATGAGAAAAAGCCTGTGGGAAAAAAACTCATAGGCAAAAACCATCTTGTTCCCCAAATCCACCATTCTTGCCTTGATTTGTGTGCCATATTATTGACATGTGACCATGCACACACAAATCCCTACCCTTGATGCACCCATATGGTTGATATTTCCATAAGCAACTATTTCACCTATGGTTGCCCTGCCATTGGCATCCTCACCTTCGAAGTTGATTACACCATTACCAACCTTGTAACTTATATTTAATATTTGATCACTTTTGTCATTGTCACTAGTGCTTGCATCATCCTCCTCTTCTTCAAAAGAGTTTGACCTCAAACTTTGAAGTTGTTTATCAGGCACATATGGAGATGAATCACCAATATTAAAAGTAGCATGGACTCCATATTCACCTGGTAACTCAAGTTGATAAGCATTATCACCAAATTTTTTCAAAATATTGAATGGTCCATCACATCTAGGAATCAATTTATTTTTCCTGTAATTAGGAAACCTTTCCTTTCTGAGATGTAACCAAACCAAATCTCCTTCTTGAAATTTGCGTGGGTTCCTGTGTTTATTGGCTTGCTTCTTATATTGATCATTCACCTTTTCAATCCTTGCTCTGATCTGTGCATGTAATTTTTGCATACATTCAATTTTTTTCAAAGCAGTTTTATGAACCAACTCACCTTTAGGAACACAGATGAAATCAATTGGCAAGTTAGGGTTGATGCAATAAACCACTTCAAAAGGTGAATGTTTGGTTGTATAAGTAGGTGATCTGTTGTAGGGAAACTCAACATGCGTGATACAAGTGTGAATAGCAATAAATTTATACTTGGTCCACAATGATGGAGGATCACATTCTTGAAAGTTTCTTGATTAAAACGTTCAATGTAGGACGTTTCTTGAAGCTTCTAAAGATAAAATTTCAGTTCGGAGTAGTGCAGTATGTCTGACTTTAAGGATTTTTCATTTACAGTTGGCTTTGATTTAGAAGGAGTGTGAATATGCTTTGGAAAGCTCGTTGAATCTACATTCCGGGAAAAATATTTACAAAATTCAGAAAAATACGCAAGATAATGTTATATCCATTTTTCTGCTCGGCTATCAAACTGGAAATGGGTTTTTAGTTAGATTTCTTTTATCTAGAGTCCAAGTATAGTTAGGATATGTTTTTAGGACGTGCTTAGTGTTTTGTTTTATGATTTTTATTTTCATAATTTTGTTTTTTAAATTTTTTAGGCACGTTGTTAGAATAAAATCTTGTTAGTTAGCAAGATAAGATCAAGATGCAGTGATGATGTGACAATCTTATCTTGTGAGTCATTAGGGACGATTTTTAGATTGTTTTGTGCGTGTGTTTTATTGTTTTTAGTTAGGATTTTGTTGATGATTATACCTATAAATAGTTTCAACATTAGTTTCTAATTTAATTAAGTTGGAGTTGAATAAAAAAAGTTGTTTGTTTACTTGAAAACAAAAATCTGAAGTTTAAGAGTTGGTGATTAAATTCTTTATACTCTTGTGATTTAATTAGTAGCTTTGAGGCTGCTTAAACTTTAATCAAAGGACTAATTGATCAACCTAAAATTAAGAATCTTGGTGGCATGGTCTTTATAGGTTCGAAATTTTAGTTCATACCCTTGTGAGTTTTTGTTTACACGAAAATTCACATCAATGCGCCAGTTTCAAATCCCTAATGTTCTGTTCGTCACTTCAGTCTGCCCATCAGTTTGTGGGTGATAGGAAATACTAAAAAGTAACTTGGTTCCAACCAGTTTCCACAATGATTTCCAAAAGTAGCTCATGAATTTCGAATCCCTGTCACTGACAATTGTTTTAGGAATACCATGCAATCGAATTATATCCCTAAAATACAGCTCTGCAACATTAACAGCATCATCAGTTTTATTGCAAAGAGTGGAATGTGCCATCTTAGAAAACCTGTCCACCACCACCATAATAGAATCCCTACGGCGAGCTGTTCTAGGTAGACCAAAAATGAAATCCATTGATACATCTTCCCAGGGACCATCTGGAACTGGCAATGGTATGTATAACCCATGATGAAAGGTTGCTTTAGCCTTTTGACATATAGCACATTGAGAAATTACAGCTTCCACAACTCTAATCATCTTGGGCCAATAAAAATGTTCTTGCAGCATACTCAATGATTTATCAATTCCAAAATGCCCTGCAAGACCCCCTCCATGCGCCTCTCTGACAAATAACTCCCTGATGGAACAATTAGGTACGCACAATTGATTCCCTTTAAACAGGAATCCATCATGTAAGAAATATGATCCAACTACTCCACTTCTCAGTTGTTGCATCACAGGACCAAAATCAATGTCACCTTCATAACCTATCTTGATATGGTCAAAACCTAACAGCTTGCAATTCAAAACACTAATCAACACATACCTTCTAGAAAGTGTATCTTCTACCACATTAGACTTGTCATCCTTGTATTTAGATAAAAAAATGAAAAGATTGAAGGAACTCAACCCACTTGGCATGTCTGGGATTCATTTTCTGCTGACCATTAATATGCTTCAATGCTTCATGATCAGAATGCAGGATGAAGTGATTAGGCCTCAAATAATGACTCCAATGATCCAAAGCTCTAACAATGGCATAAAAATCCTTATCATATGTGGAATAATTTAATCTGGCCCCATTCAATTTTTCGCTAAAATAAGCAATTGGTCTTTTACCCTGCACCAGAACTGCTCCAATCCCTACAATTCTTGCATCTGTTTCAACTTCAAAAGGCTTTGTGAAATCAGGCAATGCAAGAATAGGTGTGTGGCATAACATATCCATGATTTTTTCGAATGCAATCTGCGCCTCCTTTGTCCATTCAAATTTGTTATCCTTTTTAATGCATTCAGTCATAGGAGCAACAATGGATGAGAAATTATTGACAAACCATGGAAAGATCGTACTTCAGTCACGTTGGTGGGTGTTGGCCATGACTTAATTGCGTCATCTTTGGATTGATCAACTGAAACCCTATCTTTGGACACCACATAACCCAAAAACATCACACTTTTCACCATACAATAACACTTCTCCAATTTTCTGTATAGTTTTTGTTGCCTCAAAGTCTCAAAAACTTTTCTTAGATGCTGCATATGATCTCCATTATTTATGCTATAAACCAATATATCATCTAAGTATACAACAACAAACATACCCAAATATGGCTTCAAAACTTCATTCATAAGTCTCATAAATGTGCTAGGGGCGTTGGTGAGTCGAAATGGCATGACTAACCACTCATAGAGACCTAATTTAGTTTTGAAAGTTGTTTTGCACTCATCCCCTTCCCTCATGCGAATCTATTGGTACCCACTTCTCAAATCAATCTTTGAAAGCACCTGGGAGCCATATAACTCGTCCAAAAGATCGTCCAGCCTAGGAATTGGGAATCTGTACTTGATTGTGATGTTGTTTACAACCCTAGAATCAATGCACATGCTCCAAGATCCGTCTTTTTTTGGAACAATCAGTGTTGGTATAGCATAAGGACTCATGCTCTCCCTCACGTATCCCCTTTGCATTAATTCCTCAATCTGCCTTTGTATTTCCTTGGTCTCCTCAGGATTGCATCTATATGCTGGTTTATTAGGAATCTGAGCACCTGGTATTAAGTCAATCTGGTGTTTAATGCCCCTATTGGGAGGCAAACCTGGTGGTAAGTCATCTGGAAATACATCTTCAAATTCCTTTAATAGTGGTTGAAGAATTTTAGGGATTGTAGATGTTTCAACTCTCACATCTTTGGCCATCAACAAAAATACTTGCTGGCAATCACTCAATTCTTTCTCCAATTCCTTAGGATTAGTAAAAAACACTCCCTTTTTATTCTCCACAATCAATTGCTTCTTGTTTTGCGCCACTTTTAGAGGTTTCAAAGCAATTGGCTTGTCAGTTTCCTATTTTCTGATGACGTAGACATTGGTTCTTCAATCATACTTCACAAATCGATCATATTGCCAAGGTCTACCAAGCAATATATAACAAGCATCCATTGGACAGACATCACATATCACCGAATCCTCAAATTGACCAATTTTGAAATTGATCAGGGCTTGCTTTGTTACCTTCACATCACTGGTATTGCTTAACCAATGTAACTTGTAAGGTAGAGGATGATTGTATGTGGGGTGATTCAATTTATGAATAAATAGGGTAGAGACCACATTAGTACAACTGTCACCGTCAATCACATCACACAGCCTGCCCTGTACATTACACCTGGTCACGAAAATTTTGTCCCTTTGGTTCTCTTCAATTGGCGCAGGTTTAGACTGAAGAACCCTCCTGAGAACCAATGCTTGACCCTGTGTTTCTGCCTCCACTTCTTCCATATCATTGCTGCATTGTTCTTCCTAGGAATCAATATCTTTGTCCTCCCCTTCTTCAAGAACATCTAAGTAGGCATCTTCGATTTCCTTTGCCTCCCTGGTAGTGATTACTCTAGAGTTTGGGCAGTTTCTTTGTATGTGTCCTACTCCTTGACACTTAAAACACTTCTTGTTGTCTTCAGGGATTGTCAGTGGTTTGATTGGAGTGGCTTCCGTTTTATCATTGTCGAATTTAGGTTTAGCACTAGCTGGTTGGGAATACACTACTTCATTCTTGGATTCATAGGATTTAAAGAATGCTTTTGGTTTCTTTGAATTCCCATGTTTTTCCACCCTGAGTGCCACTTTACAGATCTCATCATATATCCAGTAGGGTTGCAATTCTACTTTTTCCCTAATGGATCCATCCAGCCCTACCACAGACCGAGCAACTTTGTGATCTTCCTTCTCTTCTAGGTCACACAATATCATCAACTTTTCGAAAGCATTGATATATTCCTCAACACTTTTCTGTCCTTGTTTCAGGTTATGCATCTTTAGGAAATTGTTTAGCTCATACTCATGTGGTACCAATTTTTTTCTCAATGCTCTCTTCAATTTGCGCCATGAACAAATTTTTGATCTTCCTTCCCTTTTGCGTTTTCTTAGCAATCCTTCATACCACAAGCTAGCATAAGATGTTAGTTTTAATTCTGCAACTCTGAAGGCTTTATGATCATCATACTCCTTGTAGTTGAAGATCCTTTCAGTTCTCCTTAGCCAATTAAGGCAAATTTCTGGATCTAAACTGTCGTTGAACTCAGGAACGCCCAACTTTAAACTATGATCATCATCCTTCTGTTTGTCATCTTCTTCACTGGATCTTGTGTCATAGTCACGCCTAGGTTTGCGTGCACTCCTGCTTGTATTTTCATCACAAGAACTTGATTCAATTTCATCACTTGCGTGATTTTTCTTCTTGGTTTTCGAACTTCCTGACACAAAATTCATCACTTCTTCTAGCATGGTGCGCCACTCCCTAATTTCATTGTCTCTTCTGATTTCCCTGACATGTTCTAAGGACAATCCTCTTTCAAAATTTGCAGGAACTTCGTCACCACCACTTGCCAAAGCAATGTTGTTTCAAGTGTTTTGATTAATTAATGAGCACTCTAGTATAAAAGACCTCTCAAAGAGAACACCAAATTTGATGTGAATCTTCGTGTAACAAAAACTCACAAGGGTATAAACTAAAATTTCGCATCTATAAAGACCAAGTCACCAAGATTCTTAATTTTAGGTTGATCAATTAGTCCTTTGATTAAAGCCTAAGCACCCTATAGCTACTAATTAAATCACAAGACTATAAAGAACTTAATCACCAACTCTTAAATTTTCGGATTTTGTTATCAAGTAAACAAACAAACTTTTTATTCAACTCAAACTTAATTAATTACAAACTAATGTTGTGATTATTTATAGGTATAATCAACAACAAAAATAATACCTAAAATCAACTAAAATACACGCACAAAGCATAGGGAATTCGTCCCTCACACACACACACAAGATAAAGATAAGGTTGCCACCTCATCATGCAAGTTGCACTTGATCTTATCTTGTCTAACAAACTCTAACTAACTAACAAATCAAGAAAATATCCTAACAACTTATCTAAATAACTAATTAACAAGATAATCATCAGATTTTAAGCTAAAAATTACAATAATACTTGCTGCCTAAGATCTTGGAAAAATCGCAAAAAACACGCCCTAAGATTCGTCCCTTTTTTTGCGCAAATTTTCAAGAACCTTCAAGAACTTCAAGAAATGCTTCAAGATCCAATCTTTTAATCAAGAAACCTTCAAGAATTTTTCCTCCATGCATTTTAGCATAATTATGATGACCAAGACTCTACAAGAAATAAAAGACTCAATGCCAAACATGACAAAAACCCTCTGGGAAAAAAACTCATAGGCAAAAATCATCTTGTTCCCCAAATCCACCATTCTGCCTTGATTTGCGTGCCATATTATTGACATGTGACCATGCACACGCAAATCCCTACCCTTGATGCACCCATATGGTTGATATTTCCATAAGCAACTATTTCACCTATGGTTGCATCCCTGCCATTGACATCCTCACCTTCGAAGTTGATTGCACCATTACCAACCTTGTAACTTATATTTAATACTTGATCACTTTTGTCATTGTCACTGGCGGTTGCATCATAGGAGCTACTACAGAAGATAAAATTTTCCCAAATCTTATATAGAAAGAAGCTAAACCATGGAAACCACACACCTCAGTCACAGAATTTAGAACCGGCGATGATTTAATGGCTTCTACTTTCGACGGAAACACCATACTAAGAAACAATGTAGCCTAGATACGTCACACTAGTTACCATGAACGAGCACTTTTCGAGCTTAGCATACAACTTCAGTTTATATCACCATCTTGTTCCCTAAAATCCACCATCTTTTTCTTGATTTGCATGCCACCTTAGTTATATGAAACAATGTTGCCTAGATACGTCAGACTAGTTACCATGAACGAGCACATTTCGAGCTTAGCATACAACTTCTTTTCATATCACCATCTTGTTCCCTAAAATCCACCATCTTTTTCTTGATTTGCGTGCCACCGTAGTTATATGTGACCATGCACACACAAATCCCTATCCTTGATGCACCCGTATGGCTTATATCACCATATACAATTAATTCACCTATGGTTGAATCCTTGCCATTGACATCACCACCTTCGAAGTTTGTTGCACCACTATAAACCTAGTCACTTATATTTATTACTTGATCACTGTTGTCAATGTCATTCGTGCTTGCACTTACATCATTAATGTCACTGATGCTTGCAATTATATCATCCTCCCCTTCTTCAAAAGAGTTTGACCTCAAACTTCGAAGTTACCAACTTTTTTCAAAATCTTGAATGGTCCATCACATCTAGGCATCAATTTATTTTTTCTGTGATTAGGAAACTGTTCCTTCCTGAGAGGTAACCAATCCAAATCATCTTCCTGAAATTGACGTGGATTCCTGTGCTTATTTGCGCAAGCTTTATATTGGTGATTCACCTTTTCAATTCTTGCTCTGATATGGGCATGTAACTTCTGCATATATTGAATTTTATCCAAAGCAGTTTTATGAACTTACTCACCTTTAAGAAAATAAATGAAATCAATTGGTAACTTGGGATTGACTCCATAAACAACTTCAAAGGGTGAATGTTTAGTTGCATAAGTAGGTGATCTGTTATAAGCAAACTCAGCATGTGCCAATTTCAAGTCCCAATCTTTTTGAGTTTTACTTACCAACCCACGCAGTAGTACTCCTAAAGTTATGTTTGTTACCTCAGTCTGCCCATCAGTTTGTGGATGATAGGAAGTACTAAAAAGTAATTTGGTACCAACCAGCTTCCACAGTGATTTCCAAAAGTAACTCATGAATTTCGAACCCCTGTCACTAACAATGGTTTTGGGTATACCATGCAATCGTATTACGTCCCTAAAATATAGCTCTACAACATTAATAGCTTCATCAGTCTTATTGCAAGGAGTAAAATGTGCTATCTTCGAAAACTTGTCCACCACCACCATAATAGAATCCTTATTTAGAGCAGTTCTAGGTAGACCAACAATGAAATCCATTGATACATCTTCCAAGGACCATCAGGAACTAACAGTGGTGTATAAAACCTTGATGAAATGTTGCTTTGGCCTTTTGACATACAGCACATTGAGAAATCACAGCTTCCACAACTCCAATCATCTTAAGCTAACAAAAATGTTCTTGCAGCATACTTAATGATTTAGCAATTCCAAAATGCCCTGCAAGACCCCCTCCATGCGCTTCTCTTACAAGTAATTCCCTGAAGGAACATTTGGGCACACACAACTGGTTCCCTTTAAACAGGAATCTATCATGTAATACATAAGATCCTACTACTTCTCTTCCCAGTTGTTGCGTCACAGGCCCAAAATCCATATCATATTCATAATATGTCTTGATATGTTTTAAACCCAATAGCTTGCATTTCAAAACACTGATCAACACATACCTTCTAGAAAGTGCATCTGCCACAACATTAGACTTGCCAACTTTATATTTTAAAGAAAAATGAAAAGATCAGAGGAACTCAATCCACTTGACATGTCTAGGATTTAGTTTCTACTGACCATTGATATGTTTCAGTGCTTCATGATTAGAATGCAGGATGAAATGATTAGGCCTCAAATAATGACTCCAATGATCCAGAGCTCTAACAATTGCATAAAACTCTTTATCATAAGTGGAATAATTAAACCGAGCCCCATTTAATTTTTCGCTGAAATAGGCAATTGGTCGTTTTCTCTACACTAAAACTGCGCCAATTCCTACATTGCTTGCATATGTTTCAACTTCAAAAGGTTTTGTGAAATCACACAATGCAAGAATAGGTGTGTGGCATAACAAATCCTTGATTTTTTCGAATTCTTTTTGCTCGTCTTTGGTCCACTCGAATTTCTTATCCTTCTTAATGCATTCAGTCATAGGAGCAACAATTGATGAGAAGTTTTTGACAAACCTTCTGTAGAAGGAAGCCAAACCTTGAAAAGAAGGCACTTCAGTAACATTCGTGGGTGTTGGCCATGATTTGATTGCTTACACCTTATATTGGTCCACTGAAACCCCATCTTTTGACACTAAATATCCCAAAAACGTCAAACTGCTCACCATGAAATAACTTTTCTCCAATTTCCCATAGAGCTTTTGCTATCACAGAGTTTCGAAAACCTGCCTTAGATGCTGTAGATGATCACCATTGTTTCTACTATAAGTCTGTATATCATCTAAGTACACAGCAACAAACTTCCCCAAATGTGGTTTCAAAATTTCATTCATGAGCCTCATAAAAGCGCTTGGTGCGTTGGTGAGTCCAAAAGGCATGACTAACCACTCACAGAGACCCAACTTGGTTTTGAAGGTTGTTTTCCACTCATCTCCTTCCCTCACGCGTATCTGATGATACCCACTTCTCAAATCAATCTTGGAAAACACCTGTGAGCCATACAATTCATCTAATAAATCGTCCATCCTGGGGATGGGAAACCTGTACTTAATTGTGATGTTGTTGACAGCTCAGGAATCAATACACATGCGCCAGGAACCGTCCTTCTTAGGAACATCCAGTGTTGGTACAGCACACGGACTCATACTCTCTCCGACATATCCCCTGTGCATCAATTCTTCAATCTTCCTTTGTGTCTCCTTAGTCTCCTCAGGATTGCATCGATATGCTGGTTTATTAAGAATCTGAGCACCTGGTATCAAGTAAATCTGGTGTTCAATGCCCCTAGTGGGAGGCAAACTGGTGGCAAATCATCTGGAAATACATCTTCAAATTCTTTCAATAGTGGTTGAAGAATTTTTGGGATTGCAAATGTTTTAACTCTTATATCCTTGGCCATCAGCAGGAACACTAGCTGGCAATCAGCTAATTCCTTTTCCAACTCCTTAGGATTTGACAAGAACACTCCCTTCTTGTTTTCCACATTCAACTGCTTCTTGTCTTGCGCCACTTTCAAGGGTTTTAAAGCAACTGGCTTCTCAGTTTCCTGTTTCTTGATGAAATAGACATTGGTCCTTCCATCATACTTCACAAATCGATCATATTACCAGGGTCTACCAAGCAATATATGACATGCATCCATAGGGAAAACATCACACAATACAAAATCCTCAAACTGGCTAATTCTAAAATTGACCAGGGCTTGTGTTGTTACTTTAACATCACTGGTATTGCTTAACCAATGTAACTTGTACGGTTGAGGATGGTTCTGTGTAGGGTAGTTCAGTTTCTGAATTAGTAGAGTACATACCACATTAGCACAACTGCCACTATCAATAATCACATCACACAGCTTTCCTTGTACATTACACCTAGTCACGAAAATCATGTCCCTCTGGTTCTCATCATCTGGTGTTGGTTTAGTTTGAAGAACCCTCCTGAGGACTAATGCCTGATCCTGTGTTTCCACCTCTACTTCCTCCATATCATTACTACTTTTTTCTTCTTGTGACTCAGAATTTTCGTCCTCCCCTTCTCCACGAAGAACGTCTAGGTATGCATCCTCAATCTCTTGTGCTTCCCTGATAGTGATCACCCTGGAGGTAGGGCAATTGCGTTGTAGGTGTCCATACCCTTGGCACTTAAAACACTTCCTCTTATCATTAGGGATTGCAGGTGGTTTCACTGGAGTGGCTGTCCTTTTAACATTGTCGAAATTAGGTTTAGCACTAAGTGTTTGGGAATACTCCACTTCCTTCTTTGATTCGTAGGATTTAAAGAATGCGTTTGGTTTCTTTGAATTCCCATGTTCTTCAACTCTGAGTGCCACTTTACATATTTCATCATAAGTCTAATAGGGCTGTATTTCCATTTTTTCTCTGATGGAATCATCCAATCCTGCAAGAAATCGAGCAACCTTGTGATCTTCCTTCTGTTACAGATCACACAATAACAACATCTTTTCAAAGGCATTGATATAATCCTCAACACTCTTTTTCCCTTGTTTTAAGGTATGCATCTTCAGGAATTTATTCTGCTCATATTCATGTGGCACAAATTTCTTCCTCAATTCCCTTTTCAGTTTGCGCCAAGACCTTATTTTCGATTTTCCTTCCTTTTTCATTTTCTTTGTATTCCTTCATACCACAAGCTAGCACAAGAAGTCAACTTTAATTCCGCCACCCTGAAAGCTTTATGATCATCATATTCTTTGTAATTAAAAACTCTTTCCGTTCTCCTTAGCCAATCAAGGAAAACTTTAGGTTCTAGACTGTGCCAGCTTTCTAATGATGTATATATTTGTTCTACCATCGAATTGTAAAAATCTATCATACTGCCATGGTTTTCCAAGAAATATATGGCACGCATCCATAGGACATACATCACAAAGCACTTGATCATCGAAATATCCAATCTTAAAATTAACTAGAGCTTGTTTATTCACCTTGACATCACTTGTGTTACTGAGCCAATGTAATTTGTAAGGTTGAGGATGTTCAGTGGTAGGAATCTCCAGTTTGTTGATCAATACAGTAGAGACCACATTAGTGCAACTACCTGAATCAACGATTAGATCACACAATCTTCCTAGAACATTGCACTTGGTGAAGAAAATCTTATCCCTCTAGTTCTCTATAGGTGGCGCAACTTCGGATTACAAAACCCTTCGGAGAAGTAAACTCTAGCCATCCACTTCAGGAGTAATCTATCAATATCCCCTCCTTGTGTGTCATAACTCACGCCATCTTCTTGTTGTTGACGTTCATTCTCCTCTTCTTCAAAGTCTATATCATCTGCCCAATTTCGAGTAGTATGAACTCTTGAATGTGGACAATCCTTCTGAATATGACTTTGACCTTTGCACTTAAAGCACGTACGTTGATCAGGGTTTGGAGGTTTAGCAGCAGCGCCTTTATCCTTGATATACAGAGGAGATTTTGAAGTGGAATTGAAATTTTATTTATAAGGAACAACGGCACCTTCTTTCTTCACAAAGGGTTTCGAAAAAGTAACTGCTTTTTTCGAAAATTGCTTCTCAACCCTAGATGCAACCTTGCAAACTTCATCAAAAGTCCAATACGGTTGTAATTCCACCTTTTCCCTAATTCATTCATCTACGCCAGCAACATAACAAACATCTTGATGATCCTCCTTTTCTTCTACATCGCAGATAGTATATTCAGATCTATATTCTTCAACTGATTTTCGATCTTGCTTCAAAGTATGCATCTTTATAAAGTTGCCTTGCTCGTAATCCTGAGGAACAAAACGTCTCCTCATCTCCTTCTTTAGTTTCGTCCAAGTAGACACTTTAGACTTCACATCCTTCTTCCTTTTTCTTTGTATACCTTCCAGCCATAAACTAGCTAAGCCAGTTAACTTTAGTTCTGTAACCTTATATGATTTTCGATCATCATACTCCTTATATTTGAAAATTCGTTCAATTCTTTTTAGCCAATCCAGGAACTTTTCAGGATCCAAACTTCCACTAAATTCAGGAATATCCAGTGTAAGATTTCGATCATCATCCTTTGGCCTATCCTTCTTTTTGCGTCTACTAATAGGTTCGTCATTGCTAGAACTTGATGAGTACCTCTTTCTTGGTTTGTGTGCACTTCTTGAGCTTGCTTGCTCATCATCAGAACTAGAATTCGACTCTCCTTTGCTTCCATCCTTGGATTTTCTAGGTGATTTCAATTTTTCGGCAAAATCCTTCATGGTAGCCTCAAACATAGCCTTCAACTCCTCTATGATTTTGTGCAACTCTTCAGTAGTAATGTTAGGAGTATTCACCTCATCAGCTGACATGATTGCACTTGTTTCAACAATAAGATTAGGTAATAACCTTGAGGATTAATTTCCAATCAATGAAAGCACAAAAAGTTGATGTGATTAATGATAGAAAAACGCTAACCACACACAAGGTAGAAAACTAGTTCGGTTTTCTCTAAAGCAAAGCACCAAGAAAAACAATATAGGTCAAATAATTTTGTGAAATTGATTAAAGCTATGCACCCTCAATTCATCAAATTATCCTCACAAGAGTCTAAAGCCTAAGCACCAACTCTCAAAATGCTCGAATTTGCCTCACACTCAAAAATGCTCACACCTTCGGTTTTGTGTTTGTTTTGTAGAAAACAAATAAAACTTGAACAAAAATGTTTTTTGAATTCTTTCTAATATGAATTTTACAAACTAATGTTGAGATTATTTATATGCATAAACGTCAACAAAATACTAATAAAACTAAGCTAAAAATACACGCACAAACAAATCTAAAAATCATTCCCTAAAAGGTGACTTATCAATGACTCACAAGATAAGATGCCACATCATCACTGCATGTCACTCTCTTCTTGCTAACAAACTCTAACAAGCTATATCTGATGTCAATTTGAGTACAAGTGAGGTATCCTATGATACACCAACAGTGGATGAGCCAATTAGCCTAATAATAAATCCCATTGGTTTTGTTAAGGGTAAATCACAGTGATGGGTGACAATGAATAAGGTTGACACTGTAAATTCTAGTGATGATGGTGGCTTCCTAGCCAGCACTATGGATATTGATCATTAATACTTTGTCACTGGTGGAACTGAGCCATTAGTTAAGTTATGTGATAGTAACTCTAATTAATGCACTCAAAGGATGGATCACAGTGGTGGTTACAAGGAACAAGTTGGTTTGATCCATGAGTTTTTTCCCATTTCACTTGATAGGGTTTTCTCATTTTGGACATTATTATTCATTCTTGTGGAGTCTTGATCATGATAAATATGCTAAAATACATGGATAATGGTTTCTTGAAGGTTTCTTGATTAAAAGATTGGATCTTGAAGCATGACCTGAAGTTCTTCAAGAATCCTAAAAAAGTTGCGCAAAAACGACGATCTTCTTGTAGCGTGTATTTTAACGAATTTTCGTAAACTTCAGCAAGCAGTTATTTCGTGATTTTTTGGCGTAATTTCCGATGATTATCTTGTTTATTAATTATTTATTCAAGTTGTTAGGACATTTTCTTGATTAGTTAGTTAGTCAGAGTTTGTAAGGCAAGATAAGATCAAGTTGCAAGTTGCACGATGATGTGGCAATCTTATCTTGAGTTTGTTGAGCAACTTGTGCAAGGGGAACAAGTGGGCGTGTTTTCCTACTTGTTTTCACGTGTTTCTTAGTTGATTTTAGCTAGGATTTTGTTGATGATTTGATCCAAAGTCAACTTCTTTGTCTCATGAACCAGTTGCACTAGTCTTGGAAACTCTTGGGTTTTATCCATTTTCTATAAAGACCGAATTCAAGTGTTGCATCTCAAGGGTTGATTGAAGGTCCAAAGTACAAGTCTAAAAGAAGCTACACGTGTGGCCCATTAAGCTACTGATTTGGGCGTGGATTTCTATCTTATTCCTAGTTTATTTCTGATTTTAATAATGCCATGAGTCACTCTTAAAGTTGCTCTTAATGGCTGGTTATGTAGGAGGCTTTTTGGGCCTTATTTTTAGCTGATCATCACTAGCTAATTAAGGCATTTAGTGGTAGCTTAAATTAAGGAAAATTGTTGGCTGTTTGTTTTCCTTTAGGGACGGTTCTCCCCTTGACTTTTGGTGGCTTTTTTCTTTTGATTTGCTACTCCTCATTACTATATATTGGAGAGCAAACAAGAAATAAAATCAGTTTTGAGTTATTCACAAAAAAACCGTGAGGTTGCCTAACATTCTTCTTTGTGTTTGTCCAAAGTGTGAGTGTTGTTCCTTGTTGCTTTGAGTTAGTTCTTGAGTGACAAGATTAGGGATAGATTGAGTGTGTCTTGTCTCTAGCCTAAGAACCCAGAACTTTGAATGCGTTCTTGAGTTTTGGTTAATTTCGCAATTTTAAGTTGTTTCAAGGTGAGTTGTTTTTCTTTCGAGTCTAAATACCATTACAATTTGTTGGAGGGGTATATTAGACTTACATCATCTGTTATCAGAGCCTGGATAAGGTTTTTCGTGAGAAAAATCGGTCAGTTTGAAGGAGCTTGAACAAAACTGCAGGTTCGGTCAGTTTGGAGTTGCGGTTTGTAAAGGCGATATCTCCTTCGTTTTATGACCAAATTGAGTGATTCTTTTTTTTAATCTGGATTTTATTTTGTGTAGAGTACTCACAAAAATTTTCAGATTTTTTAGATATCTTCTGCTAATAAACTTGGCAGGTTTTTGGAAGCAGCTAAGAAAAGGGGCAAAACTGGGAAGGCAGATTTAAACAGAAGATATCTCCCTCATCCGAAGAGCTTTTGAGGAGTTTCTTTTTTTCAAATTGATTGTTTTGATCTGAATTTTCTGAATTTGTAATCCTTTGAGAGTCTCGAGGCAATTTTCATTT
The DNA here is from genome assembly GCA_016808085.1 of Suaeda aralocaspica. Classification (NCBI taxonomy): domain Eukaryota; kingdom Viridiplantae; phylum Streptophyta; class Magnoliopsida; order Caryophyllales; family Amaranthaceae; genus Suaeda; species Suaeda aralocaspica. The sequence continues at coordinate 130,118 of PYUH01000809.1, forward strand.
TGCTTTTTGTCTCTAATTTCGGCAGTTCTCAATCCTTGTAATTGTAATAGTCTAGCAAAATAGTGGAAAATCATGGATAGTGAGGCGTTTGCTAAAATGTTGCAAACAATTACTGAAAAATTGGAGAGTTTGGAGAAAAAAACGGAAGAAAGTGAGGAGGAAAAGGCTAGGCAAAATACTAGGATGGATGCAATTGCCGATAGTGTTGCAAACAACTAGAAAACTGAACGACTTAGAAAATGAGGATGTGGGTAGTGGGAGCAGTCTTATGCAATTTGATGAAGATAGGGTGCTTAAGGTTGAGCTACCAAAATTTGATGGGGGGCATGATAGTGAGGCCTTTCTAGATTGGGTAAGTCAAATTGAAACTGTTTTTTGAGTATAAGGGGTTTGATGATAAAAAAAAGGTTCAAATATTCTGTTCTGAAACTCACTAAACTCGCTGCCCTATGGTATGAAAACCTCAAGGCAAATAGAAGGAGGGAAAAGAAAAAATTGACTCATGGGAGAAGTTGAAAAAGAAGATGGGGGATAAATGGGTAAATAGGGAGTATGAACAAGAACAATACTTAAAATTGACCCATCTTTCCCAAGAAAACATGAGTGTAGAAGATTACATTAAGGAGTTTGAGAAGTTGTGTTTGGTGTGTGACTTACAAGAGAAGGAGACCTTCAAAATCGCTCGTTTTATAAAAGGTCTTTCGAATAGTATTAGCCAAAAAGTGGAAGTGACTCACTATACCACTTTTAGTGATGTTTGTAAATTGGTTATTCGTTACGAAACTCAATTGAAAGAAGAGAAGCTCAAAACTTCTTTCAAAAGTCCTATGAAATTTACCCCTACTTACTCAAAGGGGAGTACGTTTCAAAACAAAACAGGTGGCTCCTTTCAAAATAAGTCTTCTTTTTCTGATTCTAAGTTTGACAAAGGGAAAGAAAAGAATGTAATTTCACCTAGTGAACTTGCTACTAGGAGAAAGTGTTTCAAGTGTCATGGTAGAGGGCATATAGCATCCGAGTGCCTAGCAAAAATGTGTTGACTGCTTCACAATGTGCCTTATTTGACGAAGAAGAAAAAATCTATAATTTTGTTACACAAGAGGAAGATGAAGAGTTTGATGAAGAGTATGATGAGGATATACCTCCGGAGAATGAAATGAGCATGATGGTGGTTCGGAAAATATTGTTTAGTGAGCCGGAAGTTGATGAGAAGCAAAGGAACAATTTGTTCCATACTAGATGCAAGATTGGAGAGAAGACTTGCAATGTGATTGTTGACGGTGGTGCACAACCGATGTAATCTCTTCCGAAGCTGTGAGTAAATTGAAGCTTACTACTAGAGATCATGAAGAGCCATACAAGTTGAATTGGTTGAACGATGGCACGGGAATAAGAGTAAAGAAGCAAGCTTTGGTGTCCTACTCCATTGGAAGCTTTGAAGATGAGAGGTGGTGCGACATACTACCTATGGATGCTTGTCATTTACTACTTGGAAGACCATGGCAGTTTGATCATGATTCGGAGCATAAAGGTAGATCTAATATGTATGTTGTAACTACTAGAGATGGTAGGAGAGTTAGATTATTACCTTTACCACCCAAAGTTGCTAAAAAAGAAAAAGAGAAAAGCAACTATCTTGTAACTTGTAATGAATTTGAGAAAATAGTGGAAGAGAATGGGGGAGGGTATGCTTTGGTTGTGAGAACCAAAGATGAACTTGGTACTACTTGTAATGACTCATCCACACTAAATGAGTTGTTAGAAGAGTAAAAGGATGTTTTTCCCAATGACTTGCCCAATGGCCTCCCACCTATAAGGGGCATTGAGCACGCCATTGACTTGATTCCTGGAGCACCTTTGCCCAACAAGGCTGCCTATAGGTGTAATCCGGAGGAGAGTAAGGAACTTGAAAGGCAAGTGAATGAATTGATAGAGAGAGGCTATGTGAGAGAGAGCCTTAGCCCTTGCGCCGTTCCTGCCCTCTTAGTACCCAAGAAAGATGGTACTTGGAGAATGTGTGTTGATAGTTGTGCCATTAACAATATAACAATCAAATATCGTTTCCCTATGCCTCGTTTGCAAGATATGTTAGATGAGTTGAGTGGTGCCTTAGTCTTTTCAAAAATTGACTTAAGGAGTGGTTACCATCAAATGAGAATTCGAGAGGGAGATGAGTGGAAAACGGCTTTCAAAACAAAGCAAGGGTTGTATGAGTGGTTGGTGATGCCATTTGGGCTTTGCAACGCCCCAAGCTCCTTCATGAGATTGATGAATGAAGTTCTCCGTCCTTTTATTAATGATTTTATTGTTGTTTACTTAGATGACATTCTTGTGTATAGTAAAAACAATGAAGATCATGTAATTCATTTAAGGAGGTTGTTTGAAAAATTGAGGGAGGTAAAGTTGTATGGGAAGCTTGAGAAATGTGTATTCATGACGCCTAGTGTTGTATTCTTAGGGTACATTGTAACTGGAGAGGGGGTACTTGTAGATCCGGAAAATGTGAAAGCAGTTCAATCAAAGTTAGCTCCAACCAATGTGCACGAAGTTCAAAGTTTTCATGGACTAGCCTCATTCTATAGGCGGTTCAATAAGAACTTATCAACCATCATGGCTCCAATCACAGAATTGACAAAGAAAGGTGATTTTAAGTGGAATGAAGCGGCACAAAGGGCCTTTGAAAAGGTCAAATTTCTTCTTTGCAATGCTCCTATACTTGTGCTTCCAGATTTTAACAAGGTATTTGAGGTGGAGTGTGATGCAAGTGGAATTGGGATAGGTGCTGTTTCGATTCAAGAGAAGAAGCCCGTGAGTTACTTTAGTGAGAAGTTGAATGGGGAAAAGTTGAACTATTCCACTTATGACCGTGAGTTCTACGCTATATATAGTTAGAGCACTTGATCATTGGTCTCACTACCTTAGGCCAAAGCCATTTTTTCTTCATTCCGATCATGAGGCTCTAAAGTTCATACATGGGCAACAAAAGCTCAACAAGAGGCATGCTAAATGGGTGGAGTTTCTCCAATCATTTACTTTCAGTTCCAAGTACAAAGATGGTAAGAGTAATGTCGTGGCCGATGCATTATCTCGTTGAAACCATTTGCTTTCCATGGTAGATGCTGAAATCTTGGGTTTTGATCAACTCAAGGAGTGCTACAAGGATGATCCCAACTTTGCTAGTGAGATGGAGAGTCCTACTAAGGATTTTGTGAGGCAAGATGGTTACCTATTTAAGGGTAACAAGTTGTGTGTTCCGAAGAGTGGAGTAAGGGAGTTGTTGGTGAGAGAAGTCCATAGTGGGGGATTGGCCGGACATTTTGGAATACAAAAGACCCTTGATATTTTAGGTGAACACTTCTATTGGTCTAGAATGATCAAGGATGTTACTCATGTTGTTGAGAGATGTGCTACTTGTCAAAAGGCTAAGGGGCACTTCACCAAGGGTCTCTACACTCCATTGCCTGTTCCTGATGCTCCATGGGAAAGTGTTAGTATGGATTTCATTGTGGGGTTGCCACGGACGCAAAGGGGAAGAGATAGCATCATGGTAGTGGTAGATAGATTTTCTAAAATGGCACACTTTGTAGCTTGTAATAAAACTTATGATGCCTTGAAAGTGGCCGAACTGTACTTCAAGGAAATTGTACAACTCCATGGCATTCCTCTGAGTATAGTATCTGATAGGGACTCCAATTTCCTCAGTCACTTTTGGAGGAACCTATTGTTGGTACCAAGTTGCTATTTAGTACCTCTCATCATCCCCAAACTGATGGGCAAACAGAGGTGACAAATAGAACTTTGGGTACGTTGTTGAGAGGACTTGTGAGCAAAACGCAAAAGGATTGGGACATGAAACTAGCCCATGCGGAGTTTGCTTACAATAGAGCTCATTCCCTAACTACTTCTCGTTCCCCATTTGAAGTAGTTTATGGAGTGAACCCATTTGTGCCGATTGATCTTGTTCCCATGGTTATGAGTGACATTGTGGATAAAGATGCTAAGAGGAGGGTGGAAACCTTTCAAAAAACCTGTGAGCAAGTGAAGAAAAGAATTGAGGAGATGAATAAAATATACCAAGAGAGAGCAAATAAAAACCGCAAACAACCTATTTTTCATCCAGGGGACTTGGTTTGGTTACATTTGAGGAAGGAGAGGTTCCCTAAGCTTCGCAAGAACAAGCTTATGCATCGTTCTGATGGTCCTTTTAGAGTTCTTGAGAGGGTTAATGACAATGCTGATCAGGAAGCAGATTCAAGCATTGAAGAGAAAGAGTTGATTCTAAGTCGTCCTGAGATTCAAGGGTGGCGTTCATTTGGGCCACATGGCTTTGGATTAGCTCATGGTCATTGTTGCATAACACTCATACTTGAATAAGGCCACACGCCACTAGGCGTTCACTTGGCGTTCAACACTTGGAAAGGAAGGTTTATAAGTTGGCATTCAGCATTGACAAAGCATAAGTTGGCGTTCAACAGTGACAAGTGTAAGATGGGGTTCAAACACTTGGCGAGTATAAGTTGGCGTTCAAAATGGCGAGTACTTTGCTATTTCTCCAAGTTATTGGGCAACAAGTTATCTTGTAATTTATAGTTTAAAATCTGATAATTATCTTGTTAAATAGTTATTTAGATAAGTTGTTAGGATATTTTCTTGATTAGTTAGTTTGATAGAGTTGTTAGGCAAGATAAGATCAACTTACAATAATGAGGTGGCATACTTATCAAGTTGTATGTTTATCTTGTGAAGGCCGGATTTACTAGGATTAGTGTGTCTTTAGGAGTTGTTTTATTTCCTAGATAGTTTAGGGAGTTTATCCAAGATTGTTTAGGAGTCCTAAGGTATTTGTACTATAAATACCCATGTTTTATTCAATAAAATTCAGATTTTGATTATTGTTCATACTTGTTATGCGCTATTTTGTGTGAGATTTTCACCCAAAATTTACAAAGGATTTTCGAGTGTTTTGAGAGTTAGAAGCTTCAAAATATTCACCACTGTTTTAGTATTTGTGATCGAGTATTCTCACAAAGATTAAAACACCCTTAGAACTAGATTGTTGAGTGTTCCAATCTAACCTAAGTTTGTGAGTTTCGTTGATTGTGAGTGTTCCAATTCACGAAGTTCGTTAAATCAATCTATCTTAAGTTTAAGCCCTTAGTTTGAACGTAAGATATAGATCAAGTGCTTACAAAATTGAGCTTCCAGATGAGTTGATGGGCGTTAGTGCTACTTTCAATGTAGGGGATTTGTCACCATACTTGGATGATTTAAGTTTGAGGGTAAACATTTCTAAAGAAGGGGGAAATGATCCAAAGTCAACTTCTTTGTCTCATGAACCGGTTACACTAGTCTTGGAAACTCTTGGGTTTTATCCATTTTCTACGAAGACCGAATTCAAGTGTTGCATCTCAAGGGTTGATTGAAGGTCCAAAGTACAAGTCTAAAAGAAGCTACACGTGTGGCCCATTAAGCTACTGAGTTGGGCGTGGATTTCTCTCTTATTCCTAGTTTATTTCTGATTATAATAATTCCATGAGTCACTCTTAAAGTTTCTCTTAATGGCTGGTTATGTAGGAGGCTTTTTAGGCCTTATTTTTAGCTGATCATCACTAGCTAATTAAGGCATTTAGTGTTAGCTTAAATTAAGGAAAACTGTTGGCTGTTTGTTTTCCTTTAGGGACAGTTCTCCCCTTGACTTTTGGTGGCTTTTGTCTTTTCATTTGCTACTCCTCATTACTACATATTGGAGAGCAAACAAGAAATAAAATCAGTTTTGAGTTATTCACAAAAAAACCGTGAGGTTGCCTAACATTCTTCTTTGTGTTTGTCCAAAGTGTGAGTGTTGTTCCTTGTTGCTTTGAGTTAGTTCTTGAGTGACAAGATTAGGGAGAGATTGAGTGTTTCTTGTCTCTAGCCTAAGAACCCAGAACTTTGAGTGTGTTCTTGAGTTTTGGTTAATTTCGCAATTTTAAGTTGTTTCAAGGTGAGTTGTTTTTCTTTCGAGTCTAAATACCATTACAATTTGTTGGAGGGGTATATTAGACTTACATCATCTGGTATCAGAGCCTGGATAAGGTTTTTCGTGAGAAAAATCAGTCAGTTTGAAGGAGCTTGAACAAAACAGCAGATTCAGTCAGTTTGGAGTTGCGGTTTGTAAAGGCGATATCTCCTTTGTTTTATGTCCAAATCGAGTGATTCTTTTTTTTAATCTGGATTTTATTTTTTGTAGAGTACTCACAAAAAATTTCAGATTTTTTAGATATCTTCTGCTAATAAACTGGGCAGGTTTTGGAAGCAGCGCAGAAAAGGGGCAAAACTGGGAAGGCAGATTTAAACAGAAGATATCTCCCTCATCCGAAGAGCTTTTGAGGAGTTTCTTTTTTTCAAATTGATTTTTTTGATCTGAATTTTCTGAATTTGTAAGCCTTTGAGAGTCTCGAGGCAATTTTCATTTTGCTTTTTGTCTCTAATTTAGGCAGTTCTCAATCCTTGTAATTGTAATAGTCTAGCAAAATAGTGGAAAATCATGGATAGTGAGGCGTTTGCTAAAATGTTGCAAACAATTACTGAAAAATTGGAGAGTTTGGAGAAAAAAACGGAAGAAAGTGAGGAGGAAAAGGCTAGGCAAAATACTAGGATGGATGCAATTGCCGATGGTGTTGCAAACAACTAGAAAACTGAACGACTTAGAAAATGAGGATGTGGGTAGTGGGAGCAGTCTTATGCAATTTGATGAAGATAGGGTGCTTAAGGTTGAGCTACCAAAATTTGATGGGGGGCATGATAGTGAGGCCTTTCTAGATTGGGTAAGTCAAATTGAAACTGTTTTTTGAGTATAAGTGGTTAGATGATAAAAAAAGGTTCAAATTATACCTATAAATTATCTCAACATTAGCTTGTAAATTAATTAAGTTTTATGCATTGAATTTTTCACAATAAAAAAAAAGTTTTATGCATTGAAAATTCAATACTTGAATTTCCGAAAATTCGGCAAATTGTGGACTTCAATTTGTTCGAACTTTTTATCGTAAATTTCTGAGTCAAGAGCGATTAACAAATTTAGATCCTAGTTAATTAATTACAGGAGTGTATTGATTAATTAGTCTTCAATTAAATCAATCTAGGAGTGGAGAGTTTAATTGTTAAAACAAAAATAATCGTGAGTTTTAGGTTGTATTTGCGAGGACCACTTAAAATCCGCATCAATTTGGTATCAGATTTTAGAGTTTTGAAGAATATCTTAATTTTTCAAGATCCTAGGTTTTTCGTTTTCACTTCGTCCTTTTCTCCAGTTTTGAGGGCAGAATTAAAGTGGCTGGTTCTCCTTCGTTACAAAGGATTTGTAAGTGATTTGTTTTTCCAAATTGGTTGTTTTTTAGTTTACTTTTCACCTGCAATATCTCAGAATTAACATATTTGAGAAAGAATCGTTTTGAAATCGTTAGCTTGCAAGTGGTCAGAAATTGCATTTATTGGACTGTTTTTCGCGCAAATTACACATAGAAATTTTGGCTACAATTTTGGGCATGAAAATTTGCTCGAGTGTAGTAAACATTTAGGGGAAGATATCCACAAAAAATCAGCCATAGACGAGTTGTTTAGGTTGGGTTTTTATTTTCATGTTTTCACTCAAAATTTTGGACAGTTTTAGATGATGGATTGGAATAGCAACAAAGTGCGAGTATTAGTGATATTAATTATATTAATGAAATAAGTGATGGCAACGCCGAAGATGGTGATATCAATGGTTATAATATCAATAGTGGCAATGGTGATATCAATGGTGATATCAAGAACGGCAATGGTAAGGATTCAACCATAGGTGAAATAATTGCTTATGGAAATATCAACCATATGGGTGCATCAAGGGTAGGGATTTGCGTGTGCATGGTCACATGTCAATAATATGGCACGCGAATCAAGGCAAGAATGGTGGATTTGGGGTACAAGATGGTTTTTGCCTATGACTTTTTTCCCACAGGGTTTTTCTCATTTTTGGCTTTGAGTCTTTTAATTCTTGGTGAGTCTTGATCATCATAATTATGCTAAAATACATGGAGGACAGATTCTTGAAGGTTTCTTGATTAAAAGATTGGATCTTGAAGCATCTGTTGAAGTTCGTGAAAGAATCTTCAAAATTGCGCACAAAAGGAACGGTTTCTTGAAGCGTGTTTTTGGGCGTTTTTCCAAGTTCTTTGGCAGCAAGTATTTTTGTAATTTTTAGCTCAAAATGTGATGATTATCTTGTTAATTAGTTACTTAGATAAGTTGTTAGGATATTTTCTTGATTTGTTAGTTAGTTAGTTAGAGTTTGTTAGACAAGATAATATCAAGTGCAAGTTGCATGATGAGGTGGCATACTTATCTTGTTGTATATGTGTTGTAAGGGGACGAATTTCTTAGTCTTTCCTAGTATTAGGCGTGTTTTTTAGTCTATTTCTATTAGGATTTTGTTGTTGATTATACCTATAAATGATCTCAACATTAGAATGTTATTAATTAAGTTGGAGTTGAATAAAAAAAAAGTAGTTTGTTTACTTGAAAACAAAATTCCGTAATTTAAGAGTTGGTGATTAAATTCTTTATACTCTTGTGCAGATTATTTAGTAGCTTTGAGGGTGCTTAATCTTTAATCAAAGGACTAATTAATCAACCTAAATTTAAGAATCTTGGTGACTTGGTCTTTATAGGTTCGAAAATTTAGTATTATCCCTTGTGAGTTTTTGTTCATACGAAAATTCACATCAAATTTGGTGCTCTCGTTGAGGGGTCTTTTATACTCAAGGGCTCATCAATTAATTAATTAAAACACTTACTATGGCAAGTGGTGGTGATGAAGTTCCTACAACTTCTGAAAAAAGATTGTCCTTAGAACAAGCCAGAGAAATCCGAAGGGACAATGAAATCAGGGAACTGCGAACCATGTTGGAAGAAGTGATGAATCTTGTATCAAGTAGTTTGAAAAACAAGAATAAGGGTCACGTGATTGTTGAAAGTGACGCAAGTTCAAGTGATGGAAATACAAGCTGGAGTGCACGCAAGCCTAGGTGTGAATATGACACTAGTTCTAGTGAAGAAGATGACCGAAATAGGCATAGGAGGCGTGACAAACAAAAGGATGATGATCGTAGCTTAAAGTTGGACGTTCCTGAGTTCAACGGTAGTTTAGATCCAGATATTTTCCTTGATTGGCTGAGGAGAACCGAAAGGATTTTTAATTACAAAGAGTATGATGATCATAAAGCCTTCAGAGTGGCAGAATTAAAACTAACATCTTATGCTAGCCTGTGGTTTGAAGGATTACAAAGAAAACGCAAAAAGGAAGGAAGGACAAAAATTTGTTCTTGGCGCAAATTGAAAAGGGAATTGAGAAAAAAATTTGTACCACATAAATATGAACAGAACAATTTTCTAAAGATGCATACCCTGAAACAGGGACAGAAAATTGTTGAAGAATACATCAATGCTTTCGAAAAATTGCTGATACTGTGTGACATAGAAGAAAAGGAAGATCACAAAGTTCACGGTTTATGGCAGGGCTGGATGGATCCAAAAGCATTCATTAAATCCTATGAGTCCAAGAAGAAAGTGATGTATTCCCAACCATCTAGTGCTAAACCTAAGTTCGACAATGATAAAAGGGCAGCCACTCCAATCAAACCACTGACAATTCCTGAAGACAACAGGAAGTGTTTTAAGTGTCAAGGAGTAGGACACATACAAAGAGATTGCCCAAACTCTAGGGTAATCACTGCTAGGGAAGCAAAGGAAATCGAAGATGCCTACTTAGATGTTCTTCTTGAAGAAGGGGAGGACGAAGATATTGATTCCCAATAAGAACAAAGCAGCAATGATATGGAAGAAGTGGAGGCAGAAACACAGGGTCAAGCATTGGTCCTCAGGAGGGTTCTTCAGTCTAAACCTGTGCCAATTGAAGAGAACCAGAGGGACAAAATTTTCGTGACCAGGTGTAATGTACAGGGCAGGCTGTGTGATGTGATAACTGACAGTGGCAACTGTACTAATGTGGTTTCTACCTATTTGATTTAGAAATTGAATCACCCCACATACAATCATCCTCAACCTTGCAAGTTACATTGGCTAAGCAACACCAGTGATGTCAAGGTGACTAAGCAGGCCCTGATAAATTTCAAGATTGGTAAATTTGAGGATTCCGTGATATGTGATGTCTGTCCAATGGATGCTTGTCATATATTGCTTGGTAGACCGTGGCAATATGATGGATTCGTGATGTACGATAGAAGAACCAATGTCTACATTATCAGGAAACAGGAAACTGACAAGCCAATTGCTTTGAAACCTCTAAAAGTGGCGCAAAACAAGAAGCAATTGAATGTGGAGAATAAAAAGGGAGTGTTTTTGACTAATCCTAAGGAATTGGAGAGGGAATTGACTGATTGCTAGCAAGTATTTCTGTTGATGGCAAAAGATGTGAGTGTTGAAACATCTGCAATCCCTAAAATTCTTCAACCACTATTGAAGGAATTTGAAGATGTATTTCCAGATGACTTACCACCAGGTTTACCTCCCAATANCACCAGGTTTACCACCCAATAGGGGCATTGAACACCAGATTGACTTAATCCCAGGGGCTCAGATTCATAATAAACCAGCATATACATGCAATCCTAAGGAGACTAAGGAAATACAACGGCAGATTGACGAATTGATGCAGAGGGGATACGTAAAGGAGAGCATGAGTCCTTGTGATGTACCAACACTGATTGTTCCAAAAAAAAGATGGATCTTGGCGCATGTGCATAGATTCTACAGCTGTAAACAACATCACAATCAAGTACAGGTTCCCAATTCCTCGGCTGGACGATCTCCTGGACGAATTATATGGCTCATGGGTGTTTTCTAAGATTGATTTGAGAAGTGGATATCATCAGATACGCATGAGAGAAGGGGATGGATGGAAAACAACTTTCAAAACTAAATTGGATCTCTATGAGTGCAGAAACAATGGAGATCATCTGCATCATCAAAGACAGGTTTTTGAAACACTGAGGCAACAAAAATTATATGGGAAATTGGAGAAGAGTTACTTCATGGTAAGTAGTGTTACATTCCTAGGGTATGTAGTTTCAAAGGATGGAGTATCAGTATATATGCAGAAATTACTTGGACATATCAGAGCAAGAATTGAAAAGATGAATGATTAGTATAAATTGCGAGCCAATAAGCACAGAAACCCACGCACATTTCAGGAAGGTGATTTGGTTTGGCTACATCTCAGGAAGGAAAGATTTCCTAACCACAGGAAAATTAAATTGATGCCTAGATGCGATGGACCATTCAAAATTTTGAAGAATGTTGGTGATAATGCTTATCAAGTTGAGCTACCAAGTGAATATGGGGTTCATGCTACTTTTAACATTGGTGATTTATCTCCATATATACCTGATGAACAACTTCGAAGTTTAAGATCAAACTCTTTTGAAGAAGGGGAGGATGATACAAGTGCGAGTATCAGTGATATTAATTATATTAATGAAATAAGTGATGGCAACTTCGAAGATGGTGACATCAATGGTTATAATATCAATAGTGGCAATGGTGATATCAAGAATGGCAATGGTAAGGATTTAACCATAGGTGAAATAATTGCTTATGGAAATATCAACCATATGGGTGCATCAAGGGTAGGGATTTGCGTGTGCATGGTCACATGTCAATAATATGGCACGCGAATCAAGGCAAGAATGGTGGATTTGGGGAACAAGATGGTTTTTTCCTATGAGTTTTTTTCCCACAGAGTTTTTCTCATTTTTGGCTTTGAGTCTTTTAATTATTGGTGAGTCTTGATCATCATAATTATGCTAAAATACATGGAGGACAGATTCTTGAAGGTTTCTTGATTAAAAGATTGGATCTTGAAGCATATCTTGAAGTTCTTGAAGATTCTTGAAAATTGCGCACAAAAGGAACGGTTTCTTGAAGCGTGTTTTTGGGCGTTTTTCCAAGTTCTTGGGCAGCAAGTATTTATGTAATTTTTAGCTTAAAATCTGATGATTATCTTGTTAATTAGTTATTTAGATAAGTTGTTAGGATATTTTCTTGATTTGTTAGTTAGTTAGAGTTTGTTAGACAAGATAATATCAAGTGCAAGTTGCAAGATGAGGTGGCATACTTATCTTGTTGTATATGTGTTGTAAGGGGACGAATTTCTTAGTCTTTTCTAGTCCTAGGCGTGTTTTTTAGTCTATTTCTATTAGGATTTTGTTGTTGATTATACCTATAAATAATCTCAACATTAGGATGTTATTAATTAAGTTGGAGTTGAATAAAAAAATAAAGTTGTTTGTTTACTTGAAAACAAAATTCCGAAATTTAAGAGTTGGTGATTAAATTCTTTATACTCTTGTGCAGATTATTTAGTAGCTTTGAGGGTGCTTAAGCTTTAATCAAAGGACTAATTATTCAACCTAAATTTAAGAATCTTGGTGACTTGGTCTTTATAGGTTCGAAAATTTAGTATTATCCCTTGTGAGTTTTTGTTCATACGAAAATTCACATCACTATTGTTGATATGATTTATTCAACACCAACTTTGTTTGAAACTTCTCTTGGTATTGGAAATCCCCAAGATGTAATTTGTCATTTCAATGACACTACACAAGATGATAGAATTCAAATTTGTGCTGATATGTTCAAAGCTTTTGTTCATCAACCGAATTGTGAGATCGGATATCAAGATGATATTTGTGTGATAATTCATTCTTTTTTCTCTACAAAAGAAAAAATCCGAGGTCGTATTTTTTTCAAAGGAGCGGAAAATGATCAAGAATCAATGAGGGTTAAAAAGGTGATTGTCATAATCAATTTATTCAATGTTTGGATTTGGCTTATATTGCGAATCAAAACGTACACAAATGGTGATTCACTTATTCCATGTTGGAGTGACGTAAATTTGAGGACAAATTCTTTTCAACTAAGGAAGAATGATGTGAATTTGAGTACAAGTGAGATATCCTATGATACACCAATAGTGGATGAGCCAATTAGCCTAATAATAAATACCATTGGTTTTGTTAAGGATAAATCAGAGTTACGGACGGCAATGATTAAGGTTGACATTGTAACTTCTAGTGATGGTGGTGGCTTCCCAGCCAACACTATGGATATTGATCATTAATACTTTGTCACTGGTGGAAGTGAACCATTTGTTAAGTAATGTGATAGTAACTCTAATTAATGCACTCACAGGATGGATCACAATGGTGGTTAAAGGGAACAAGTTGGTTTGGTCTATGAGTTTTTTCCCATTTCACTTGATAGGGTTTTCTTATTTTGGACATTATTTTTATTAATTTCTGTGGCGTGTTGATCATCATAAATATGCTAAAATACATGGAGAATGGTTTCTTGAAGATTTCTTGATTAAAAGATTGGATCTTGAAGCATTTCTTGAAGTTCTTGAAAAATCCAGAAAAAGTTGCGCAAAAACGACGATCTTCTTGTAGCGTGTATTTTGATGAATTTTGAAGAACTTGGGCAACAATTTATTTCGTGATTTTTTGGTGTAATTTCTAATGATTATCTTGTTTGTTAATTATTTGGTCATGTTGTTAGGATATTTTCTAGATTAGTTAGTTAGGCAGAGTTTGCTAGGCAAGATAAGATCAAGTTGCAAGTTGCATGATGATGTGGCAATCTTATCTTTAGTTTGTTGAGTAACTTGTGCAAGGGGCACAAGTGGGCGTATTTTCCTACTTGTTTTTACGTGTTTCTTAGTTGTTTTTAGCTAGGATTTTGTTGATGATTATACCTATAAATAATCTCAACATTAGGTTGTAAATTAATTAAATTTTATGCATTGAGTTTTTCAATATAAAAAAAAGTTTTATGCATTGAAAATTCAATACTTTAATTTCTGAAAATTGCGCGAATTGTGGACTTCAATTTTTTCGAATTTTCTATCATAAACTTATGAGTCAAGAGCGATAAACAAATTTAGAACCTAGTTAATTAATTATAGAAGTGTATTGATTAACTATTCTTTAATTAAAACAATCCAGGAGTGGAGAGTTTAATTGTTAAAACAAAAAAATCGCGAGTTTTAGGTTGTATTTGCGAGTACCACTTAAAATCCACATCAATTTGGTATCATATTTCAGAGTTTGGAAGAATTTCTTAATTTTTCATGATCCTTGGTTTGTTGTTTTCATTTCGTCCATTTTTCTAGTTTCGAGGACAGAATTAAAGTGGCTGGTTCTCTATCGTTACAAAGGATTTTTAATTGATTCTTTTTTCCAAATTGGTTGTTTTTGAGTCTACTTTTCACCTGCAAAATCTCATAATCAATATATTTGAGAAAAAATGAAATCGCTTGCTTGCAAGTGGTCAGAAATCGTATTTATTGGACTGTTTTTAGCACAAATTACACATAGAAATTTTGGCTACAACTTTGGGCATGAAAATTTAGTAGAGTGCAATAAACATATATGGGAAGATCTCCAAAAAAAAAAGCCATAAAGAGTTGTTTAGGTTGGGTTTTTATCTACATGTTTTCACTCAAAATTTTGGACAGTTTTAGATGATGGACTGGAATAGCAACAAAGTGTCTGGACAAGAGTTGCTCTCATATTTTCGCCTTGGGAACAAACCAGATCGCTCTAAGTGTCAAGGATTTGGCCATGTAAGGAGTCAATGTGTTAACAATATGGAAATTTCTTCGGCGCTACATTTAAAACTATTATTGGAATAGTTACAAGAAGAACAGTCGAAACCATTTATTATGGGCAAATCTAAAGTTCTCCATCATATTCAAGAGTTTGAATCAATGTTATCATTGGAATATGTTATAGTGAATGAAGAAATCAAGGATAATGCCAATAAAGTTTCGCAAGATGTTGAAGAATTATGTGACAACAACAACATTGTAGTCCGCAAGCCTTCCCAGGAATCGACACTGATTGATTTTTTACAAATTTGGGATATGTTGGATCATGAAACGACAGTTATTGAAGATCCTTTCGTTGATATGATTTATTCAACACCAACTTTGTTTGAAAATTCTCTTGGTATTGGAAATCCCCAAGATGTATTTTGTCATTTGAATAAGCTACACAAGATGATAGAATTAAAAGTTGTGCTCATATGTTCAAAGTTTTTGTTCAACAACTGAATTGTGATGTGGGATATCATGATGATATTTGTGTGATCATTCATTCTTTTTTCTCTACAAAAGAAAAACTTTGAGGTCGTATTTTTTGTAAAGGAGGGGAGAAGATCAAGAATCAATGAGGGTTAAAAAGGTGATTGTAATAATCAATTTACCACTGTTTGGATATTGCTTATATTGCAAATCAAAAAGTGCTCAAGTGGTGATTCACTTATATCATGTTGGAGTGACGTAAATATGAGGACAAATTCTTTTCAACTAGGGGAGAATGATGTGAATTTGAGTACAAGTGAGATATGCTATGATACACCAACAGTGGATGAGCCAATTAGCCTAATAATAAATACCATTGGATTTGTTAAGGATAAATCAGAGTTATGGGTGACAAAGGTTAAAGTTAACAATGTAAATTCTAGTGATGGTGGTGGCTTCCTAGCCAACACTATGGATACTGATCATTAATACTTTGTCACTGGTGGAAGTGAGCCATTCGTTAAGTTATGTGATAGTAATTCTAATTAATGCACTCACAGGATGGATCACAGTGGTGGTTACAGGGAACAAGTTGGTTTGGTCTATGAGTTTTTTCCCATTTAACTTGATAGGGTTTTCTCATTTTGGACATTATTATTATTAATTCTTGTGGAGTCTTGTGGAGAATGGTTTCTTGAAGTTTTCTTGATTAAAAGATTGGATCTTGAATCATTTCGTGAAGTTCTTGAAGAATCCTAAAAAAGTTGCGCAAAAACGACGATCTTCTTATAGCGTGTATTTTGATAAATTTTCAAGAACTTGGGCAACAAGTTATTTCGTGATTTTTTGGTGTAATTTCTGATGATTATCTTGTTTATTAATTATTTTGTCAAGTTGTTAGGATATTTTCTTGATTAGTTAGTTAGTCAAACTTTGTTAGGCAAGATAAGATCAAGTTGCAAGTTGCATGATGATGTGGCAATCTTATCTTGAATTTGTTGAGCATCTTGTGCAAGGGGCAAAGTGGGCGTGTTTTCCTACTTTTTTTCACGTGTTTCTTAGTGTTTTTTAGCTACGATTTTGTTGATGATTAATCTCAACATTAGGTTGTAAATCAATTAAGTTTTATGCATTGAATTATTCAATATAAAAAAAGTTTTATGCATTGAAAATTCAATACTGTAATTTCCAAAAATTGCGTAAATTGTGGACTTCAATTTGTTCGAATTTTCTATCATAAACTTGTGAGTCTAGAGCAATAAACAAATTTAGAACCTAGTTAATTAATTATAGGAGTGTATTGATTAATTAGTCTTCAATTAAATCAATCCAAGAGTGGAGAGTTTAATTGTTAAAACAAAAAAATCGTGAGTTTTAGGTTTTATTTGCGAGTACCGCTTAAAATCCACAATAATTTGGTATCAGATTTCAGAGTTTTGAAGAATTTCTTAATTTTTCATGATCCTTGGTTTGTTCTTTTCACTTTGTCCGTTTTTCATGTTTCGAGGGCAGAATTAAAGTGGTTGGTTCTCCTTCGTTACAAAGGATTTGTAAGTGATTCTTTTTTCCAAATTGGTTGTTTTTGAGTCTACTTTTCACCTGCAAATTCTCAGAATCCATATATTTGAGAAAGAATCGTTTTGAAATCATTTTCTTGCAAGTGGTCAGAAATCTTATTTATTGGACTTTTTTTAGCGCAAATTACACAGAGAAATTTTGGCAACAAATTTGTTTGAAAATTCTCTTGGCATTGGAAATCCCCAAGATGTACTTTGTCATTTCAATAACGCTACACAAAATGATAGAATTCCAAGTTGTGCTCATATGTTCAAAGTTTTGGTTCATCAACCGAATTGTGACATGGGATATGAAGATGATATTTGTGTGATCATTCGTTCTTTTTTCTCTAAAAAAGAAAAAATTCTAGGTCGTATTTTTTTCAAAGGAGGGGAGAATGATCAAGAATCAATGAGGCTGAAAAAGGTGATTGTCATAATCAGTTTATTCAATGTTTTGATATGGCTTATATTGCGAATCAAAAGGTGCACAAGTGGTGATTCAGTTATTCCATGTTGGAGTGACGTAAATTTGAGGACAAATTCTTTTCTACCAGGAAAATGATGTGGATTTGAGTACAAGTGAGATATCCTATTATACACCAACGATGGATGAGCAAATTAGCCTAATAATAAATCCCATTGGTTTTCTTAAGAATAAATCACAGGTATAGGTGACAATGATTAAGGTTGACACTGTAAATTCTAGTGATGGTGGAGGCTTGCTAGCAACCACTATAGATATTGATCATTAATACTTTGTCACTGGTGGAAGTGAGCCATTAGTTAAGTTATGTGATAATAACTCTAATTAATGCACACACAGGATGGATCACAGCGGTGGTTACAGGGAACAAGTTGGTTTGGTCCATGAGTTTTTTCCCATTTCACATGATAGGGTTTTCTCATTTTGGACATTATTATTATTATTATTAATTCTTGTGGAGTTTTGATCATCATAAATATGCTAAAATACATGGTGAATGGTTTCTTGAAGGTTTCTTGATTAAAAGATTGGATCTTGAAGCATTTCTTGAAGTTCTTGAAGAATCTTGAAACAGTTGCGCAAAAACGACGACCTTCGTAGCTTGTATTTTCAAGTTACTTCGTGATTTTTTTGGTGTAATTTATGATGATTATCCTGTTTATCAATTATTTGGTCAAGTTGTTAGGATATTTTCTTGATTAGTTAGTTAGTCAGAGTTTGTTAGGCAAGATAAGATCAATTTGCAAGTTGCATGATGATGTGGCAATCTTATCTGGAGTTTGTTGAGCAAATTGTGCAAGGGGCACAAGTGGGTGTGTTTTCCTACTTGTTTTCACGTGTTTCTTAGTTGTTTTTAGCTAGGATTTTGTTGATGATTATACCTATAAATAATCTCAACATTAGGTTAAATTAATTAAGTTTTATGCGTTGAAAATTCAATTCTTGAATTTCCAAAAATTGCGCAAATTGTGGACTTCAATTTGTTTGAATTTTCTATCATAAATTTGTGAGTCAAGAGTGATAAACAAATTTAGAACCTAGTTAATTAATTAACAGAGTGTATTGATTAATTAGTCTTCAATTAAATCAATCCAGGAGTGGAGAGTTTAAATGTTAAAACAAAAAAAAAAACCGTGAGTTTTAGGTTGTATTTGCGAGTACCAATTTAAATCCACATCAATATCTAAACAAAAACTATCCTAACAATCTTTCTAATACCTTGCTAATCAAGATAATCAACAAATTACAACCAAAATTACACAAAAATATGGTCTACCCAAATCAACACAAAATCATTAAAATTGACGCCATATGAGATCGTCCAAATTTGCGCAATTTTTGTGATTTTCTTCAAATCTTCAAGAAACCTTTCAAGATTTAATCTTTTAAATCAAGAAACCTTCAAGAAGTCATTTTCCATGTGTATAAGGCTGTAAATGAAGATTATGACTCTATAAGAAATGAAAGTCTCAATACCTAAAATGAGAAAAGCCCTACCAAGCAAAATGGGATAAAAACTTATAGGCAAAACCAACTTATTCCCCTAATTCCGCCGTTGTTTCCTTTGCTTCAAATGATCAAGCAAATTCGTGTGTCACCATACACACCCATGATGATGTCTTCGAAGATTCCAAAAGCCTTAAATCTCCACAAGCTATTATTTCCCCTATACTTGCATCATTTTTAGAAGCCATTATCAAACCTTTGAAGTTTTCACTTTGTTTCGTATCAAGTGTGCTAATTAGTTAGACTCCAGTTAAATTCGTCCAAGAGTAGGAATTTAATTGAATCCAACATGAGTTTTGAGTGTTATTTACGAGTACCACTTAAAATCCATATCACCATTAGGAGTGTCAGGAAGCCTAAAGTCACGAAGGAAAGTTCAAGCTGTGAAAGTGAGGATGAGCCTAGATCAAGGCGCAAAAAGAAGATGAAAAATAAAGATGATGAACGAAATCTTAAGTTTGAAATCCCTTAATTTGAAGGTAGTCAGGATCCAAATAAATTTCTGGAGTGGATTCGAAGAGTAGAAAGGATATTTACTTATAAGGAGTATGATGATCATAAATTCTATAAAGTTGTTGAACTAAAACTCACCTCTTATGCAAGTTTATGGCTTGAAGGTCTAAAAAAGAAACGAAAGAAAGATGGTAAATCTAAAATTGTTTCTTTGACCAAACTTAAAAGAAAGATGAGGAAGCAATTTGTGCCTCAAGATTTCGAGTAAGACAACTTCATTAAGATGCATTCTTTGAGACAAAAGCAAAAAAATGTGGAAGAATACATGGTGGAGTTCGCAAAACTTGTGATGGTTTGTGAATTGGAGGAAAAGGAGGATCACATGGTGGCACGTTTTATGGATGGTCTAGATGAGAATATAAGGGAGAAGGTTGAATTACAGCCATATCGGACATTTGAGGAGGTTTGTAAAATTGTATCTAGAGTGGAGAAGCAAATTGCTCGAAAATCTATAGTTTTGTCAAAACCTTTGAGCAATTACATGATTTGGTTCGTACCAAATTGAATTTTGATAAAACATCCAGGGCTGATGTGAATTTGAAAATCTGTGATACACCAATACTAGATGAGCCAATCAACCTATTAATAAATCCTATTGGGTTTGACAAAGATAAATCACAGGTATGGGTGACAATGATTAAGGTTGACATTGTAAATTCTTGTGATGGTGGTGGCTTCCTAGCCAACACTATAGATGCTGATCATTAATAGTTGTCACTGGTGGAGTGAGTCATTAAAAGAAGGTTTAACAGATTATTAATGCACTCACAGGATGGAAACACATGGTCGTAACGGGGAACAAGTTGGTTTGGTCCATGAGTTTTTTCCCATTTCACTTGATAGGGTTTTTCTCATTTTGGACATTATTATTATTAGTTCTTGTGGAGTCTTGATCATCATAAATATGATAAAATACATGGAGAATTGTTTCTTGAAGGTTTCTTTATTAAAATATTGAATCTTGAAGCATTTCTTGAAGTTCTTGAAGAATCTTGGAAAAATGCGCAAATCAAGTGGTGGAAATTGGGACGATTTTCTTTGACTTGGGCACCAAGCTTTTTCTTGATTTTTAGGCTAATTTTTTATGATTATCTTGTTTATTAATTATTTAGTCAATTTGTTAGGATAATTTCTTGATTAGTTAGTTAGTTAGAGTTTGTTAGGCAAGATAACATCAAGTTGCAAGTTGCATAATGATGTGGCAACGTTATCTTTAGTTTGTTGAGCAACTTGTGCAAGTTGCACAAGTGGGGATTATTTCCTAGTGTTTACGTGTTTCTTAGTAGATTTTAGTTAGGATTTTGTTGATGATTATATCTATAAATAATCTCAACATTAGGTTGTAAATTAATTGA
Organism: Suaeda aralocaspica; assembly: GCA_016808085.1. Lineage (NCBI taxonomy): Eukaryota > Viridiplantae > Streptophyta > Magnoliopsida > Caryophyllales > Amaranthaceae > Suaeda > Suaeda aralocaspica. The sequence goes on from PYUH01000809.1 coordinate 150,656, forward strand.
GTTTTATGCATTGAAATTTTTCAATAAAATTTTTTCCGAAAATTGCACAAACTATGGACTTCAATTTGTTCGAAATTTTCCATCATAAATTTTTGAGTCGAGAGCGATAAACGAATTTGAATCCTAGTTAATTAATTACAGGAGTGTATTAATTAATTAGTCTTCAATTAAATAAATCCAGGAGTGGAGAGATTAATTGATAAAAATCTGTGAGTTTTAGGTCGTATTAGCAAGTACCACTTAAAATCCACATCAGTTTGGAATCAGAGCTCAAGTTTTTTTTTATCCATCATGGGGGAATCAAATTTCACACAACTTATTCAAGACATGATGACAAAATTAGAGGCTATGGATGTGAGACAAAAGCAGAACAATGTTCGAATTGATGTTTTGGCTCACCAATTCCAACGAAAGCTTGATCCTCAATCCATACATTACTTTCGTGACGATGATGATGATGAGGCAGATTCTGACTCGTCTTCTTCTTCTGACTCCCCTAAAAGACGTTCAAAAAACAAGCAAAAGTTTAATGATCGTGGCATTAAACTTGATGACTTCACTGGCCAAGGTTCCCCAGATGACTAGCTTGAATGGGAAAGACAGGTGGAGAAGATTGTTGAATATAAAGGTGTTGATGATAAAAAAAATCTTTAAGGTTGCTTATATCAGATTGACCAAAACTGCATGATTGTGGTATGAGGGCGTCAAAGCCAAAAGAAAACGCCAAAACAAAGCCAAAATTGTTTCCTGGTCTCACCTCAAAAAGAAGTTGCATGACAAATATGTGCCTTTTGATTTTGATCAGCAAAATTATGTCAAATTGACTTCTCTATCTCTGGGCACTATGAGTGTGCGTGATTATATTGCAGAGTTTGAAAGGTTATCTTTGCTTTGTGATTTGAAGGAAAAGGAACACATGAAAATGGCGAGATTTTTGAAAGGATTGAACAGAAATATTGATAAGGAGCTTGTTCTGGCTCAATATCAAACCTTTGATGATCTCTACAAGTTGACTTCAAAAGTGGAAAAGCGTATAAAGGGAGATAGCACATGAAATTTCGTGCCTACCACTGGTAAATCACCCTACACTCCTCAGAATACTAATGCCAAAGCAAGACAACCACCATAAACAACACAAACATTTGCAACACCGAACTCTTCAGGGGACAAACCCAAAAAGGTGATTTCTAAAGCAGAATATGAAGATCGCAGGAGATGTTTTAAATGTTAAGGCTTTGGTCACATTGCTTCTGGTTGTACATCCAAATGCACACTAGCAATGGAACAGGCTAGATTATGGGCCACTAAGGAAAAACTTTATCAGATCGTGGTTTAAGATGATGAGGACATCATTCAAAACCAGAGAGGGGAGGATTCTGATGATGACACCCTAGAAACTGTGAATCAGCCTCCATTGATACAGGTTGGCGAAGCCTTTATGGTTAGGAGAACATTACATATAGCTGTGGAACCACATGTAACCCAAAGGGAGAGCCTATTTCACAGTGTCTGCAAAATTGGTCCCTACCTTTGCAATTTGATCATTGACAGTGGATCCTGCACCAATGTGGCTTCCAAAGATTTGGTAAAAAGGTCAAAATTGACACAAAGAGACCATACTAGTCCCTATAAATTAAATTGTCTTGATGATACAAAAGGGATTGAAGTAAGGAAACAAGCACTGATCAATTTCACCATTGGTTTGTACAATGACGAATTGTGGTGTGATGTTGTACCCATGACTGCATGCCAATTGCTCCTAGGAAGACCCTAGCAATATAATAGAAAGGTGCAACACAATGGAGAATCGAATATATATAAGGTTTTGAAGGATAGGAAACGAATCAATCTCCTACCATTGACTCCATCTGCAGTAAAAGATAAGAAACAAACAAATCTATTCCTTTTTGCTAAGGAATTTGAGAAAGAAGTGGAGCAAGGGAACCCTGCATTTATTCTTTTTGTAAAGGAAGCAACATCAAATAAAATATCATCTAATTTGCGCCTCACTCCTTTACTAGAGGAATTTGCTGACGTATTTCCTGATGAATTGCCTAATGAAAAAGAATCAATGAGGGATAAAAAGGTGATTGTCATAATCAGTTTGTTCAAAGTTTGGATATGGCTTATATTGCGAAACAAAAAATGCACAAGTGGTGATTCACTTATTCCATGTTGGAATGACGTGAATTTGAGGACAAATTCTTTTCAACCAGGGGTGGGGTGAATGATGTGAATTTGAATATATGTGATACACCAATAGTGGATGAGCCAATCAACCTATTAATAAATCCTATTGGATTCGACAAAGATAAATCACAGGTATGGGTGACAATGATTAAGGTTTACATTGTAAATTCCTGTGATGGTGGTGGCTTCCTAGCCAACACTATGGATGGCAATCATCAATAATTATTGTCACTGGTGGAGTGAGTCATAAGTCATACAAGATTAATGCACTCACAGGATGGATTACAATGGTGGTAACAGGGAATAAGTTGGATTAGTCCATGAGTTTTTTTCCCATTTCACTTGATAGGGTTTTTGTCATTTTAGACATTATTATTAATTCTTGTGGAGTCGTGATCATCATAAATATGCTAAAATACATGGAGAATGGTTTCATGAAGGTTTCTTGATTAAAAGATTGAATCTTGAAGCATTTCTTAAAGTTTCTTGGAGTTCTTCAATTTGTGCAAAATGGACGAAGAATTTGATCTGGCCCCATTCAGTTTTTCGCTGAAATAAGCAATTGGTCTTTTACCCTGCAGCAGAACTGCTCCAATCCTTACATTGCTTGCATCTGTTTCAACTTCAAAAGGCTTTGTGAAATCAGGCAATGCAAGAATAGGTGTGTGGCATAACATATCCTTGATTTTTTCGAAGGCCCCTTGCGCCTCCTTGGTCCACTCAAACTTCTTATCTTTTTTGATGCATTCAGTCATAGGAGAAACAATTGATGAGAAGTTTTTGACAAACCTTCTGTAGAAGGAAGCCAATCCATGGAAAGAACGCACTTTAGTCACATTTGTGGGTGTTGGCCATGATTTTATTGCGTCAACTTTGGATTGATCAACTGAAACCCCATCTTTTGACACCACATAACCCCAAAACGTCACACTTTGCACCATAAAATCACACTTTTCCAATTTCCCGTACAGTTTTTGTTGCCTCAAAGTCTCAAAAACTTGTCTTAGATGCTGCAGAAGATATCCATTGTTTCTTCTATAAACCAATATATCATCTAAGTATACAACAACAAACTTACCCAAATATGGCTTCAAAACTTCGTTAAGTCAGATAAACGTGCTAGGGGTGTTGGTGAGTCCAAAAGGCATGACTAACCACTCATAGAGACCCAATTTATTTCTGAAAGCTGTTTTCCATTAATCCCCTTCTCTCATGCGTATCTAATGATAACACATGTGAACCATCTAACTCGTCCAGAAGATCGTCCAACCTAGGAATTAGGAACCTGTACTTGATTGTGACGTTGTTTACAGCTCTAGAATCAATGTACAGCACAAGGACTCATGCTCTCCCTCACGTATCCTCTCTGCCTAAATTCATCAATCTACCTCTGTATTTCCTTAGTCTCCTCAGGATTGCATCTATATGCTGGTTTATTAGGAATCTGAGCACCTGGGATTAAGTCAATCTGGTGTTCAATGCCCCTATTGGGAGGCAAACCTGGTGGTAAGTCATCTGGAAATATATCTTCAAATTCCTTCAATAGTGGTTGAAGAATTCTGGGGATTGCAGTTGTTTCAACTCTCATATCTTTGCCCATTAACAGAAATACTTGCTGGCAATCAATCAATTCCTTCTCCAACTCCTTAGGATTTGACAAGAACACTCCCTTTTTATTCTCCACATTTAATTTTTGCTTGTCTTGCGCCACTTTTAAAGGTTTCAAAGCAATTAGCTTGTTAATTTCCTGTTTCCTTATAATGTAGAAATTAGTTCTCCCATCATACTTAACAAATCGATCATATTGCCAGTGTCTACCACACAATGTATGGCAAGCATCCATTGGACCGACGTCATACATCACAAAATCCTCAAACTGACCAATTTTGAAATTGATCAGGGCTTGCCTTGTTACCTTCACATCACTAATACTGCTTAACCAATGTAACTTGTAAGGTTGAGGATGATTGTATGTGGGGTGATTCAATTTCTGAATCAGTAGGGTAGAGACCACATTAATACAGTTGCCACTGTCAATTATCACATCACACAGCTTGCCCTGTACATTACATCTGGTCATGAAAATTTTGTCCCTCTGGTTCTCTTCAATTAGCGCATGATTACAAAGAAGAACCCTCCTAAGGACCAATGCTTCTTCAATGTCATTGCTACTTTGTTCTTCCAGGGAATCAATATTTTTGTCCTCCCCTTCTTCAAGAAGAATATCGAAGTAGGTATCTTCGATTTCCTTTGCCTCCCTGACAGTGATTACCCTGGAGTTTGGGCAGTGTCTTTGTAGGTGTCCTACTCCCTGACACTTAAAACACTTCCTTTTGTCTTCAGGGATTGCCAGTGGTTTGATTTGAGTGGCTATCCTTTTATCATTATCGAATTTAAGTTTAGCACTAGCTGGTTGGGAATACACCACTTCCTTCTTGGATTCATAGGACTATAGAATGCTTTTGGTTTCTTTGAATTCCCATGTTTTTCTACCCTAAGAGCCACTTTGCAGATCTCATCAGACGTCTAGTAGGGTTGCAATTCCACTTTTTTCATAATGAATTCATCCAGCCTTGCCACAAACCGAGCAACTTTGTGATCTTCCTACTCTTCTACATCACACAATATCATCAACTTTTCGAAAGCTTTGATATACTCCTCAACACTTTTCTGTCCTTGTTTCAGGGCATGCATCTTTAAGAAATTATTCTGCTCATACTCATGTGGGACAAATTTTTTTCTCAATTCTCTCTTCAATTTGCGCCATGAACAAATTTTTGATCTTCCTTCCTTTTTGCGTTTTCTTTGTAATCCTTCATACCACAAACTAGCATAAGATGTTAGTTTTAATTCTGCCACTCTGAAGACCTTATGATCATCATACTCCTTGTAGTTGAAGACCCTTTCGGTTCTCCATAGCCATCAAGGAAAATTTCTAGATCTAAACTGCCGTTGAACTCAGGAACGTCCAACTTTAAACTACGATCATCATCCTTCTGTTTGTCACGCCTCTTATTCCTGTTTCGGTCATCTTCTTCACTGGATCTTGTGTCATAGTCATGCCTAGATTTGCGTGCACTCCTGCTTGTATTTTCTTCACTAGAACTTGATTCAATTTCATCAATTGCGTGACTTTTCTTCTTGTTTTTCGAACTTCCTGACACAAAATTCATCACTTCTTCTAGCATGGTGTGCAACTCCCTAATTTCATTGTCACTTCTAATTTTTCTGGCTTGTTCTAAGGACAATCCTCTTTCAAAATTTGCAGGAACTTCGTCACCACCACTTGCCATAGCAATGTTGTTTCAAGTGTTTGATCAATTGATTGAGCACTTGAGTATAAAAGACCTCTCAACGAGAGCACCAAATTCGATGTGAATTTTCGTGTAAACAAAAACTCACAACGGTATAAACTAAAATTTCGAATGTATAAAGACCAAGTCACCAACATTCTTAATTTTAGGTTGATCAATTAGTCCTTTGATTAAAGCCTAAGCACCCTCAAAGCTACTAATTAAATCACAAGAGTATAAAGAACTTAACACCAACTCTTAAATTTTCGGATATTGTTTTCAAGTAAACAAACAAACTTTTTATTCAACTCAAACTTAATTAATTACATCCTAATGTTGAGATTATTTATTGGTATAATCAACAACAAAATTGTAACCAAAATCAACAAAAAAAACACGCTGAAGACTAGGGAAATTCGTCCCTTACAAAACAAACACAACAAACTCAAGATAAGATTGCCACATCATTATGCAACTTGCGCTTGATCTTATCTTGTCTAACAAACTTTAACTAACTAACAAATCAAGAAAATATCCTAACAAACTTCCTAACAACCTAAAAAAAAGATAATTAACAAATTACAACCAGAATTACATAAAAAATCAAAGAACCCAAAATCAAGAAAAATCGTCCTAAATTTCCCCCAAGAAATTGCACAATTTCAAGAGTTTGTGTCAAATCTTCAAGAAACCTTTAAAGATCCAATCTTTTAATCATGAAACCTTCAAGAAGTCATTTCCCATGCTTTTAAGGCTGTAAATGAAGTATAAAAGACCTCTCAACGAGAGCACCAAATTCGATGAAACAGCCCTGTTATAAGCAAATTCATCATGACATAGACGCACATCCCAATCCTTTTGTGTTTTACTCACAAGCCCACTTAATAAGGTGCCCAAGGTTCTGTTTGTAACTTCGGTCTGCCCATCTGTTTGGGGGTGATGAGAAGTACTAAAAAGCATCTTGGTACCAACCATCTTCCACAAACTTTTCCAAAAGAGACTCAAAAATTTGGGATTAATCCATATATGCCCATTGATTTGATTCCTTTGGCTAAAGATGAGATACATGTAGATACGCACAAGAGGGTGGAAATCTTCAATAAAACATGTGAAGCAGTTAAGAAGAAGATTTCTAAGATGAATGAAATCTACAAGAGGCGGTCCAATAAGAAGAGAACACATCATGTTTTCAAACCTGGTGATTTGGTATGGATACATCTCCGAAAAGAACGTTTTCCTCATAAAAGGAAAAATAAATTAATGCCTAGAGTTGATGGTCCTTTTGAGGTAATTGAAGCATATGGAGATAATGCCTATAAGATTGATTTGTCTAATGAGTATGGTAATGTGAGTGCTACTTTCAATATTGGGGATCTCTCACCATACTATGATGATGTGAAATTGAGGGCAAATTCTTTTCAACCAGGGGAGAATGATGCGAATTTCAATATATTTGATACACCAATAATGGATGAGCCAATCAACCTATTAATAAATCCTATTGGGTTTGACAAAGATACATCACAGGTATGGGTGACAATGATTAAAGTTGACACTGTAGATATTGGTGGTGGCTTCCTAGCCAACACATGTGGAGGATGATCATTAATATTTTTATCACTGGTGGAGTGAGCCATTAGTTAAGTTAAGTGATAATAACTATAACTAGTGAAATCACAGGATGGAAACACATGGTGGTCACAGGGAACAAGTTGGTTTGGTGTATGAGTTTTTCCCATTTTACTTCATAGGGTTTTCTCATTTGGGACATTATTATTATTTGTTCTTGTGGGGTCTTGATCATCATAAATATGCTAAAAGACATGAAGAATGGTTTCTTGAAAGTTTCTTGATTAAAAGATTGAATCTTGAAGCATTTCTTGAAGTTTCTTGGAAATCTTGAAAAGTGGTGCAAAAATTGACGAACCAACATTGGCGTGATTTTGAACGATTTTTGTGGTTCTTGGGCATCTTCAAGATTTCGTAATTTTTGGTGTATTTTCTGATGATTATCTTGTTTATTAATTTTTTATTCAAGTTTTTAGGAAAATTTCTTGATTAGTTAGTTAGAGTTTGTTAGGAAAGACAAGATCAAAGTACAAGTTGCATGATGATGTGACAATCTTATCTTTAGTTGCACAAGTAGGATTTATTTCCCTAGTTTATGCGTGTTTCTTTTGTTGATTCTAGTTAGGATTTTGTTGTTGATTATACCTATAAATAATCTCAACAATAGGATGTAATTAATTAAGTTTTTACTCATTGAAAATAAAAGTTCAATTCGTTGAATTTCACAGAAATTTGCGCAAGAGTGTTTGTTCGAATTTTCATCATAAATTTGTGAGTCAGGAGTGATAAACAAATTTATATCCTAGTTAATTAATTACAGGATTGTATTAATTAATTAACCTTCAATTAAATAATCTAGGAGTGGAGAGTTTGATTGATAAACAACATGTGAATTTGAGGTTGTATTTGCGAATACTACTAAAAATCCACATCATACCCTTGATGAAAAGTTGCTTTAACCTTTTGACATATGGCACATTGAGAAATCACAGCTTCCACATCTCTAATCATCTTGGGCCAATAAAAATGTTCTTGCAGCATTCTTAATGATTTAGTAATTCCAAAATGCCCTACAAGACTCCCTACATGCGCGTCTCCGACCAATAATTCCCTGATTGAACAATTAGGCATGCACAGTTGATTCCCTTTAAACAGGAATCCATCATGTAAAGTGATGTGGATTTTAAGTGGTAGTCGCAAATAACACTCAAAACTCACGAAATTTTTCAATCCTAAGCTATTAAATCCAAATAAATTGATTGAAAACTAATTAATTAAACCAATCAAGAGAATAACTAATTAGGATTCTAACAATGTAATTCAATCCAAAATCACAAAGTTTGGGACAAATAGTCACGCATAAAAAATCAACACAAACTAGTGTATTATTTCTTTTGTGAATCAAAACTTAATTAATTACATCCTATTGTTGAGACTATTTATAGGTATAATCAACAACAAAATCCTAACTAAATTCTACCTAAGAAACACGCACAAGATAGGAAAATAAATCCTACTTGTGTGCAACTTGCACAACAAACTAAAGATAAGATTGCCACATCATCATGCAACTTGCACTTTGATCTTATCTTTTCTAACAAACTCTAACTAACTAACTAATCAAGAAATTATCCTAACAACTTGACTAAATAATTAATAAACAAGATAATTATCAAAATATTGCCCAAAAATCATGGACACATAAGGAACCTAAGACTCCCAAAAATTCGTCCAATACTCGCCAAAGCATTTGCGCCATTTTAAAGATTTTTCTTCGAAATTTCAAGAAACGCTTCAAGATTCAATAATTTAATCAAAAAACTTTAATGAAACTATTCTTCATGCTGGATTCCATCAATCATGACTCATATACTTACCAAGATAATCACAAAACACCATATGGAAAAACCCTACCAAGTGGAGTGGGAAAAAACCATAGGCTCAACAAACGCTCTACCTTTCTTTCCTTGCATCCAGAGGCTATTATTCCTCTATGGGAACGTCCCATGAGAGTCTTGTAACCCATGTTTGCCTTCTTTCCACATTCAAACCCATAGGATTAAGCATTAAGTTCACAGATTCGTCTACCTTGCTTAAATCCTCATTCAAATTCACATCATTCTCCCCCTCTTGAAAAGAATTTGCCCTCAAATTCACATCATTGTAGTATGGTGATAAGTCGCCAATATTGAATGTTGCACTACATCTCCATACTCACTAGGTAGATCAATCTTATAAGCATTGTCACCATAAGCTTCAAGCACTTCAAAAGGACCATCTGCTCTTGGCATAAGCTTATTTTTGCGCCTCTGAGGGAAACGTTCTTTCCTCAAGTGTATCCATACCATATCCCCTGGTTTGAATATATGTTGTCTCCTCCCCTTGTTAGATCGTGTCCTGTAAACCTCATTCATCTTTGAAATTCGCTTCTTCACAGCTTCACAAGTCTTTTGGAACACTTCTAACCTCTTCCTAGCATCTATGTGTATCTCATCCCATGCTAAAGGAACCAAATCAATTGGCATGTATGGATTAATGCCATAGACAACTTCGAATGGTGAGTATCCTGTAGTTGAAGACACAGCACGATTATAAGCAAACTCAGCATGACATAGACGAGTTTCCCAATATTTCTGAGTTTTGCTCACTAAACCACGCAACAATGTACCCAGAGTTTTGTTTGTAACTTCCGTCCGACCATCTGTTTGTGGATGATGAGAAGTACTAAAGAGTAATTTTGTACCAACCATCTCTCATAGGATTTTCCAAAAGTGACTTAAGAACTTCGAATCCCTGTCACTGACCACACTCCTCGGTATTCCATGTAATCTTACAATCTCCCGGAAATACAAATCACCAACATGTTGCGCATCAACAGTTTTATTCATAGCAACAAAGTGTGCCATCTTGGAAAATCGATCCACCACTACCATTATAGAGTCTCTGGCTCATTGAGTTCTAGGTAGACCAATGATAAAATCCATACTTACACTGTCCCATGGTGCATCTGCAAAAGGTAATGGTGTGTATAAGCCTTTATGAAATGTAGACTTGGATCTCTGGCAAGTGGCGCACCTAGCAACCACAGATTGCACATCTCCTATCATCTTTGGCCAATAGAAGTATTCATTAATCATATCAAATGTCTTATGAACGCCAAAGTGACCAGCCATAGCTCCACTGTGTGCTTCCTTTACTAGTAATTCACGAACTCCACATTGAAGAATACACAATTTATTGTGACGAAACAGGAAACCATCCTCAACCATGTAATTTCGTGAGGGTACTTGCATCTCTTTTGCAAAATCTGGATCCGTGACATAGAGTTGTTTAATGTGTTCAAACCCTAGTACTCGTGTATCAACCATTGCAAGCAAATATGATCGTCTAGACAAAGCATCAGCAATAACATTCGTTTTGTCCTCTTTATATTTAGAGGAAAATGTGAAGGATTGAAGAAATTCAACCCACTTAGCATGCCTGTAATTCAACTTTTGTTGTCCATTGATGAACTTCAAAGCTTCATGATCGGAATGTAATATAGGTGGCTTTGGCCTAAGATAATGTGACCAATGATTCAATGCTCTCACAATTGCATAGAATTCTCGATCATAATTTGAGTAATTCAACTTAGCTCCGCTTAATTTCTCACTGAAATAAGAAACTGGACGCTTTTCTTCTTGGACAAGCACTACACCAATACCCATGCCACTGGCATCACACTCTACTTCAAAAAATTTGTCAAAATCAGGCAAAGCTAAAATATGTGCACGACAGAGCAATTGCTTGATGTTGTCAACAGCCTCCTGTGCTCTTGGATTCCATACGAATTCTCCCTTCTTTATAAGCTCAATAACAGGGGCCATGATGGTAGAAAAGTTCTGGATGAACCTTCTATAGAACGAAGCAAATCCATGAAAACTACGCACCTCATGTATGTTTGATGGAGTTTTCGAAGACATGATGACCACTACCTTGGATGGATCAACCATAACACCTTCTCCACTAACAATATATCCCAGCAAAACGATCTTGACTTGCATGAAATCACACTTCTCAAGCTTTCCATAGAGCTTTTGTTCACGCAACTTATCAAACAACAATCGTAAATGCCCTAGATGTTCATGAATACTTGAACTATAGAAAAGTATATCATCGAGATAAACAACAATAAACCTGTTTAAGAAAGGATGTAGCACCTCATTCATAAGTCACATAAACGAGCTTAGAGCATTACACAGCCTAAAAGGCATCACTAGCCACTCATAGAGACCTTGTTTGGTTTTGAAAGTCATCTTCCATTCATCTCCTTCTCTAATGTGCATCTGATGATAACCACTTCTCAAATCAATCATTGAAAAGATCGTAGCACCATGTAACTCATGCAAAATATCCTCCAATCTAGGCATAGGGAATCTATATTTGATAGTGATGTTGTTTACTGCTCGAGAATCAATACACATGCGCCATGTACCATCCTTCTTTGGAACAAGGAGAGCCGGAACTGCACAAGGACTCATGCTTTCACGAACCAATCCCTTCTCCAACAACTCGTCTATTTGCCTCTGTAACTCCTTATATGCCTCAGGATCACACCTATAAGCAGGTTTATTTGGAATTAGCGCCCCAGGAATAAAATCAATAGCATGTTCTATCCCTCGAATAGGCGGTAACTCATTTGGCAACTCTTCCGGAAATACATCATGGAACTCGTTCAAGAGCTTTTTTAAATGTTCATCTTTCACCTTAGACTCCTTTGCTATTTCCTTAACCACAAGCGTGTACATGAGAGTGCCCTGCTCAACCTCTTGCTCAAGTTCTTTTCCTGCTAGGCTTCGTATTTTTAGGTTTAGAGGTTGTGTGATTCTCCTTCGTCTCTTTTGGAGATAATGGCAACAAATCAATCCTTTTCCTCCCACAAAGGACGGAATACACATTAGATTCACCATCATGCTTCACTTTTCTATCAAATTGCCATGGTCGTCCCAAAAGTATTTGGTAAGCACTCATAGGAACCACATCACACCGTAACTCATCATTATACTTGCCAATTTCAAACGAAACAAGGGCTTGTTTCTTTACCTCAATCCTCTTTGTGTCATCAAGCCAATTAAGCTTATATGGACGAGCATGGAGTCTTTGAGGAAGTTTCAAACGATCAACAAGCTCCTTAGAAGCCACGTTTGTGCATGATCTACTATCAATAATCAAGGTACATAGAAACCCTCCTATTTTGCAACGAGTGTGGAACAAATTCTCTCTTTGGTCTTTGTTTGGCGAGGCTTCTACATGCAAAGCCCTTCTAATCATGAACAATTGGCCATCTTCCTCATTGAGTGGTGGTTTTTTGTATCAATCTTCTCCACTATCCTCCCCCGTCTCACTTTGATGTGTGTCCTCAGCACATATAATGTCAAACTCCTCCTCTTCTTTCTCCCATTGACGAACAACATCAATGTGTAGCTGACGTTTCATTGTGCAATTAGAAGCAATGTGTCCATAGCCTTGACACTTAAAACAACGTCGCCTCTCTTCAAATTCGGCCTTAGACAAAACCTTCTTAGGTTTTTCATTAGATGGCGCGGGATTAGGGTTTTGTGCTTTGTTGATTCTCTGTTTAATGAATTAGAATATGTAGGTTTGGTAAAAGGCACATATGGTTTCTTTCCATCCTCCTTGGAACGCTTCTCTACTTTCAATGCCTTCTTGCACAAATCGTTAAAATCAACGTATTGCACCAAATCCAACTCTCGTTCAATGGAATGATTTAGCCCTTCAAAAATCGTGCAATTTTCATGCTTTCCTTCTCTTGAAGGTCACATAACAATGCTAACTTCTCAAATTCAGCAATATATTCATTAAGACTCATAGATCCTTGGAATAAAGAAGTTAGTTTGATGTAACTTTGTTGCTCAAAATCGATTGGGACATACTTGTCACGCATCTTTGCACGCAATTTCACCCATGAAGTGATTTTTGCCTTATTTTGACGTAGTCTCTTGGCCTTCAAACCCTCATACCATAACCCTGCACTCTTCACAAGGCGAATATATGCAATCTTGAAGGTTTTTCGGTCATCAAAACCTTTACACNTAGGTTTTTCGGTCATGAAAACCTTTATACTCCGCAATTTTCTCAACTTGGCGTTCCCATTCTAAGTAATCCTCTGGAGTACCTTGGCCATGGAAATCATCAAGTTTAATGCCTCGATCATCCAATGTAGACTTTCGTTTAGGCTTCTTCTTTGAATCAAGGGTTGAATCTGACGAAGATGGGTCACCATCATCATCATCCTCCTCGTCACTTCCCTTCCCTTTGTAGTAGATGCTATTAGGGTCGTTTTGTCATTGAGATTGACAAACAAGGGCGTCGATCCTTGCCTTTTCTTGTTTATGCCCTAACTCCAAGGCTTACAATTTTACGAGCACAACCCTTTGGAAGTTTTTAGTGGCCTCAAGAAACTCTTCTTCCGCCATAAGTAATCGAAAACCTGAAATCTGATACCAAATTGATGTGGATTTTAACTGGTAATCGCAAATTGCACTCAAAACTCACGAAATTTTTCAATCCTAAGCTATCAAATCCAAATAACTTGATTTGAAACTAGTTAATTAAACCAATCCAGAGAATAACTAATTAGGATTCTAACAATGTAATTCAATCCAAAATCACAAAGTTAGGGACAAATAGTCACGCATAAAAAATTGACGCAAACTAGTGTATTATTTCTTTTGTGAATCAAAACTTAATTAATTATATCCTATTGTTGAGACTATTTATAGGTATAATCAACAACAAAATCCTAACTAAATTCTACCTAAGAAACACGCACGAGATAGGCAACTAAATCCTACTTGTATGCAACTTGCACAACAAACTAAAGATAAGATTGCCACATCATCATGCAACTTGCACTTTGATCTTATCTTTCCTAACAAACTCTAACTAACTAATTAATCAAGAAATTATCCTAACAACTTGACTAAATAATTAATAAACAAGATAATTATCAAAATATTGCCCAAAAATCATGGACACATAAGGAACCCAAGACTCCCAAAAATTCGTCCAATACTCGCCAAAGCCTTTGCGCCATTTTCAAGATTTTTCTTCAAAATTTCAAGAAATGCTTCAAGATTCAATCTTTTAATCAAGAAACTTTCAAGAAACTATTCTTCATGCTGGATTCCATCAATCATGACTCATAGACTTACCAATATAATCACAAAACACCATATGGAAAAACCCTACTAAGTTGAGTGGGAAAAAACCATAGGCTCAACAAACGCTCTACCTTTCTTTCCTTGTATCCAAAGGCTATTATTCCTCTATGGGAACGTCCCATGAGAGTCTTGTAACCCGTTTTTGCCTTCTATCCACATTCAAACCCATAGGATTAAGCATTAAGTTCACAGATTCGTCTACCGTGCTTAAATCCTCATTCAAATTCACATCGTAAAGTATATGATCCAACGAATCCACTTCTCAGTTGTTGCATCACAAGACCAAAATCAATATCACCTTCATAATATGTGTTGATATGGTCAAAACCCAACAGCTTGCAATTCAGAACACTAATCAACACATACCGTCTAGAAAGTGCATCTAGCCCCATTCAAATTTTATGCCTCAAATAATGACTCCAAATATTCATAGCTCTAACAATGGCATAAAACTCTTTATCATAGGTGGAATAATTTAATCTGGCCCCATTCAATTTTTCGCTGAAATAAGCAATTGGTCTTTTACCCTGCACCAGAACTGCTCCAATCCCTACATTGCTTGCATCTGTTTCAACTTCCAAAGGATTTGGGAAATCAGGCAATGCAAGAATAGGTGTGTTACATAACATATCCTTGATTTTTTCGAAGGCCCCTTGCGCCTCCTTGGTCAACTCAAACTTCTTATCTTTTTTGTTGCATTCAATCATAGGAGCAACAATTGATGAGAAGTTTTTGACAAACCTTCTGTAGAAGGAAGCCGATCCATGGAAAGAACGCACTTCAGTCACGTTTGCGGGTGTTGGCCATGATTTTATTGCGTTAACTTTGGATTGATCAACTGAAACCCCATCTTTTTACACCACATAACCCAAAAACGTCACACTTTGCACCATAAAATAACACTTTTCCAATTTCTCGTACAGCTTTTGTTGCCTCAAAGTCTCAAAAACTTGTCTTAGATGTTGCAGATGATCTCCATTGTTTCTACTATAAACCAATATACCATCTAAGTATACAACAACAAACTTACCCAAGTATGGCTTCAAAACTTCGTTCATAAGTCTCATAAACGTGCTAGGGGCGTTGCTGAGTCCAAAAGGCATGACTAACCACTCATAGAGACCCAATTTTGTTTTGAAAGTTGTTTTCCATTCATCCCCTTCTCTCATGCGTATCTGATGATACCCACTTCTTAAATCAGTGTTGGAAAACACATGTAAACCATATAACTTGTCTAGAAGATCGTCTAACCTAGGAATTGGGAACCTGTACTTGATTGTGATGTTGTTTACAGCTCTAGAATCAATGCACATGCGCCAAGATCCGTCTTTTTTTGGAACAATCAGTGTTGGTACAACACAAGGAATCATGATCTCCCTCACGTATCCTCTCTACATTAATTCTTCAATATGTCTTTGTATTTCCTTATTCTTCTAAGGATTGTATCTATATGCTGGTTTATTAGGAATCTGAGCACCTGGGATTAAGTCAATCTGGTGTTTAATGCCCCTATTGGGAGGCAAACCTGGTGGTAAGTCATCTGGAAATACATCTTCAAATTCCTTCAATAGTGGTTGAAGAATTCTGGGGATTGCAGATATTTCAACTCTCACATCTTTGGCCATTAACAGGAGTACTTTCTGGAAATCAGTCAATTCCTTCTCCAACTCCTTAGGAATTCACAAAAAAACTCCCTTTTTATTCTCCACATTTAATTTCTGCTTCTCTTGCGCCACTTTTAAAGGTTTCAAAGCAATTGGCTTGTCAGTTTCCTTTTTCCTTCTGATGTAGACATTGGTTCTTCCATCATACTTCACAAATCGATCTTATTACCAGGGTCTACCAAGCAATATATGGCAAGCATCCATTGGACAGACGTCACACATCACAGAATCCTCAAACTGATCAATTTTGAATTTGATCAGGGCTTGGCTTGTTACCTTCACATCACTAGTATTGCTTAACCAACGTAACTTCTAAGGTCGAGGATGATTGTATTTGGGGTGATTCAATTTCTAAATCCGTAGGGTAGAGACCACATTAGTACAACTGCCACTGTCAATTATCACATCACAGAGCTTGCCCTGTATATTACACCTAGTCACGAAAATTTTGTCCCTCTGGTTCTCTTCAATTAGCGCAGGTTTATACTGAAGAACCCACCTGAGGACCAATGCTTGACCCTGTGTTTCTGCCTCTACTTCTTCCATGTCATTGCTACTTTGTTCTTCTTGGGAATCAATATTTTCGTCCTCCCCTTCTTCAAGAAGGATATCTAAGTAGGCAACTTCGATTTCCTTTGCTTCCCTAACAGTGATTACCCTAGAGTTTGGGTTGTTTCGTTGTAGGTGTCTTCAGGGATTGCCAGTGGTTTGATTGGAGCGGATGTCCTTTTATCATTATCGAATTTATGTTTAGCACTAGCTAGTTGGGAATACACCACTTCCTTCTTGGATTCAAAGGAGTTAAAGAATGCTTTTGGCTTCTTTGAATTCCCATGTTTTGCCACCCTGAGTGCCACTTTGCAGATCTCATCATACGTCCAGTAGGGTTGCAATTCCACTTTTTCCCTAATGGATTCATCCAGCCCTGCCACAAACCGAGCAACTTTGTGATCTTCCTTCTCTTCTAGATCACACTATATCATCAACTTTTCGAAAGCATTGATATACTCCTCAACACTTTTCTGTCCTTGTTTCAGGGTATGCATCTTTAAAAAATTATTCTGCTCATACTCATGTGGTACAAATTTTTTTTCTCAATTCTCTCTTCAATTTGCGCCATGAACAAATTTTCGATCTTCCTTCCTTTTTACATTTTCTTTGTAATCCTTCATACCACAAACTAGCATAAGATTTTAGTTTTGATTCTGCCACTCATAAGGCTTTATGATCATCATACTCCTTGTAATTGAAGACACTTTCGGTTCTCCTTAGCCAACCAAGGAAAATTTCTAGATCTAAACTACCGTTGAACTTAGGAACGTCCAACTTTAAACTACGATCATCATCCTTCTGTTTGCCACGCCTCTTATGCCTTTTTCGCTCATCTTCTTCACTGGAACTTGTTTCATAGTCATGCCTAGGTTTGCGTGCACTCCTGCTTATATTTTCTTCACTAGAACTTGATTCAATTTCATCAATTGCGTGACTTTTCTTCTTGTTTTTCGAACTTCCTGACACAAAATTCATCACTTCTTCAAGCATGGTGCGCAACTCCCTAATTTCATTGTCCCTTCTGATTTCTCTGGCTTGTTCTAAGGATAATCCTCTTTCAAAATTTACAGGAACTTCGTCACCACCACTTGCCATAGCAATGTTGTTTCAAGTGTTTGATCAATTCGTTGAGCACTTGATTATAAAAGACCTCTCAACGAGAGCTCCAAATTTGATGTGAATTTTCGTGTAAACAAAAACTCACAAGGGTATAAACTAAAATTTCGTATCTATAGAGACCATGTCACCAAGATTCTTAATTTTAGGTTGATCAATTAGTCCTTTGATTAAAGCCTAAGCACCCTCAAAGCTACTAATTAAATCACAAGAGTATAAAGAACTTAATCACCAACTCTTAAATTTTCGGATTTTGTTTTCAAGTAAACAAACAAACTTTTTATTCAACTCAAACTTGATTAATTACATCCTAATGTTGAGATTATTTATAGGTATAATCAACAACAAAATCCTAACTAAAATCAACAAAAAAACACTCCTAAGACTAGGGAAATTCGTCCATTACAAAACAAACACAACAAACTCAAGATAAGATTGCCACATCATCATGCAACTTGCACTTGATCTTATCTTGTCTAACAAACTCTAACTATCTAACAAAAATATCCTAAAAAACTTCCTAACAACCTAAAAAACAAGATAATTAACAAATTACAACCACAATTACCTAAAAAATCAAAGAATCCACAATCAAGAAAAATCGTCCCAAATTTCCGCCAAGAATTTGCGCAATTTCAATATTTTGCGTCAAATCTTCAAGAAACCTTTCAAGATCCGATCTTTTAATCAAGAAACCTTCAAGAAGTCATTTTCCATGTCTTTAAGGCTGTAAATGATGTTCAATACTCACCAAGAGACTCAATGCCAAAAATGAGAAAAACCCTAGCAAATGCAATGGGAAAAAAACTCATTGGCAAAAACCATCTTGTTGCCCAAATCCTCCATTCTTTGCCTTGATTTATGTGACACATTATAGACATATGACCATGCACACGCAAATCCCTACCCTTGATGCACCCATACGGTTGATATTTCCATAAGCAACTATTTCACCTATGGTTGCATCCTTGCCATTGGGATCCCCACCTTCGAAGTTGATTGCAGCATTACCAACCTTGTCACATATATTTATTACTTGATCACTTTTGTCATTGTCACTGGCGCTTGCATCACACCTTCCTATCATATTGCCAGGGCCTTCCCAAGAGCAATTGGCACGCAGTCATAGGCACAACATCACACCACAACTCGTCATTGTACAGGCCAATGGTGAAATTGATCAGTGCTTGCTTCTTTACTTCAATCCCTCTTGTATCATCAAGCCAATTTAATTTATAGGGACTAGTATGGTCTCTTTGTGTCAATTTCAACCTTTTTACCAGCTCTTTTGATGCTACATTTGTGCAGGATCCACTGTCAATGATTAGATTACATAGGTAGGGACTAATTTTGCAGACACTGTGAAATAGACTCTCTCTTTGTGTGGCATGTGGTTCCACTGCTGAATGTAGTGCTCTCCTAACCACAAAAGCTCCGCCACCCTGTAGCAATGGAGGCTGATTCAGAGTTTCTAGGGTGTCATCATCAGAATCCTCCCCTCTTTGGTTTTGAATGATGTCCTCATCATCTTCAACCACAACGTGATAAATTTCGTCCTCAATGGCCCATAATCTGGCCTATTCCATTGCTAATGTGTGTTTTGATGTACAACCAGAAGCAATGTGACCAAATCCTTGACAGTGAAAACATCTCCTGCGATCTTCATATTCTGCTTTAGAAATCACCTTTTTGGGTTTGTCCCCTGAAGAGCTCGGTGTTGCAGATGTTTGTGTTGTTTGTGGTGGTTGATTTGCTTTGGCATTTGTTTTCTGGGGAGTGTAGGGTGATCTACCAGTGGTAGGCACAAAATTTCGTGTGGCGTCCCCCTTCATACACTTTTCCACTTTTAAAGCCAACTTGCAGTGATCATCAAAGGTATATTATTGAGCCAGATCAAGCTCCTTATCAATATTTCCGTTCAAGCATTTCAAAACTCTTGCCATTTTTATGTGTTCTATTTCCTCCAAATCACAAAGCAAAGATAACCTTTCAAACTCTGCAATATAATCACGCACACTCATAGTGCCCTGATATAGAGAAGTCAATTTGACATAATTTTGCTGATCAAAATCAAAAGGCACATATTTGTCACACAACTTCTTTTTGAGGTGAGACTAGGAAACTATTTTGTCTTTGTTTTGGCGTTTTCTTTTGCCTTTGACGCCCTCATACCACAATCATGCTGTTTTGTTCAGTTTGATATAAGCAATCTTAAAGGTTTTTTTTATCATCAAAACCTTTACATTCAACAATCTTCTCCACTTGTCTTTTCCATTCAAGATAGTCATCTGGGGAACCTTGGCCAGTGAAGTGATCAGGTTTGATGCCACGATCATCAAACTTTTGCTTGCTATTTGAACGTCTTTTAGGGGAGTTAGAAGAAGAAGACGAGTGAGAATCTGCTTCATCATCATCATCAGCCCGAAAATAATGTATGGATTGAGGATCAAGCTTTCGTTGGAATTTCTGAGCCAAAACATCAATTCGAACATTATCCTGCTTCTGTCTCACGTCCATAACCTCTAATTTTGTCATCATGTCTTGAATAAATTGTGTCAAATTTGAATCTCCCATGATGGATCGAAAAAACCTTGAGCTCTATTACCAAATTGACGTGGATTTTAAGTAGTACTCGCAAAGACAACCCAAAACTCACGATTTTTGTCAATAAAACTCTCCACTCCTGGATTGATTTCATTGAAGACTAATTAATCAATACACTCTTGTAATTAATTAACTAGGTTCTAAATTTGTTTATCACTCTTGACTCACAAATTTATGCTAGAAATTTCGAACAAATTGAAGTCCACAATTTGTGCAAATTTTCGGAAAAAATTGTATTGAAAAATTCAATTCATAAAACTCAATTTTTTTACAACCTAATGTTGAGATTATTTATAGGTATAATCATCAACAAAATCCTAACTAAAACCAGCTAATAAGACACGTAAAACCCTAGGAAATAAGACCCACTTGTGCAACTTGCACAAGTTGCTCAACAAACTAAAGATAAGATTGCCACATCATCATGCAACTTGCATTTTGATCTTATTTTTCCTAACAAATTCTAACTAACTAATCAAGAAATTATCCTAACAACTTGACTAAATAATTAATAAACAATATAATCATCAAAAATTACACCAAAATCATGAAAATGACTTGTTGCCCATGTCCTTGAAAATTCGTCAAAATACTCGCCACAAATTCTTCGTCTATTTTGCGCAAATTCAAGAACTCCAAGAAACTTCAAGAAATGCTTCATGATTCAATCTTTTAATCAAGAAACCTTCAAGAGACCATTCTCCATGTATTTTAGCATATTGATAACGATCAAGGCTCCACAAGAATTAATCATAATAATGTCCAAAATGAGAAAAACCCTGTCAAGTGAAATGGGAAAAAAAACTCATGGACCAAACCAACTTATTCCTTGTTACCACCATTGTGATCCATCTTGTGAGTGCATTAATCTTGTATGACTTATGACTCACTCCACCAGTGACAATTATTAATGATCCATAGTGTTGGCTAGGAAGCCACCACCATCACAAGAATTTACAACGTCAACCTAAATCATTGTCACCCATACCTGTGATTTATCATCGTCAAACCCAGTAGGATTTATTAATAGGTTGATTGGCTCATCCACTATTGGTGTATCACAGATATTCAAATTCACATCAGCTGCACTAATGTCGTGTCTACACTATTAATTGATAAGTTAGACATGCATACAAAACCTCATCCACAGCCTTATAAACTTCATTGGCTTAGCAACACTAGTGACGTGAAGGTGACTAAGCAGGCATTGATTGCATTCAAAATTGGGACTTATGAGGATCAAGTGCTTTATGATGTATGTCCTATGGATGCGATTCATATACTATTACGGAGGCCTTGGCAGTATGACAGATTTGTGAAGTTCAATGGGTGAACTAATGTCTATGTTATGCGCAAACATGCTAAGGGAAAGCCATATGCATTGAAACCTTTGATGACTTCTAAAACTAAGTCAAGGATGGGGAATTCGAAAGGTGCTTTGTTGATTGGTGGAAAGGATTTGGAGAAGGAAGTAAAAGTGATGTGGATTTTAAGTGGTACTCGCAAATAACACTCAAAACTCACGATTGAATCAATTAAACTCCCACTCCTAGACGAATTTAATTGATGACTAACTAATTATCACACTCCTGAAACTAATTAATTGGGATCTAAATTCGATCTTCACTCCTGAATTCACGAATTTATGAAGAATCTTGAACTGCTAAACTCTTTTAATTTGCACAAGAAAGAAAAACGAATTTTATTTGAATTTCAATGAATAAAAATTATGTTATTACATATAATTCTTAGACTATTTGATGTGAATGTTGATAAGAAAATCGTCACTCATAAGGATAACCCCTTAATTCGGTTTTTTCTAAAGCCAAGCACCAACAAAATCGATCTAAGTCGAATAATTTTATGAATTGATAAGCCCTTATGAATTAATTATTTATAGTCATAATCATCAAAAAATCCTAACTAAACTAAGCTAAATTTACACTCACAATATTAGGTAAATTCACCCTAATCTAGTGACTCATCAATGACTCACAAGATAAGAATGCCACATCATCACTACATGTCACGCAACTTGCTAAAATATCCTAACAAACTCTATCTAATCTGAAAAATATCCTATCAAACTTATTATTACCTTGGTAATCAATACAATCAAAAAATTACAACCAGATTTACACAATAATATGATTTACCCAAATCCCCCAAAAATCATCCAAATTGATGTAACTCCCACTCGTCCAAATTTGCGCAATATTTGCGGTTTTTCTTCAAGAAACCTTTCAAGATTGAATCTTTTAATCAAGAAACCTTAAAGAAGTCATTTTCCATGTGTATAAGGCTATAAATGATGATTTAGACACTTCAAGAATTAAAATACTCAATGCCTTAAAATGAGAAAACCCTATCAAGTGAAGTGGGAAAAACTCATAGGCAAAACCATCTTATTCCCCTAATTCCACCATTCTTTCCTTTGCTTCAATGATCAAGTATTTTCGTGCGTCACCATACACACCCATGATGATGTTTTGAAGATCCCTAAAGCCTTGAATCCCCATAAGCCATTATTTCCCCCATACTTGTATCATTCTTAGAAGCCATCAATAAACCTTCGAAGTTATCATCTTGTTTCGTATCATCCTCCTCTTCTTCAAAAGAGTTTGTCCTCAAACCACGTAATTGATCATCAGGAACATAAGGTATCAAATCACCAATGTTGAACGTGGCATGCACACCATATTCACCTTGCAATTCGAGTTTATATGGATTGTCCCCGATCTTGCTCACGATTTTGAATGGACCATTGATTAGGAAATCTTTCCTTCCTTAGATGTAACCATACCAAATCTCCTTCCTTTAATGTGTGTTTGATTTATGCTTGTTAGCTCTTGTCTTGTAGATATCATTCACATGCTCAATCCTTGCTCTGACCTGTGCATGTAGCTTCTGCATATATTCAATTTTAGCTAAAGCATCTTTGTGAACGAGCTCACCTTTGGGAATAGCCACGAAATCAATAGGTAGCTTGGGATTGACTCCATAAACAACTTCAAAAGGTGAATGCTTAGTTGCATATGTAGGTGAACGATTATAAGCAAACTCTGCATGAGCTAATTTCAAGTCCCAATCTTTTTGTGTCTTGCTTACCAAACCACGAAGTAGAACGCCTAGGGTTCTGTTAGTGACTTCAGTTTGACCATCTGTTTGTGGATGATAAGAAGTATTGAAGAGTAATTTCGTGCCTATCAAACACCACAATGATTTCCAGAAATAGCTCATGAATTTTGTGTCCTTGTCACTTACAATTGTTTTCGGAACTCCATGTAACCTAACAATGTCTGAAAAATACAATTTTGCAACATTGACAGCATCATAATTCTTTTGACAAGGTATGAAGTGAGCCATCTTTGAAAACTTGTCAACCACAACCATTATAGCATCCTTTTGCCTTGTAGTTCTAGGCAAACCAACTATAAAATCCATAGAAACATCATCCCAAGGAGCTTCTGGCACTAGCAATGGTGTGTAGAATCCTTGATGGAAGGATGCCTTGGCCTTTTGACAAACAACACACTGTGATATTACTACTTCAACATCAGCAATCATTATAGGCCAATAGAAATGTTCTTGCAACATTGTCGATGTTTTTGTGATACCAAAGTGACCAACAATTCCGCCCTCATGTGCTTCTCTGACTAGCAATTACGAATACTGCACTTAGGGATGCAAAGTAGATTCCCTTTGAATATGAATCCATCATGTAGCACATAAGATCCCATTGAACCCTTCAAAATTTGTGAATAGATAGGTCCAAAATCTCCATCTTGCTCGTAATATTGTGTAACCAACTCCAAACCAAGTAGTTTGAAATTAAGAACACCAATTAAAGCATACCTCCTTGATAAAGCATCAACAAGCACATTAGATTTGCCTTCTTTGTAATTTGATGAAAAGTGAAAAGATTGCAAAAATTCAACCCACTTAACATGCCTTGGATTGAGTTTATGTTGGCCACCGATATGCTTCAGAGCCTCATGATAAGAATGCAATACAAAGTGACTTTGACGCAGATAATGACTCCAATGATCCAATGCTCGAACAATAGCATAGAATTCTTTGTCATAGGTAGAGTAATTCAACCTTGCTCCATTCAATTTCTCACTGAAATAAGCTATAGTCCGTTTACGTTAAACCAACACTGCACCAATCCCCACGCCACTAGCATCTGTCTCAACTTTAAAAGTTTCGAAAAATTTGGCAAAGATAAGATAGGAGCTTGTCAAAGCAAATTCTTCACCAACTCGAATGCCCTTTGCGCATCTTTGGTCCATTCAAACATCTGTTTATTCTTATTAATACACTCGGTCATAGGTGCTACTACAGAAGAGAAATTCTTCACAAATCTTCTATAAAAAGAAGCTAAACCATGAAAAGCATGCACTTCAGTTACAGATTTCGGAACTAGCAATGATTTAATAGCTTCTACTTTCGAAGGATCAACTAAAACACCATCCTTAGAAACAATGTAACCTAATAACGTCACACTTGAGACCATGAACGAGCACTTTTCGAGCTTAGCATACAACTTCTGCTTTCTCAAAGTTTCGAACACTTCTCTTAGATGCTGCAGATGATCTTCCACACTTGCACTATATACCAATATATCATCCAAATAGACGACCACAAACTTTCCAATGAAAGGCTTTAAAACTTCATTCATCAATCTCATAAAAGTACTAGGAGCATTAGTAAGACTAAAAGGCATAACTAACCATTCATAGAGTCCTAGTTTAGTTTTGAACCCTGTTGTCCATTCATCACCTTCCTTCATTCGAATTTGATGGTAACCACTCCTCAAATCAATCTTGGTAAACACATGTGAGCCAAGCAATTTATCCAATAAATCATCTAATCGAGGAATAGGAAATCTGTATTTGATGGTGATGTTATTCACAGCTCAAGAATCAATGCACATTCTCCATGATCCATCCTTTTTAGGAACAATCAATGTTGGTACTACACATGGACTCATGCTTTCCCTGACATACCCCCTTGCCATCAACTCTTCAATCTGTCATTGAATTTCTTTAGTTTCTTCGTGATTGCACCTGTAAGCTGGTTTATTAGAAATCTGAGCTCCAGGAACCAAATCAATCTGATGTTCAATTCCTCTAATGGGTGGCAACCCTGGTGGCAATTCATTAGGAAATATGTCTTGAAATTCGTGCAACAAGGGGCGCAACTCACGAGGGATGCTCGCTTCTTCCTCTTGCACTTCCTTAGCCATTAGCACATAGAACTTCACACAATTATTAACCTCTTGCACCATGGCTTTCTCATTAATCAACAAAACACCTTCTTATTATTCACTTCTTTCGAAAATTTTGAACTTTCCAAAGGTTTCAATGCAACTGGTTTTCCTTTTGCCTGTTTTCTAATGATGTATATGTTCGTTCTTCCATCAAACTGTACGAATCTATCATACTGCCACGGCCTTCCAAGCAACATATGGCACGCATCCATAGGACACACATCACAGAGCACTTGATCATCGAAGTTTCCAATTTTGAAACTAATCAGAGCCTGTTTATTCACCTTGACGTCACTTGTGTTACAGAGCCAATGTAACTTGTATGGTTGAGGATGTTCAGTTGTAGGAATTTCCAACTTGTTAATCAACACTATAGAGACTACATTAGTGCAACTACCTGAATCAATTATCAGATCACACAATCTTCCTTGAACATTGCACCTACTGATGAAAATCTTATCCCTCTAATTCTCTGTAGGTGGCGCAACTTTAGATTGCAAAACCCTTTGGAGGACTAAACTCTGGCCCTTCACCTCAGGAGTAATTTCCTCAATTTCCTCTTCCTGCGTATCATAATTTCTGCCATCCTCCTGCTGTTCATTCTCCTCTTCTTCAAAGTTTTCATTATCTGCCCAATTTCGAGTAGTATGAATCCTTGAATGAGGACAATCCTTCTGGATATGGCCTTGACCTTTGCACTTGTAACATGTGCTTTGATCAGGGGGTGGAGGCTTAGTAGCAGAGCCTTTATCCTTGATATATGGAGGAGGTTTCAAAGTGGAATCGAAATTTTGTTTAAATGAAACAATGGCACCTTCTTTCTTCACAAAGGGTTTCGAAAAAGTACTTGGTTTTTTCGAAAATTGCTTCTCAACCCTAGATGCAACCTTGCAAACTTCATCAAAGGTCTAGTAAGGTTGTAATTCCACCTTTTCTCTTATTCTCTCATCTAGACCAGCAACATAACGAGCAACTTGATGATCCTCTTTTTCTTCTAGATCGCAGATGGTGATCAAATTGAGGGATTCAGATGTATATTCTTCAACCGATTTTCGATCTTGCCTCAAAGTATGCATCTTTAGAAAGTTGCCTTGCCCGTAATCTTGAGGAACAAAACGTCTCCTAATCTCCTTCTTTAATTTCGTCCAAGTGGCTACTTTGGACTTCCCATCCTTCTTCCTTTTCTTTTGCATACCTTCAAGCCACAAGCTAGCCAAGCTAGTCAATTTCAATTCTGCAATCTTGTGTGATTTTCGATCATCATACTCTTTATATTTAAAAATTCGTTCAATCCTTCTTAGCCAATCCAAGAACTTTTCAGGATCCAAACTTCCACTGAATTCAGGAATATCCAGTTTAAGATTGCGATCATCATCTGATGTGGATTTTGGATAGTACTCGCAAATACACTCAAAACCTCACTTTTTTTTGTCAATTAAACTCTCCACTCCTGGATTGATTTAATTGAAGACTAATTAATTAACACACTCCTGTAATTAATTAACTAGGTTCTAAATTTGTTAATCACTCCTGACTCACAAATTTATGATGGAAATTTCGAACAAATTGATATCCACAATTTGAGCAAATTTTCGAAAATTTGTATTGTAAAAATCAATGCATAAATACTTAACTAATTTACAAACTAATGTTGAGATTATTTATAGGTATAATCATCAACAAAATCCTACTTAAAACCAACTAATAAAACATGAAAAACCCTAGGAAAATAATCCCCACTTGTGCAACTTGCACAAGTTGTTCAACAAACTAAAGATAAGATTGCCACATCATCATGCAACTTGCACTTTGATCTTATCTTTTGATGTGAATTTGAATATCTGTAATGAAATACCAATAGTGGATGAGCCAATAAGCCTAATAATAAATCTCATTGGTTTTGTTAAGGATAAATCACAGGTATGGGTGACAATGGTGATGGCTTCATAGCCAACACATCTGGATGATGATCATTAATATTGCTGTCACTGGTGGAGTGAGACATTAGTTAAGTGATAGTAACTATAACTAGTGAAATCACAGGATGGAAACACATGGTGGTTACATAGAACAAGTTGGTTTGGTCCATGAGTTTTTTCCCATTTCACTTGATAAGGTTTTCTCATTTTGGACATTATTATTATTAGTTCTTGTGGAGTCTTGATCATCATAAATATACTAAAAGACATGAAGAATGGTTTCTTGAAGATTTCTTGATTAAAATATTGAATCTTGAAGCATTTCTTGAAGTTGTTGAAGAATCTTGGAAATTGCATCAAAAATGAACGAACACTTGGGCGTAAAATTTGACGAATTTCTTTGATCTTGGGCAACAAGTTAAAAACGTGATTTTTAGTATTAATTCTGATGATTATCTTGTTTATTAATTATTGTAAAAGAATACAACGTCTTGTACTCCAATTAGAAGTCATAGATCACTGTTCCATACAACTCCCCCCATTGTTCATACTCAAGGTATATACGTTCAAAGAGTTTTGGTGCGAATCCTCTTATACTTTACGTGATTAACCGGTTTAACAATGTCATGACTCACATATAACATCACATAAAAACATGCATCAAGTCAAGCAAGCCATATTAATAATCTTTGGGTTAAAGTGATTCGAAAAATAATCTTATGTGAGTCCTTTAATTAAACTAAACTTCCCTTACCATACATTAACTGTGAGTGGCTAACTATGTACTTTCTCCTTGACCACACATTAAACTTTGAGTGGCAACATGTATAAAATAGTTGCTCATTAACTTCTATTAATCATGTGAATAAAAATTCACAAACTACTTTTCTTGTTGATTAAGTAACTAACAAAATTCAATACCTTCCTTTCCTTATTAATAAGCTATTGTCCAAATTAAACTGCTCATATCATTCCAATTAATTCTTGTAGTATTTATATTGCTAAAAACATGGAATGTCAAAACAATATAAAATCATGCTTCTAACAAAACTTGTCATACGTGTCAATTCACAATCCAAATAAGCACAACAACATAACATAACATAACATAACATAAAGGATCAATCAAGCATGAATTCTAATTCTTATGTTTGTCTTTAGTACTTACGTACCTTGTAAAGTAATGGTGATCTGCCACAACTCCTAAAAATCGACTATTTTGAAGTTTCATACATAGAGAAAACCGAAACTAAATTAAAACCTTGTTGACTAAGTTCTGCAAGAACTTTAAACTAACTTTCTACATTGGAAACTTGTCCAAAACATTCCCTATATGGTCTCTATTCAATTCCATACTTTAATTTTTCTATTGCAAAATACTTGATTTTCGGTAATTTTCAAAAAATGGCAGCTTTGTAAACCTTCTTAAAATCACTCCAAAACCTTTCTAAATATCATATTTTGATCATAAAACACAATAGTCATGTCCTAAGATCAATAGACAATACTTAGATGCATTAAAAATATTTATATCTCACTATTTTACATGTTATTATTTTTGTTGGGCATAAACAAGTGTTAATAAAAATTTACAGCTTTGTTTATTCATCTAAAACTCATTAAAAACTCATAAAAACATCATAAATTCATCATAAAACTCTTCTACAATCTACGAACACCATTATGAAACCATTCTATGCTTTTTAATAGTTTTTCATAAGCTAAAACATGTTCATAATATTTATTTTATTGATTTTTATGATTTAAATATTTGGACAGCAATATAATTAAATTTTGAAGTCTTTAAAAATCAATCTAAACTTCATGAAATCATCATAAATCCACCCAACAACAATTCATGATCATAATATTGAAGCTTAAATCATTAAAACTCATAAAAATCAAGAATTTCATAACTTTATAAACCCTAATCTGAAATTTCATGAACAACAAATTAATTCATGCTTTTAAAATAAATTATAACTTCATAAAACATGATTGAAAGTTATAAAAACATGATTAATCATAAATATAAACATGAATTTGCAGAATTAAATCAAAAAGAAAGAAGAAGAATTTTTTTTATTTTTTTATAGTTTTGAAAATACCACAAGAAGGGGAGGAGCAAGGGAGGCCGACGGTGGCAGGGCTCCGACGGGGCTCCGGCTAGGCGCAAGAATTTTTTTTCTTCTTCACAAAAACTTAACAAAAAATTTTTTTTCTTTTTGTTCGAACTTTCCTCTCTTTCTCTCTCTAGATTTTGGAATCCTTCGTATTTTAAGGAATTATTTTTTTATTATGGAATTAAAAGCATAGTGTGAGTATGCTTGGATTAGGGAGTGAGTTTAGAAACTCAAAACCAAAGTAGAGAATTCTCCACCGTGTTCTTTTTGGGAGCACACAGAACCCCATTAGGTCTAGTCCAAAGGCAAATTGACAGCCAAGAATAATAAGGTCTCATTTTTCTGGATTCGGGGACGAGGGTAAGGATAATAGTAGCTCGCAGTGTCCCCCCGTGTATAGCGGCCTCTACTTGTTCTCATGTGTAACTTCACAATCATAATATCAAATTATAGCAATCATATTTCTGGTTTAGACCTACAAACACGTATGGAAATAAGGCTAGGCGGGTTTTAGTTAATGCACACATAATTTCCGTTTTATCATGCATGGGTGATCGTTTTAGGATTAAGTTGATTTTAATCTTGGATTAGTCGAAACATGCTTTTTAGGTGTTTTAAGCTAAACATGAAATCTATGTGATTGAAAGCATCAAACATTTAGCATGAATTCACATAAAATCTAAACCAAGGTTTCTACTTAAGATTGATTTTAATTTAAGAGTCGAATCATCGATTAGTCAATGTTACATGAATTAAATTATAAGATGTCGATTATCAAGAAAGCATTAAAAACACATATTCATGCAAACTAACTCATTTGAAGAACTCAAGACGATGATTTCGATGTTGTTGGCCTCATTCGAAGTATCCTTCGTGCAAGTCGATGACCCTTTAGAACCGAGAGCTTGAAGAACCTTACTTGATTAATAATAATATTTTTAATAAGTGTTTGGCACGGTTTCCGAAGTATGGCACGAAAACCGACAAAGGTTTAGAGAGAGAAAGAGACGAGTTAGAGAGATAGTATGAGAAGAGAAGAAGTTGTAAAGATGTAAAGATTGTGTGTTATGAAGGTCGAAGGAGGGGGTATATATGTTGAGTTCCTAGCTTTTGTTTTGAATGATGACAAACCACATTGAACTATTATATTGTATGCAAGGTTCTATTTGCATGTGCAGGTACGAAAGAAACAAGTTCAATGATGACAAGATAAAGCTCGAGAAGCCAAATCTTGAAGTTTGCATGAAGACCAAGCTCATAGAGTCTAATTCTTAGGTCTTAGATGCAATGTATGTGGTATGAAGGTTTACAGATGCATTATAAAGATTGAGACTATAGAAATGTACAAATTATGGATGACACGGAACTTAAATTACTTGGCATACATAATTATAAGTAAACTTGGCTGACTTGAACAGTCTGGGAACAGTGCTGAACTAGTCCTCTCGAGTTTACTTCAAACATCCATATTTTTGGAAAGTTTCTTTCCGCGCAAAATTGTTTTCAAAAAGTATACAGATGCTTAGATTGGTATGCAAGGCAAATATTCTTAAGTATGGCAAGTATGTTATATAATATTGTGCTGATTTTGTTTGATTTTAAATAAAATCAGTGAGAATATTTTCTCGGAATTATTTCTATAATTTCAAGGAAAATATTCTCTTGCAATATTACATGACATACTAGCCAATGGCTTATTTAAGGATATCTGGTAGCATACAACGAAAACAACTTTTGCACAAACGAAATTGAAGGATACGAATTGCAAAAGAACTCTCTAAGTGTCAATCTAGCATAAACCTCTTCACCACATTAAGGTTTTAATTTTCTCATCTCTTCTGTAAGCGTTTAGGCTAATTGTTATTGACAGACAAAGTGTTGTAATTTGAGCATTCTGTGAGTTCAGTTTGCTAGGGGAGATGATCTCGGATCATCTTCATTAGGACCTTCATAGTTGAAGGTCGAGTCGAACTTCCGTGGGTGAAAGTTGGGGAATCATATTGTGCATAGTTTCATAATTGATTGAGTGTAATTCTTTTGTTATTCTGAGTTGATTAATAAAAGAGTGAGTGAGTGGAGGACGTAGACTTATTAGAAGTCAAACCTCGTTAAATCTTGGTGTTGTTTATTTTATTGCTTTATTGTTTCTGCTGCTTTAGAACTGGTTCTAAACTGTTCTTTTAATTAATCGAAAAATCTACAAAAATCCCACAACACTCAATTCACCCCCATCTTGAGTGTCACTTGCACTTTCAAATGGCATCAGAGCCTAATTTCTTGAAAGGGTAACACCTAGAGAAGGAAGAAAAGATGAATACTCAAGAAATGATGAATGGAAACTCCGGATCAAAGCTGCCCAAATTTAATGGAACAAACTATCCCTGGTGGAAGTGGAGAATTGTATGCAAAACTTCGTCATTGGTACTGACTATGAATGCTGGATGATAATAAATAATGGACCAAGGAAGGTGGCTAACAACACAGATGGAACAGAAATGAAGGAGAGTGAATACACTAGCATAGATCATAAGACACTCGAGAAGAACGCCAAGGCTATGTCGCTTCTTCAACAAGGTATTGCTGATAATGAGGTAAGCCGTATTTTAGCATGTTCTACTACTGAAGAAATATGGGAAACTCTGGAGTTAGCTTATGAAGGCACTAGTGAAGTCAGGAGATCCAAGGTTGATATGCTTATGTCTAAATATGAAGCTTTTGATATCAATCGAGATGAAAATATAAAAGATATGTATACTTGTTTTATGTTATTTATTAATGAAATAAAATCTCTTAGCAAAAGTTTTACTAGTGAAGATTTGGTTTGGAAAGTTTTGAGAAGCTTGATAGGTAAATGGCTGCCTAAGGTAACTGCAATTCAAGAAGCCAAGGATCTAACTACTTTGACTGTAGAACAACTTATTGGGTCATTAATGATTCATGAGATGTTAGTAAGCACAAAGGAGGAAGGTAAAACGAAAAGCCGAGGGCTAGCCTTAAAGGGAGATGAAAATGAAGAAGATCTGGATGAAATATGTCTCATAGCAAGAAGATTTGAAAGAAGCCTAAGATCTCAATACAAGGGAAAATCCTAGAAGAACAAAGGCAACTTGAAGAAGACCAGTACCAGCACTGGTTGTTTAAAATGTGGTGAAACTGGACATATGATCAAGGACTGTCCGGCATGGTAAACTGACAAGGCAGGACAAATGGAGAAAAAGATGACAAAGAGAGCCGTGCTTGCTCCCTGGGGAAATTCTGACTCAAGTGGTGAAAGTGAGGAGGAAGAAGCCCTAGTTTGTGTGACTGCACTGTTGGGAGAAGCGAACCAGAGGCAGACCAGTTCAGGAAAGAAGGGACACATGTGTCTCATGGCAGGAAGCAGCTCTTCTAATGAAGAGCAGGTAACTATTTCTGATATGCAAAAACAAATGAGATATTGTGATAGAGATGATTTACTAGGTTTTATAGATTTTACTATTGAGCAAAATGTTAAAGGTAATGCTGCCTATAAGGCTAACAAAAAGAAACTGAGATAAGTAACTCGAAATCTAGAACTTAGTGAGTGCCGTTCTACTGAGCTTGAACTTATTTGGACAGAACTGAAAGAAAAAATTTCAGAGCTCGAAATAAGTTTAGACAAGAAAAATATAGAACTTGATATGCTAAAACCTCAATCAGTTTTCTCAAAAGCAGATTTTTATCAAAATAATAAAAGAGGTTTTAGTAAGCTTAAGGAGGCAGAAGTTGAAGGTGTAAATTTCGAATTACTTAAACATAAATTACTCACTCTAGAACATTCTGACTTGATTTTAGCTTACAATTATGTGGTGGATGATGTGGAAGAATTGTTCAAAGAGTATGTGGATCTGAAAACTTCTCTTGCTAGCACAAGTAGTTCTAGTATTAATGTCAATAGCTTATGTTTGGAATATGAAGGTAAGATTTGTGATTTACAAGCTGAAATATCTGAGTTAAAGAAAGATATCAACCCTAAAGTTGCTTCAAACAATCAGGGAGTTGATATTGAATTCTTACACTTAGAGTATAAAACTAAATTCTGTGATCTTCAAACAGAAATATTCCAAATAAAGAAAGGCAAGAATACTCATAACACTTCCGAACCAGATCATGAATTGATTTCAAAACTAAGGATGAGCTTCATAGGGAAAAGTCGGATCTTGCCATTGCTGCACAATATAATGAAGCTCAGCTTAACAAACTTGAAATCAAGGAACAGGATTTGAGTGACTGCCTAAGACAGATGAACAGGTTGCTCGATGCTCAAAGTACTCTAAACATCCTGACCTCACAACCTGGTAATCCTATGAGGTATGGATTAGGGTATTTTGGAAGTAGTTCCCAACAACCCCAAAAGTTAGGGAGAGATGAAACTTGGATTTCTGAATTCAAGAGAGGTAAGTATATATCTCCCTATAGTAGGCAGTTTTAAGGAAAAATTAGTGCTGCAGGATAATACCGGATGTGCAGATAAACTGTACTTTTTGGGCGGCAGTGCTATACTTCTCCGAAGAGGCCCAAACTTGGCATAGAGGCTTCCTACTATATTAAAAGAGTGTGGAAGGCTCTAGAACCTCAATGAAAAGTCTACAGTTGCCCGAGGTATTCCGGAAGGTTCCGGAACATTATGGAGCAAGTTGCTAGGATATTCTAGAGTGGGTGACTCTAGAGTGTTCTAGTATGTTCTAGTGGATGTATAGAGGTTCTAGGGGTTACCTCTAGAATGCTCATGAAGAGTTGTGTACATACATAAATGTTTCTAGGCTATTCTCACATGTACATAAGAGTATGTAAGAACTAAAAGGATCTAGAAAGAGTGATGTGTAGAACCCTCCATTTGAGGAGGTTAGAATGTTCTATACTAGACTTGGTAGGAAGGGGTGTTGCCTATAAATACCCTAAGGAATTCATTTTTACATTCATTCAGAATATTGTAAACACATTCACACATTAATAAAAAGCCTTTCAAGCACTTGTGTTCTTGCTCGCTACTTACTTAGCCAAATCCACACAAACACATCAACTACCTATCTTAGCAATACTTAGCTTAGCTTTGGGGTTGCCTAACTTGTCTTACGACGAGAGTGTAATCGAGTGGCACACGTGAGCGACTAGGGAAAGAGTTAGCACGTGACATAAAGCTTTTGTTTAGGACTATTCATGTTACTGTGTTGCATAGTCTTTAGCATGTACTCAGCTTCACTGATTACGTGTTTTGTGTGCATGGCTTTGTCTTTGACTTGGCCCTACGATGACTCAATTCGATGACGAGTAGAAGTCTGGAATAAAGAGAAAGCAAAAGGTACAGGTAAGCATAGTCAATCATGCTAGGGTTGCGTATAGAGTGCTCTCGGTTATTGTTTTCTGTTTGCGTGTGTTGGTTATGTTGTTTTTATTTCTCGTTTATGACTTTTGGTTTGATTATTGGACTAACGATTGTTTTCAAATTTATAAAGTTATCTGGTTTTGAAGGGTCGTTGTTTCGGTTTCAAGTTGTAATGAAGGTTTTTATTTGGAATTGTTTAAATTAAAAGATCTTTAGATTTAAATCGTTTTGAAAAGTAGAAGTTTTCCGCGGTAGTGCTTTGTTAATAGCCTTAGCAGTTATCACATTGGCGGTAATACTTTGGTTTTTCCTAAATAAGTAGGATTATTATTATTATTATTATTATTATTATTATTATTATTATTATTATTATTATTATTATTATTATTATTATTATTATTATTATTATTATTATTATTTTCCCGAAATAGTTAAGAATTTTTTGGGTGTTACATACACTTACCCCCAAGTCAAGCATACTCACACTATGTAAAACTAACAACGACATTCGATGTCCGTAAAAAGGGCAGCCGGGCCCCCAAAGCCTTGTGTGCACAGCTTGACCTAATGGGATTTCGTGAGCTGCCGAAAAGAGCACAATTGCAACTTCTCGTACTTGGGTTTTGAGCTTCTAGAATCATCTCAAAGCCAAGTATACTCACACTATGCAAAAAAAAAAAAAAAGACATTTGATACCCATAAAAAGGGCACGTGGGCCCCCCAAAGCCCCGGGTCCATAAGGATAATAATAAAAAACGGATTGGTGCCATCACGTAAAGTCACAAGGGTCATAGAGACTCTAATCTTGAATAGGCCTAAACTCAACAATAAGTAAAGTGATCGCCATTCTTAGATAATAAAGTGTGCATTGAATAAAACCCGCCTAGTATGCACCTTAGTGGGTTTCATAAGGACATTAACACGGTTGTAATGTTGCTTGATGTTATATATTGAGATTACAAAAGAGATTTAGTGTAATACCCGATATTTTCACGTATTTTAAGGAGTTATTTTCGTATTTTATACGTATGTTTTTAAGATTTTTATTGAGAAATTAAATTCAATAAAAATAATAAAGAAATGAAATTTAAATAAATTTTAATCAAGTAATTATTTTATGTTTATAAATAATATTTGTGTTTTATTAAATATTTTGAAAAGTTTCTAAGAATGAAATTTTTAGAGTTTCCTAAATTGTTTTAAAACAAGGGCATAAAAGTAATTTCAAACATTAAGGGTATTTATGTAATTGCACCAAATCCTACTTTAGGGCCTATAGATACCCCTTAAAACACCAAAATTTCATATTTAAATTGCAACTTGGTGATTTAGTATTTCAAAAATTTTGGGAGTAAAGAGAGAAAAAAAAGATTTCGAATAAAAAAAGGAGAGAAATCGAAAAATTTTCGGAAATAGCAAAAAAAACTTCCACCTTTGCTGCTGTCGCGTCTGCGCTGAGGCTGCTACTGCCATCGTGCGCCGCTGCCCTCGCCGGCCAACACCCTCACCGGTCTCTTCCTCCCTTTGGTATAATTTTCAAAACTTCTTATAAAAAAAAAAAAAAAAAAAAAAAAAAAAANAAAAAAAAAAAAAAAAAAAAAAAAAAAAAAAAAAAAAAGAAAGAAGAAGAAGAAGAAGAAGAAGAATTTTTTCTCTTTTCCTTTTTGATTCAATCTTGCAAATTCTTGTTTATAATTATGATTAATCATGTTTCTATAGCTTTAATTATGTTTTTATTAAGTTATGAATTAGTTTAAAGCATGAATTTATTTGTTGATCATAAAATTTTAAAATAGGGTTTATGAAATTATGAACTTTATGGTTTTTAATGATTTAAACTTCAATATATGATCATGAATTGTTGTTGGGTGAATTTATGATGAATTTATGAAGTTTATTTTTAAAGGTTTTAAACATGAATTATATTGCTGTCCAAATTTTGCAATAATGAAAATAAATTGAATAAATATTATGAACGTATTTTGTTTTATGAAAAAGTATTCTAAAGCATAGATTTGATTTATGATGTTATTAGTAAATTGTAAAAGAGTTTTATGATGAATTCATGATATTTTTATGAGTTTTTAATGGGTTTTAGATAAATAGATAAAGCTGTAAATTTTAGTAACACATATTTATGCCCAATAAAAAATACTAACATGTGACATAGTAAGTTATAATTGTTTTTAATGCATATATATATATATATATTGTATATTGATCTTAGTACATGACTGTAGTGTTTATGATCAAAATATGATATTTAGAAAGGTTTAAGAGTGTTTTTGAGGAATTTTAAAAAGCTGCCATACATTTTTGGAAAATTACCAAAAATCAAGTATTTTGCAATGAAAAAATAAAAATAAAGTATGGAATTGAATAGAGACCATATAGGGAATGTTTGGGACAAGTTTCCAATGTAGGAAGCTAGTTTAGAGTTGTTCTAGAACTTAGTCAACAAGGTTTTAATTTAGTTTCGGTTTTCTCTATGTAGGAAACTTCAATCTAGTTGACTTTTAGAAGTTGTGGCGGATCACTACTACAACACAAGGTACCTAATATAATTCTTAAAACAAATATAGAAATTAGAATTCATGCTTGGTTGCTCTCTTTTGATATGTGATCGTGCTTGATTGGATAGTGAATTGACATGTATGACAAGTTTATGAAAGAATTAGAAGCATGATTTTGTATTGTTTTGACATTCCACATTTATACTAATATGAATTCTCAAGCTTGAATTGGAATGATATAATTAGTTTAAAATTGGCCAATAGCTTATTGAAGAAGAAAGGAAGTTATTTAAGTTAATTAGTTGCTTAATCAACAAGAAAAGTAGTTTGTGAATTTTTATTCACATAGTTAATAGAAGTTAATGAGCCAATATTTTTATACATGTTGCCGCTCGCACTTTAATGTGTACTCAAGGAAAAAAGTAAATAGAAGTTAATTAGCCACTCACAGTTAATGTGTGGTAAAGGAAGTTAGTTTAATTAAAGGACACACAAGACTATTTTTTGAATCACTTTAAATCAAAAATAATTAATATGGCTTGTTTGATTCTATGCATGATTTTATGTGTTAATATGTGTGAGTCATAACATTGTAAACCAGTTAATCACGTAAAGTGAAAGAGGATTCACACCAAAACTCTTGGAACATATATACCTTGAGTATGAACAATGGGGGGGAGTTGTGTGGAACAGTGATCTATGACTTCTTATTGGAGTACAAGACGTTGTACTCTTTTATATTTTTAATGCGCTAGAATTCTGCCACTTTATGTGACTTAGGTAATACCTTCTTGGAGTTGCTCCCAAGATGGTGCCCAGTAGGGCGATGTTAAAGGAAAGGAAACCCGTTCGATGCAAAATCCAAAGTTTAAATATAACATCTAATTTGTTTAAATTGTGTCTATATAGGTGAAGAGTTTTCAACGGTAAAATGTATGTATGCTTTTACTTTTATTCTATTTTGTTCATGTTGCATAGTCTTTAGTAGTTATGTACTCAACTTTGTTGACTGTTTGTTTTGTGTACATGGTTTTGTCTTGGACTTGGCCCTACGATGACCCACTTGTTGGCGAGTAGTTATCAAGAATAAGAAAAGCTACAGGTACAAGTGGGCATAAGTCATTCATGCTGGGCTGGAGTGAGAGTGCTTGCATTGTAGACTTCGTAATTTCTTAATTTAATTGCTTATGGATTTAATTAACTATTGTTGGATGTTGTTTTTATTTCCGTAGTTTAAGAATTTGGTTTTGAAGGGCCCTTAATATGGTTCCGAAGTGTAATAAAGTTTTAAGTTGATTTTCTTTTGGTTTTTGTTTGATTTTAGTTTGAGATTATTTATGAGGTTTAAGTTTTAAAGATTGGTTTTGGTTTTAAAGACTTTCGCTATTAGGGGTGTGCAAGATTTTACGGTTCCGAATTTCCGGTCCGAAATTTTCCGATTCCGTTCCGAAAAATCGGAATTCCGATTAAGATTTTTGAAAACCGGAAAAACCGGATCGGATATCCGGTTTTTTAAACCGGAAACCGGGTCGGATACGGAATGGATTTTTAAAAAATCGGATTCCGGATTTTTAAGGAAAACAAAATCCGGAATTCCGGTTTTTCGGATTTTTCCGGATTTTTCCGGATTTCCGATCCGATTTTTAAGGGTATATGTGTAAATTTTAGAGAAAATTCTAGTATATAATTCGGAACCGGATATCCGAATTTCCGGAATTCCGGTTTTTCCGGAACGGATACGGAATCAATTTTGTTGGTTCCGAAAATCCGGATATCCGAATTTCCGGATCGGAAAATTTCCGATTTCCGGTTTTGCACATCCCTATTCGCTATAATACTTTGATAAATGCCTTAGCCGTTAGCACGATGGCGGTAATGCTTTGGTTTTTCCTAGTTATTTAGGAGTTTTAATAATTATTATTTTTTATTATTTATTATATGTTTTCCGGAAAAACTAGAAAAGGAAGTTAGGAAATTCCAAGGTGTTACATTTAGTAGAGACCACATGACGTGGGGAGTCTCATACTCCTAACACTAGTGAAAAAATGGATTTTGCTGCGGAAGACTTGCTGCGGTTTTTTGATAACCGTAGCAAATAGTTCCCTTTTATTTTTTTTTTTATAAGCATTGAAACTATTTGTTGCGGTTCAACCGCAGCAAATAACCCAACTAAAAAAACCGGATAAAAAGGCCCAAACCCAAGCCCATATGAAAACCAACATATATATAAACCCACCCCCTTATTTTTCCCCTCACTTTCGTCTGATCTCCCTTTCAACCCTAATTTCCTCTCTCCCTCTCTAACCCTAATTTACTCTCTCATTCTCGCCTCTTTCAATTCAATCTTGCCTCTTCCTCACTCGACCATTCTCTTTCTCGACCATTCAATTCCATCGTTTCACGATCTATCTTGTGATCATCGATTTGCGAGATTTCCTTTTCTTGAAGGTTGATTTCTACTATTTTGGTTTCGGTAATACTTTGTTTAGATTTGATTTTGTTATTCAATTTTTTATTTTAGTTTTGTTTATTGATTTCATGAGATTTATTTATTTATTTATTTGATTGATTTTTGCAGAAATGATGGATTATTCGTTTGATGTGACTTGAAACTTCAGCGATGTATTTGATTCGTTGATTTTAGAAGATGTAAATAATTACACGCTTAAGCAGATGTGAAATTATGATGAGTAATTTAAATCTTAATTTAATTGATTTATAATTGTGCGATTTATTATTTATTTGATTGGTTGGAATTAACTTGTTTTTCTTTAAGATTTTGTTCATTGATTATAAATTTGTACTGAAAATTTTGTAGTTTTTTCGATTGATTATTGTGGTTGTTGATCATACTTCTCTACTGGTGTTTTATAATTGACTCAATCTTTTTGATTTTTTATTCAATCTTCTCGTTATTTTTATAACTAATATTGTTTAATCTACTCTAATTAGTTTTTTCCGATATTAGGGTTATGGGTATGGGTAAAAATCTCTATTTTGAGTGAATTTTTTCCGGTATTAAATTTGTTTTTTTTATGATTAAATTACTTATATATCTTCTGATTTCTTTTATGATTTCTTTGACTTTTTTTTATGATCGAATGTCAAAGGGAAGATCATATGTCAAAGGTCAAGTGAATTCGCGATGATGGTTGATTTCGCGAGGTTATGCGGTTGCATAGTTGGTTGTTTTAGAATTTCAGAGAGGTTGAATTTCTTAATTTTGATTGTTTTAATTTAATTTGGCTGAAATGTTGAGTTTTTTTGTTGAATTTTGCTGTTGTATTGAATTTGTAGGTGTCGCAATTGTTTGGTTTTGAAGAGGTTGATTTTCCGGTGCTTGAATTCGAGGGATTGTTTATTCGGAAAGCGGGAGAAGAAATCAAGGATCAGATTATTCATCTTGTTAAAATTGTTGCGCTTTAGTTTCTAAAGTGATTGATAGTTGTTTACTTGATTGATTGTTTGTGGTTTGATTTTAATGTGAGGGAGGTAATGTAAATTGTGAGTTGCCAATAGGATATTACACTAGTGAGGAAGATAGTGATATTATGTCGTTTCGCCGGAAATGTATATCATGTGTATATCCCAAGCAAGGTTTTATTATGTTAATCAAATATGGAATTTGATTTTTTTCGTGATTATTGTTTATTTTTCTTCAACTGTTATTGTTTTTTTTCGTTTTGGTTGTTGTGGTTTTCGTTTTAATTTAGGGTTGATCTGTGTTGGGGGTTTTAGGGGTGGTTTTGTGTTAGATTTTTAATGTTGGGGCTTTTGGTTGTTGTGACTGTTGTTGGCTTAATTGTGAGTGTAAGTGTGTAAGTGTGAGAGACTCTGAGTGTGTAAGTGTATGAGTGAGTGTGAGTGTGTGATTGAAAGAGTGAGTGTGTGAAACTGTGAGTGTGTGACTGAGAGAGTGAGTGTGTGNTTGAAAGAGTGAGTGTGTGACTGAGAGTGAGTGTGTGAGTGTGAGAGACTGATTGAGTTAGTTAGTGACTCTGTGAGCGACTATGTGATTGTGATAGTGAGTGTAAGTGAGTGTGTGAGTGACTGAGTGTAAGTAAGTGAGTGAGTGAGTGAGTGTGTCAGTGATTCGTTGACTGAGTGTGTGAGTGATTCAGTGACTGAGTGTGTGAGTGTAAGTGAGTATGTGAGTGAGTGAGTGTGAGTGAGTGACTAAGTGAGTGAGTGTGAGTGATTCAGCGATTGCGTTTATGAGTGACTGAGTGAGAGTGATTGTATGAGCTATAGAGTGTGTGTTGGGGTTTGTGTGAAATTAGGATTGTTGGGGATTGTTGGAGATGTAAATTGGGATTCTTATGAATCGATTTAGTTAAGGTGGTGGTTATGGGTTTGGATTTATGGGGTCTAGGTATTGTGTTTCAGGTTTGAGGGGTCTTTGTGAGTGAATGTGTGATTGAGTGCAAGTGAGACAGTGGGTGAGTCAGTGACAGTGGGTGAGTGAGTGACTGTGTGTGACTGTGAGTGTAAGTGAGTGACCGTGAAAGAGAGTGTGAGTGACTGTGATAGTTGGTTAGTGGGTGATAGTTCGGCTAATAGGAGTATGCTTGTATATATTTACAATAGGTTGGCACTTGGATGTTCAATTTTATCTAAATTGACGACATTTATTTTAAGTATTTATTGGCGACATTTGAGTTTATTTCAATACAGAACTTCCCATCTTAGGATTCTGGCATTAAAGAAAGGTTATTATATTTATTTTCATTTTTTTTTGTATGACTTAAGCTCACTTAGGCTTGCATAATTTCTTGAATTCTTGATACTTGATTCAACCCTATTTGTTTTTTTATGCAGGCTTTATAGGTCTCATTTGCCCCTGCTACCTCTTTGCTAAGAATACTGAGTTTATGGGTTCAGAGACCTTAATAGGACCCTGTATGACTCATTTTTTGCTTTGGGTTCTCGTCAGTGGTACTTGCTGCCTTTATTGTATGCTTTTGGGCTTGCCTGGTTGTTTGCTTTCATGCTATGTTTTTGGGCTTGCCTTTATTGTATACCAGAATGTTTGTATATGTACAATAGTTGTAATAACAACATTACAGCAGCATTAGAATAATAACATTAATCTCAAATACAATTATATTACAAAAAACACTTCAAAGAGAATTATGCAGATAAGTGACAACAACGGCAGCAACTCAACAATGGCAGCAACGGAAGAGTGGGCTTCTTGAGCTTCGGTGTCGGAGTCAGAAGAAGAATCGGAATAGTCAGGTGATTGTGGTGCGGCAGCATCCAGGTTGTCGTCATTGTCATTGTCGTCGTCGTAACCTGATACAATACCAAACCAAGGTAACCTGCTAACAACCTGCACCAACTAAACCCTCCTTGTCTAATAACCAGGTCACTATTCAAGGTAAGCAATCAATATCAACACTAATAAGAACATAATAATTTGTGAGACACTTTCACAAAACACTGGAAATTTAAGGCTATTTTCTTTCCTGATTCCTTTCAGCTTTCCTATAATCTGTATCGTTTAGCGAAAAATGATTCGAGCATTTATTTTTCTCTAGTTACTGGGTAGCTACTTAGCTGTAACAAAAGACACAAAATTAATTAACAATTTTGTTTCAATGCATGGTGCTAAATTGCTAATTTTAACCTCAAAGTAGAAAGGAAATCATGTTTGACGAAAAGGCACAATATATTAGTAGGCGACTGTTCAAACTTCAAAAAGCAACAAAACAGAAAAGCAACTCAAAATCCAATACTTGAACACAATGCAGCTGCAACAAAGGAATATAGAATGCAGGGGAAAAAAGCTCGCACAACCTGAAATCATGACCCCACGATGAAATGTAATGTGCCTGAGACATTGGATTAAAAAAATAGAAGTTACTTCTAATCCTCATGGGATATACATATAAACAAACTCTTTGATAGCAATTCTGAACATAGAAAAACATAACAGACCTCATCTATGGCAATCAAATGCAACAACCCCCTGCCATGAACTTTTGACAACTTTGTGCCGAAACCGGATGTTGTTATCAATTCTGGAGTCACATGCAGCATCTTCATAAAAGGCTTTCCAGAGTTCAAGTGTTCATAGATCTAAAAGAAAGACAACAAGGTCATAACCAGCGAATTAGAAGATATAAGGGTAAGACTGCCTGGTCAAAACATCCTAAATATGATTCTAAAATCATCATACATTTAAACAGCAGACAAGTATAAAATAGACAAAATTCTAAATTCTAAAATCATCCAAGTGTGCCTACTAGCTAGTTGGCCTTCATTATAATCCACATTCTAGAAGTAGCAACTATGCAACTACAATAACAACCACTCATATCCACTCACACTCACCATCAATCAGTCACACACTCTCCTCCACTCTCACCCACAACCACTACCACAACCACAAACAGCCAAACCCAAAACAAACAACTTAAACCACACATTCAGTCCCTCACTCACTTACTCACTCAGTCACACTATCACCATCAGTAAAAATCTCTCACACACACACACACTCAATAACTCACTCACACACACACTCAGTCATAGTCGCACACAGTCAGTCCCTCACAGTCGCATAAACAGTCACACACTCACAATCACATTTATTCCCTCACTCACCCACTTACCCACTCACTCACACTCACACTCATTCACTCAGTAAAACAAAATCAAAGCCAAAAAGCAACAAAAACAACACCATAAACAACAAAAAAAGTCGACAAAAAAATGACTACCAAAATAAAAGGAAAATCGAAACAATAAACAACAACAAACAAAATCAATGCCAAAAACAACAACAAAATGAAAACAGAAAAAATCGACAGCAAAAAATGAACTACCAAAATAAAAGGAAAAATAACAACAAAATCAAAACCAAAAAACAATAACCACAAATCGAAACATAACTCAAAGCGAAGCCACTAAAAATCGCCTCCAAAACCCCTAGAAATCACCACCAAAATTCGCCTCCAAAATCCACGAGAAATCGCCTCCAAAAAGCCTCCAAAAATCACCTCCTAAACGAAATCAGAATTCAAAATTAATACTGAAAAGTAAAACAAGAAGAAGGAGAGAAAAGTAAAATTAATACATATTATGCAGTATGCAACATAGCATGAAGAACATGTTTATTGTTGAAGTAATCAAGTATACATGTGTTTTCTAGTGTGCAACATATAAAGAAAGAACAGTACTAAAACGACATAGCATAAAACTATTAAAGTAAGTAGGGCCTTAATTGATTGAATGAAACTGTATGTAAAAGTTAGGCACCTCATCTTTGTGGCTGAACAACGTTCTCAGAACTGAGACTACATCAGTCTTTGCTGTGAAATGCTTTAATCCCAAAAAGCCCTTCAACTGTTGTTCCTCCCATAAATCCAGTAATTGTTGAATGTGATAAGAAATCCACCAATATTCCCAATCTATAATTTGAATCAAACAATTTTTTTAATTAGTACTTTTCTTCAGATGTTTGATATAACATAAAGGTCTACGCAAAAAAGCTAAAATTCCATATTAAAAAGACGTAGTAAAAATGTAACAATAATA
Source organism: Suaeda aralocaspica (assembly GCA_016808085.1). Classification (NCBI taxonomy): domain Eukaryota; kingdom Viridiplantae; phylum Streptophyta; class Magnoliopsida; order Caryophyllales; family Amaranthaceae; genus Suaeda; species Suaeda aralocaspica. Next base: position 195,580 of record PYUH01000809.1, read on the forward strand.
TTGAAAAAACGAGGTATGATTTTAACTATTTATAAACTAAGATCCACAACATATTCAATTGCATTTCGTTAATCAGATTTCCGTAATTTTAACAAAAAAAAAAAATCAGCGGATTTTAACTCCGTTAAACCTAAGATCTACAACATTTTCATTCCTCAATTTTAAAAAAATCAATAGATCTAAGATCTGAGATCTGAAGCAGCGAAAAAATCGAATAAAAGTTTAAATCAATTGACAAACCTGAGTAGAGAAGATGTTACAAGAGCACCAACGAACTTCAGCACCAAGAGCAGTAAAAGTTTCAATAAGAACAACAGTTTGAATAGTCATATGAAGAGAACCAGTAATTTTAGCCATTAATTCAGTACGACAAGCCTTCCAAAGTCTGCCTATTTGTTGGTGAGAAGAGGAGACGAGAGAAGAGAGAAGAGGAAGATGAGAGAAGAGAGAAGAGAGAAGAGGGAGACGAGAGAAGAGGAGACGAGTGAGAGAAATGGAAGAGGGATAGGGTTAGGGTTAGGAGGGAGAAAAGAATAAAAATTTTTGGTGGGTTTTTGGTATTTATACCCACTCCGTTTGGGCTGGGCTTTTGACTATTTGTTTTGAATTTGTATTTTCTGCGGTTATAAACGACCGCAGCAAAAAAATTAACCGCGGCAAATAATTTTACATGTGTATCATCAACAACTATTGAACAGGCTATCGCACACCTATCAAAAGTAAACCAAACGACACTAACTAATGTAGCTAGGGTAGTAAGGATCGAATCCTCAGGGAAGCAGTTAAACTCTATTAGTTCTAAAAAGCTTAAACTGTGTAAAGAGCCTTGGTCGAGAAGTATTGACTAGCTAACTAACTATTGACTAATTACTAACTAATTACTGGAAATGACGAAGGATTAAACCAATAAACTAAACCTAGGGTCATTCGGGTCACCAAGAACAACTAATGGATTCACTAGCAAAGATCGTTCAATCTCACAATTATCGTCAAATTAGGGCTCACTAATTCTCTCGAATCTAGACTCCCTCGAAACTCATCTAGCGGCTCTCGCTCATGCCTAGACTAATTCCGCCTATTATTCAGTGGTCTTATTGTGGTATTTTTACCTCTCGGCATCAAATTCAACAATTACCAGAATTACAACTAAATCTGCGCACCTATTCATTTTAACAAGAACCAATAAGAGGAAATTGAGACTACTAATTATGAGATTGAAACAACCTAATTTAATTAGTCCATTGATTGATCAAGGTTTCCCTAACCCTAGAAATTAGACTACTCGCTCATAATTATGAAAATTAAATAAAATAGTTGTAAAAACCCTAATTGAATTCATGAAGTAATGAACAATTAAACTAATTAACATAAACAATTAACTAAATTAATTAACCTAAAAAGACCAAAAAGCATAAATTAACTAAAATAAAGAACAAAACGGAAAATTCCCAAATTGGAGAAACAATTGAAGACTTGAATTGAATTGAAAATCAAGTTATGAACAAAACCCTATTTCCCTAATTTTATTTGAAGAAAAAGTGTTTAATTCTCTTCCTAAGAGAGTAATTCTAAATTATGAAAAGCATAAGTTTTTTTTTCCTAGAAAACCGTGCCTAATGACCCAAGTTGGGCTTACAAGCCTAAGTACGAAGAAATAAAGAAAAACAAAGAGTCGGGAAAAATCGTCTGATGCGGGCGCATAGGAGTTTAGCGCCCGATCAGACCTCCAGAATGCTTCTTTAGTCTTTTTCCTCGTTAAATGCGCCCGCATAGGTATCTTATGCGCCCGCATAGGTATCTATGCGCCCGCATAGTACCGCTCTAAAACGTCTTCTAAGTTTGCAAGTTCTTTAAATGCGCCCGCATATCAATATTGTGCGCCCGCTTCAAGACCTCAGAAGTCATGTTATTTGCTTTTCCTCTTATTTCTTCATGAGTTCTTTAAGACTTGTTTTTCACACTTCTTGACACGCATTTCCATGCTCTTCATTCTTATCCCGTCTAACTTTCCGCTTCGTTCCGAGCCTCGGTTTTCGTGACATGAAATTACAACAATACCAAACCGAGCATAACAACCGTGGATGATAAAAATCAACTAAAATGCTCTAAAATTGCCGGAAATCATCCAAACTTAGCGAGACACATCAATTTAGCTAAAGAACATCGAATGAACCAAAACCGAGCCAGATTAACAATTACTGGCATCAAATTACCTCGAAAACACGGGGGAAAAACACTATAAAAACCACACATATCAAATTCCCCCAAGCCAAGCCTTTGCTCGTCCCGAGCAAAGATAACGAAATGACTTTCACCCCATAAAAACATATGCATCACAACTCAAGTATCCTTCCGAGTTTACTAAGATCAAAGCAAGTCAAATGCTACACATTCCTAAACAAAAGTCAAACAAAGCCAACCAAGCAAGTTTAATGAATCGATGACTAGAATAGCTCACGGGTTGTCACTCCACACAATTGAGCATCTAATAATGTAGCTCACCCTCACCACCCAACCATAAGAGAATGAAATGCAAATGCAACAAAGTGTTTAAATGCAAGTTTTTAAGGAACCAAACCCACATCTCACACCTCATGCAAGTGTTTAAGGGTATACACTCAATCCTAAAGTCGACTCGAAATGCAATTAATACTCTACGACCTTGCCAAAAGACTCTTCCACAATCAACCAAAGTATGCACATGAAGATCAAAGAGGACTTTATAAGCTTGTAACGTAAGGCTAGGGTGAAGGGTAGGATAAATTTAGGATAATGTGGCTAAAGATGCGGAGTATACGCATATAAAACATCGGAGACTCACCAATACATCATACAATAACATCAATGTCTCACATCATCCAATTCCAACCGAATCAAACCAAACTTTTCAATTTTCATTCACTTCACACCTTTATTTTCATT